>OZ024917.1:39890089-40341392 GCA_964017125.1 Flabesymbios commensalis
GAATTGTACACGTGTGGCTTGACCTTCAGGGGCAAGCCTGTGAAAGCTCAATAGGGACATTATCTCCTTCTTGTGTAATTTAGATGTTCGCCCCAGCCAGGACGTCGTTCACCCAGCCAGGACGTCGTTCGCCCCCGCCAGGACATCGTTTTCCCCAGCCCGATAATTGTGCTCCCCTACCTAGCCCAATGTTCGCCCCCGCCATAGCAATGTTCCCCTTGCCTGGCCTAATGTTCGTCTCCGCCAGGCCTAAATGTTCGCCTCCCCCTAACGTTACCGTTCGTCCCAGCCAGGCGCTGTTGATATTGTCTAGCGGGGGTTAGCGACGTGTGGGAGCGAACGAGAAGGGCGATGATGAGGGTCGGTTCGCGGTAAAATTATCTCTCATTTTTAGACCGCATTAAATGAACACACGTGCTGCAGATTATCTTTAATATCAACAGAGTCGGCTGATTTATCACTTTCATTCTACGGTCTAGCTGACATTAGGCCTAAGCTTGGCCTTGGTGAGTATAAAATGTGTCATTGTTATGATATTATATGTAGGAGTTATTAATTAATTATACATAGGCCTATATATATAAATTATTTGCCTTGTCCGGGTCTCAGAATAACCATGAATAACCATGAATACCATAGGGGCCTACCAGCCTACCTATTGTCTGTATTGGCCTATACCATGTTTTTTCCAGCACTTAAATAACAAAGACCATAGGGCCTACACATAAGTTAAGCAAAGATCTAGCACTACCATTTAAATGTACATTTTTAATTTCAACTAAAACATATGCTATGTTATTTGCTTCAGTCTGAGCATTTGTGCCACTAATCTTTTGGCAATTACAGACTAAAATAAAATATAACTTTTTTATATTTACGATTTTTCTGAAGAAAAGACGCCTGAAAAGTAGATGTAGGCTCTAAGCCTTGTTTATTTTATTCTGAAGTTATAGATATAATACATGATTAGGTCAATGCTGCTTGCTTTCAAATGATCGCATAGATACATTATAGGCTATTACGATACATGACTTTATTTTTTAATACCACTACTAAAATACCTGTGTGATGTTACGCTGCATACGGAATATAATTTAAAAATTGCAAATATATTTCAAAATTTAATAAAGTAAATAGTTATTATTGAGAAATATGGGATCACAAATTTCGTGATTCATAAGAACGGAATGGTGTGAAGTGCCTTTATTTTGTTGTTATTTTGATACCAACCTGAATTTATAAAACTTGTGAGCGTCAAAGCGTGCACAGTTAGCAGCGTTATGTCATCTAAAAGTGCCCTCCCCCTCCCCCCCCCACACATTATACAATGCACCAATGTTTGTTAAATGTTGGGACAGCGTCGTAGACGGTGGGCCAGCACTAAACCAACATTGATCAAATGTCGCGTGTTTACTGTATCCTTCTGACACACCCATAGCCGCCTGGAAGCCTCGTATATTTCACTAAAGTGATGATGGTAAGCGAGGCCGACGGAAACGAGGCTTGATAAGATCAGACATTACCCGGTTGAGTCATCAAATTTATCCTTTTTTCACTATTTAGAACCACTTGACCGTTGCTCCCTTGTTTAATCTAAATTATTAAACCTGCGTAGAAGCTATAAACTAACAAATTAGATTATTTTTTTATCCTAAAGCTGTAATTTTTTTGTCTTTTATTGATACGATTTTCGCTGGCTCATTTTGAACTGTACACGGTGTGATCACATGACCCCCCCAAAAAATGGCGGCTCAATATGTAAACAGCACAGCCGTCATGAAACATTTTCTGGTTGTGCTTACAGCCAGTTTAGACCTCACTCGAATTGAGTCAGAGGACATTAGAGGTGTAAATTACCCTCACGGAATCCCCTTTCTTCATGATTACACTCTGTGCAGGGAACATGATATTCTTTTTACATCACCGGTACTTGATTTCGCCCCCCCGGCAATACATGTTCATGTTTTTCTCAATTCTCGCTTTTTTCGTGGGGTAAAAACTATTTTCAGGCTATGTCCTAGTCTTGGATCAAGGCAGCCTAGCCCACCTAAATTAGATCTTGGTTCAGCCTTATTTTTAATTTTACTTTCTGGCCAGGTTGAACTAAATCCAGGTCCCCCCATGTTCGGAAGCCTAATTTTGTCATCAATTTTCCCATGTGGCTATTGCGAAGACCCGGTCACATGGGAGCAGCGTGGAATTTGCTGTGATAGTTGTGATATGCGGTTTCACAAAGATTGCGTCGACATGAGATCTTTCACCTTCCTGGCATATTCCACAACAAACGTCTCGTGGATATGCTGTCGATGCAATCATCCAAATTTTGATCGAAATTTATTCCATTTGTTAGAATTAAAACCACAAATAAATTACTCAAACACATCATTTGTAAAAAAATTATGTCCCATTTTTCGGAAAGCAAAATTTCAACACCTGTACAGCATGGCTATCGATCAAAACACTCATGCGAAAGCCAGCTTTTGATTACAACTG
Organism: Flabesymbios commensalis; assembly: GCA_964017125.1. NCBI lineage: Eukaryota > Metazoa > Annelida > Polychaeta > Terebellida > Flabelligeridae > Flabesymbios > Flabesymbios commensalis. Next base: position 39,892,583 of record OZ024917.1, read on the forward strand.
ATGAATTTATTCAAAATTTTAAAAACAAGACACAAACAGATGTCTTGGAATTTTAGTAAGGCATTTGACGTTGTCCCCCACCAACGCCTCTTTTTTCTGACCAATAGAACCCAAAAAGTAGTAGTTGATGGCAGCTCTTCAGAATCAGCTCGCTTGAGGTCCGGTGTGCCCCAGGGTAGTGCTCTAGGACCCCTACTTTTTTTTTACCTCGCAGGTTCGTCTCTTTGCAGATCAGCCCTGATCAGGAAAAACATATTTTATGAAAAAAACTGGTTTTGAGAAAATGGACTTTGCAGTTTTAACTTGTGCCATAAGACCATATGCCACTATTTTGACCTTCAATAAGCCAGATGTATGTTTCAATTTTTGTTTCAACCAGTTGCAGACAAACAAACAAACAAACAAACAAACAAACAAACAAACAAACAAACAAACAAACAAACAAACAAACAAACAAACAAACAAACAAACAAACAAACAAACAAACAAACAAACAAACAAACAAACAAACAAACAAACAAACAAACAAACAAACAAACAAACAAACAAACAAACAAACAAACAAACAAACAAACAAACAAACAAACAAACAAACAAACAAACAAACAAACAAACAAACAAACAAACAAACAAACAAACAAACAAACAAACAAACAAACCCACACTAGCTCTGGCTAAGGCTCTCTTCCTCCACAAGGTCTGGCTAAGGCTTTCCTCCACAAGCTCTGGCTAAGGCTCTCCTCCTCCACAAGTTCTGGTTAATGCTCATTCACAAGGCTCAAGTGAAGTAACAAGCAATGGAACAAGCAAATTAACAAACCAAAGAATAAAAAAAACAAGCGCTCCTCTCCCACAAGCTTGACTAAAACAATTTTACACAAGATTTGGTTAAAGCTCTCTTCCTCCACAAGCTCTGGAAAAGACTCTGCTCCTCCACAGCTCTGGATAAGGTTGTCCTCTAGCTCTGGCTCTGGCTTCTTTTCTACAAGCTATGTCTAAAGTTCTCCTCTTCCAAAAGTTTTGGCCAAGGCTCCCCTTAAACAAGCTCTGGCTAAGGCTCTCCTCCACGAGCTCTGGCTAAGGCTTTCCTCCTCCACAAGCTCTGGCTAAAGCTCTTCTCCTCCACAAGCTCTGGCTAAAGCTCTCCTCCTTCACAAGCTCTGGCTAAGGCTCTCCTCCACTACAAACTCTGACTATAGCTCTTCTCCTCCACAAGCTCTGGCTAAGGCTTCCCCCCTCCACGAGTTCTGGCTAAAGCTCTTCTCCTCTACAAGCTCTGGCTAAAGCTCTTCTCCTCCACAAGCTCTGGCTAAGGCTCTCCTCCACTACAAACTCTGATCATAGATCTTCTCTTCCACAAGCTCTGGCTAAGGCTCTCCTCCCATACAAGGTCAGGCTAATGCTCCCCTCCTCCACAAGCTCTGGCCAAATCTATCCTCCTAAACAAGCTCTGTCTAAGGCTCTTGTCCTCCACCAGCTCTGGCTAAGGCTCTCCTGCACTACAAACTCTGACTGAGGCTCTCCTCCCACACAAGCTCTGACTGAGGCTTTCCTCCTCCACAGGCTCTGGCTAAGGCTTTCCTCCACAAGCTCTTGTTAAGGCTCCCCTCTTCCACAAGCTCTGGCTAAGGCTCACATCTTCCACAAGCTCTGGCTAAGGCTCTCCTCCTCTACAAGTCCTGGTTAAGGCTCTTTTCCTTCACAAGCTCTGGCTAAGACTCTCCTCCTCCACAAGCTCTGGCTAGGTCTTTCCTCCACAAACCCTGGCAAATTAGACTATCCTTCTCCACAAGCTCTGGTTAAGTCTTTCGTCAACACACAAACTCTGGTTGAGGCTCTCCTCCTCTACAAGCTCTGGCTAAGGCTTTCCCCCACCACAAACTATGGCTAAAGCTCTCCTCCTCCACAAACTCTGGTTAAGGCTCGCCTCCTCCACAAGCTTTGGTTAATGCTCTCTTCAACACACAAACTCTGGTTAAGGCTCACCTCCTCTACAAGCTCTGGCTAAGGCTTCCCCCCACCACAAACTATGGCTAAAGCTCTTCTCCTCCACATGCTCTGGCTGAAGCTCTTCTCCTCCACTCTGGCTAAGGCTCTCCTCTACAAGCTCTGGCAAAGGCTCTCCTCCACAAACTTTGGATAAGGCTCCCCTCCCAGACAAGCTGTGGTTCAACCTCTCCTCTTCCACAAGCTCTGGATCAAGCTCTCCTACTCCACAAACTCTGGTCAAGCCTTTCCTCCTCTACAAGCTCCGGCTAAGGCTCTCCCCCACCACAAACTATGGCTAAGGCTCTCCTCCTCCACAGGCTCTGGCTAAGGCTTCCCTCCACGAGCTCTGGCTAAGGCTTTCCTCCTCCACAAGCTCTGGCTAAAGATATTCTCCTCCACAAGCTCTGGCTAAGGCTCTCCTCCACTACAAACTCTGACTAAGGATCTACTCCTCCACAAACTATATCTAAGACTCTGCTCTTCCACAAGCTCTGGCTAAGGCTCTCTTCCTTCACAAACTCTATATAAGGCTCTCCTCCTCCACAAGCTCTGGCAAGGTTTCTCCTCCTCCACAAGCTCTTGCAATGTTTCTCCTCCTCCACAAGCTCTGACTAAGGCTCTCTTCCTCCACACGCTCTATATAAGACACTTTCCTTCACAAGCTCTGGCTAAGGATCTCTTCTTCCACAAGCTCTGGTTAAGGCTTCCCTCTTCCACAAGCTCTGGCTAAGGCTCTCCTTCTCCACAAGCTCTGGCTAATGATCTCTTCCTACACGTATAAGTAAGCAGTTACTGTTGTTAGTCTTTACAGATTACAGAATACTGAAAGTATCTTAGACACTAGCCTACTATATACACAACACAAATACAATATTTGTTTTCAAAGTTCTTATACAGAACAAATATAAATTATTCTAAATAAATGTTGCATTCGAACATAACAGCTTATGCATTTGAATGGTTTCCCCAGTATTTACTGTGCTAATGATCCCACCCATAGTTCCTTATTCAACCTTGAATTATTCTCGACGTCTCATACGTGTGATGGCATAGTAAATCTAAACGTTGATGTTTTCCACGGGGATGCAGGATCGTACAGCACGATACTTTGAGCCAGTGTTGTCTCAATGTTGGTCCGCCCTGCGACCCTGGACTAACATTGAACCATCACTAGCGCAATGTGTGTTTGGAACACGTGTGCTGCGTGGTGCGTGACGCTTTCTTCCTCTCTCTCTCAGATTCTGTGTTCACCCGTGCGCGGCCAGCCGTGCACTATTAGTGATAATTAGTCATCGGAGCCACGTGGAGTCTTATAATAGGATTTTCTCAGAAAATCGGTGCAGAACTGCTCTGCAACGCCACAAGGCAATAACTGTTTATGATCAAGTACACAGTTATTGCCTTTGGCTTTGCAGAACAGTCTGACTCACACTCACTCACTCACTCACTCACTCACTCACTCACTCACTCACTCACTCACTCACTCACTCACTCACTCACTCACTCACTCACTCACTCACTCACTCACTCACTCACTCACTCACTCACTCACTCACGTCAGTAATATTAAATGAATGAAGCATGGTTAAGGAGAAATATAACATAAACTTATTCAATCAATAATATTACATGATGAGTTTGTTCAGGTCAATACAAAATTTGGTGTCCGCCTTTTAGTAAGAAGGCCCGCTAGTCAGAAGGCCCGTTAGTCAGAAGGTCCGTTGGTCAGAAGGCCCGTTAGTCAGAACATCAGTAAGGATAATTAGTCAGAAGGCCCGATTGTCAGAAGGCCCGTTAGTCAGAAAATAAGTAAAGTTTATTAGTCAGAAGGCCCGTTAGTCAGAAGGCCCGTTAGTCAGAAAGTCAGATAATTACCTCGTCGGAGTCATCTCATTTGTAGATAACCTTATGATCAATTATTTGTCTTTAATTATTTACTTGTGCCAGTAACATCGTCTAACACTTTCATAAGGGTTACTAAAATAATATGCTACTCATTATGTTTTGACATAATGTTGCTGAAGTAATTTTCAGCTTTAAATGAATAACAAAAACATAATAATTGGATCAAGATTAGTGGTTATTGCCAAGCTGCCTGCAAATAACAGTCAATTTTCTGCTTAGAGCCGGGCAGCCGTAGGCTATATATATGAACAAGATGACATAACACTATTAATAATTGCATATTGTAAGCAGCACTGTACACTCCATGTTTTTGAACAGTTTGGAACAAGGCTAGTTATCAGAATATTTGGACTAACAGTAACAATTGTTCATTTATTCTGAGCAATGATACATTTATCAACGCTTGACATAAATGAAAATGAAACGAATCGGGCTTTAGGCCACCTTTGTGCACATATAGGCTAAACTGGGCCAGGAGAACCTCCTGAGGATGGTGAGATGATTGAGATGACACTGTCCTCCAGACACAGGATTCGAAATTCGAGCCCTGGCGGTCTGAGACCGAGCACGCTACCTCTCGGTCACGGAGGCTCCCCACAATACTAACTTTCACACGTGGATGGGGAAGAAACAATTTTGGTGCTAACCACTACCCTAGGGCCCCCGCCCATGATAGTCTGACATAAATGAAACATACGGCTATAAGGTCAACATGAGTTGAGAAATCTTGTGGAGTTTTCTCATGAGACACTTATCTATTTCAGTAAAGTTTATATATGCAAAAAGCGTATAGACCCGTGAGATAATAATCTGTGGGGTTTTAAAGGTTTTTCTTTCAGTTGTGCAATTTGTTTGTGTATACTTGTTTAGAAGAAGAAATTATTACATTTTTCACCTTATAATATTCATGGTTATTTTTCTCTCTTAAACTATTTATTAAACTACCGATTTTTTTTTAAAACAGGTGGACTCTTATCAGCATTTTTTTAAGTATCTTTGAATAATTATTTCATGCATAACTCTCGACAATTTTTTATCAATAGCTGGAAAACAAAAGTTTTATTCAAAATAATATGCCTCCTCCAGATATCAAATGGAGCGTCCCCTAGCATTGTTCACTGTTCAATAAAAAAATTCTGACTAACGGGTCTTCTGACTAACGGGCCTTCTGACCAAAAATCCTAACTGATTTTATGACTAACTAGCCTTCTGACTAACGGACCTTTTGACAAACTAATGGGCCTTCTGACTAACGAGCGTTCTGACTAAAGGGCTTTCTGACTAATGGGCCTTCTGACTAACGGGCCTTCTGACTAAAAGGGTGTCACCCAAAATTCGGTAAATAATTCCTGCAGCATGGATAAAATCTCTTAAATATATACAACATTTTCAAACGTTACTAATAATCCATAATTCCTTAATAGATTTAGTTAAATATCTAGCCAATGCGATTGTGCAAAACATCTGGCAGTCAGAACGTATTATTACATGATTAAGTTCAAAGTCTTGTAATTTATCCCTTATTTGCACAGTGGGTTAAGGTTACTGCCTCTAACCTACAATATGTTGTCGGAATAGTTCGGAGTTTAGTTCCAATATTTAGAGACAATTTGTGTCAGCGTTCTTGAAACTGTTATTACTTAAGTGACTTTGATTTTATTTTTAATAAAGGGACCCCTTGGGATGAGACATTTTCAATGTTGTCAATTTTGAAAAATTAATTTATATGAAGCTATATAGCCTACTGATCTTAACTGAAAATACCAAAAAGTCAAAAAAAAAAATTTAAGCACTGAAAAGGAGTGAAATAGTTGTATTTCCAGGTCGTATATTGCCATGTAAACAAAACAGGTCAGCAATATTCAGCACTTAACATCACATATGCCCACGTATCAGACGGTAAGATCAAACCAGTCGCCGCTAATTGGTGTCTCATAGTCAGGACACGGGAGGACACACCTGCAGCACTGATTGTCTACCCAACGCTGGGCCGATGCCATCAGCATGTGGCCCAATGCTGTGAAAACATTCAATCGTCCTTCAGGTATAAAATAGTTTGTTTGGGTTACAAAGAGCTCGGTCACCTCAATCAAGCCTGTAAATTAGACCTCTCAGCAAACAACAGACGTTTACCTAATGCTGGTTTAATGCTGAGCCGGCGTCGAAGGCGTTGGGCCATTATAAAATCAACACTGGTCATGTTGAGATAATGTCTCGTTTGCTGGGCTAGAATTAAATTAAAGTCAAAAGCAATAATTATATCATAATGTTACGAAAGAGAGAAGCTCAATTAAGTGATGTTTGTAATCATTGACAAATGAATCCAGTTTAAATAAATATGACAGTTTTATCAATGTTGTTAAAAGATATATCATCTCATAATTCGCTGCAGGCTGTATACGTAGTGTTATTCGGGTCTGCAGCCTAGTGTGAAATTGACTTGTCCACCTTGTCGTCTCAAGAGGATATATAATCTTACGCAACGGTGTACCAAATTTACATGCTGTAGAAACATTTTGTTATTTCGATTCCAGCTAAGAGTTGGAAATATTACTTGCCAGCTTTACTATTCATAACAAATTAAGTCAATTACTTCACAATGCAAGAGGCCTGAAGTCCTATATCATCCCCCGCCATTATTTAGACTAGAGTTTTTGCGGTCACAAATATTTAAAAAGTCGACTTGTGGTGGACATTTACATTTCAGTAAAATCATCTGCACATTATTCCGGACTAAATGTTTTGAGTTTTTGCGTCCACAAAAAATTATGAGCTTTATGCATGGCGGCCATTTTGAATTTTTGTGAAACCTTGAAAAAATCACATGCACATATCCATATCGTTGGGAATGTGATTGTAAAATTTAAATAATTTACGACTTCAAGTTTTTGCGACCGCGAAAAAGTTGAAATTGATCCGTGGCGGCCATTTTGAATTTAAGCATAACCTTAAAAAAATCACTTGCACAACTCCATATTGTGGGGAATGTGATTTCAAAATTTGAATAATTTCTGACGTTAAGTTTTAAAGTTGCTGCGCCCACAAAAAAATTAGAGTTGACTTCTGGCGGCCACTTTAAATTTTGGTAGCATTTTTAAAAATCACTTGCACATCCACATGTTGCTAGGAATGTGATAAAATTAAACAAAAGTAGACCAAACTATTTTTTGGAGTTTTTGCGCCCCCCCCCCCCAAAAAAAATGAAAATGATCCGTGGCGGCTATTTTGAATTTCAGTAAAACCTTTAAAAAGTCACCTGCACATCTCCATATGGTGGGGAATAGGATAGTAAAATTTGAATAATTTCTGACTATAAGTTTTAGAGTTTTTGCGCCCACAAAATTTTTTGAAGTTGACCTCTGGCGGCCATTTTGAATTTTTGTATCATCCTAAAAAAACACTTGCACATCCCCATATTGCTAGGAATGTAATGTTAAAATTTCAGAAAAATTACCAGCAGTTTTTGCGCCCACAAGAAAACGTGACGCCGGACGCCGGATAGAATCCTGCGCGACTAAAATGCCCCTTCCCCTACGGGCGGGGGATAAAAAGACTTAGTTTGCAAATCAATGCTATGTCTCTATAATTTGCCTGTATAATTGCAATACTCACACAATACTATACTACTGACACATTTAATCTCACTAATACTGATCATTTGAAATAGTATTGTATTTTCTCTGCCAGACACCTGGTAAACCATCGGCAATGGTGTTAATGTAATACGATCAATCTTCCCAGCACCCAGCTACACATGCACGCTCATTTCCATTCACCATGACATGTGAATTGCTACTCAGAACATTCACAAAGTGATACTATATACTATCCGCACAGGCAAAGCTAGTAAGTAGGCCTCACTGGCATTATTGAAACACTGCAGCCTGTACAAAAATACCATGAATATACTCATGAAACACACAGAATTAAAAGGGACAATGAATATAATATAATATAAGCTCAAGTTTCGTGTGTGAATATGTAATAAATCGTTTTAAAATTAAAACAGCTAATTTTATATGTCTTACAATTACACCTCCACAAAACTGAGCTATAAAGAACAGTTGATTTCATTACAATCACACATGGTCTTGACCACAGGATATAGAAATATAGATATTGACAATACATAAGGAGCTAATGTTTATAAAATATTATAATAGAGCATACCAACCAACATAACGCATTTTGCTGCTGTAGACACAACTATGTGTAACAGTGACGCGCATGAGCAAGGTTTATATTGTAAAAAAATAATTTAGATCTTTGCAGAATATGTGGGGTATTATTGAAGATATAATTAACCCACATAAAATTAACCCACAATGCTGGTTTAATGTTGGGCCGCTGTTTACACCATTTCCCCAACATGGTCATGTATTGTGCTACAATCATTGACAATGTTGGTTCTGGGTTGTACCGGCGTTACAAACGGTGGGCCAACATTGAGCTGACATTGGGTCTGTGTATCTATGTAGGCCTACACGGTACATTGTAGTCACGTGCCCAGCCAGCAAGACATACTGCCCAGTGTTGAATGTATGCCGGCCAGCGCCTGCGACGCTGGCCCAACATTTAACCGACGTCGGGTTGGTGTTAGCCTGTGCTCTGTTGAGACACTGACACCAGCATAAAACACTGTTCAGTGTTGAACAGCTGCTGGCCGGCGCTGGCGACAGTGGACCAGCATTGATCCGGCATTGGGTTAGTGTCGTGCAGACTTGTAGTGGACATCAGCCGGAAATTGTGATGAACATAGAGTAAAAGCCAAATTAAGGCACAACACAATATTGTAAGAAGTTTTTAATAACGTTACAACCATGTCAGAATGTCAAGGATTTGCGTGAGGTATATAGTGGGTTGCGGGAAATAGCGATATGGTCAGGGGGGTTGTTCAATGACCCCCAAAGCCCCTAAAATCCTTATTCTATTATAGCATAGATAGATGTTTTATTCAATGAACTAATAAATTTGCTTTTAATTTCACATCATTCTAAAAAACAACATTCCATTTTGCTTAAGTGTCACAATACTGCTCTGCAAAGGCAAAAGGCAGTACCGAAAAATAGGTTAACTTGTGACGATTTCAACTGTTTTTAATATCCGCACTCATATCAAGGCAATTTTCAATATGGCTCTATAAATAATTTTAGCGCAAAATTTACAATCACTAGAATCATTCAATATAAGTGTTTGTTTAGTTGTGTTGTTCGAACACAATTTTTTCAAATAATTTAAAGCGTCCCAGCAAATGGGGACATATGTAATATCATTTTAAAATTTACAGTTCTCATTCAAAATATATATCTAGGTAAAGTATAATAAGAATAAAAAAGCTAAAATTATTATTTAGTGCTGCATTTAAAGTCTAGCCCATGCTCTGTATTTAGAATTAATTATTAAAATAGATCAATTTTACAGGGGTGATTTGACGTCATAACGCTTTTTATGATGTTTTGTGTATAAATATCCAACTTGTCCCTCATCGTTCCATGTCACCCAATTTTACGGTTTATGTGTACCGGTACTTGTAAAATGAACAGATTTATACTGCCTTTTGCCTTTGTACGGCAGAATAGTAGATGAACATTATTTAAAATGACTATTGAAATGCCATACTGACAGATAGTTGTAGAGTCCCGCAGCTGTTGAAAAGTTTGTAGCATCCTCTTGTCAAATGAGAGGCGTTGGCTCAATGTTGGCTTAACGTTGGCCTATCTGCTACGACTCTAGACCAACGTTAAGCCGATATTGGGTCAATTAATAACGTCTCGTGTTTGTGTTATTCCTTCGTAAGTTTTTGTACCCGCTTTTCCGTTTCTCTGATCTTATATCTCCTCTTCCCTCTTATGTGGTCAATCTTATTTCTAACACACCCCCCCACCCCCCCACCCCACAACGTCTCCCTAATCCCTACTCAACATGCCGGACGACGGTTGGTCGTATAGGCGGGGAATACGCTCAAGACAGGGACATGGCGGACAGACAGAAGCCTGACAGAGCCTGTTATCTGCCGGATTGTTTTGTCCTAGCTACCTCTATCGCGCCTGTCTCTCCAGGGGATGTTATCAGCCCGATCCACACACAATAAGCCTCTAGGCTTAAGCAACAACATGTACACCCCTCTCAAGGCTTAACTGAGCTTCATCTCCACTTTCAAAACTAAAGGTAGAATTATATACATGGAATGCGACACGGTGTATTATAGTCTACTAGCCACCTCCATTAGGGCTCTGTATGTTAACTTAGAAATGGTGATTCCTGTAAGGTTTTATGGTTGAAATGGAATATATAGGCCACGAGGATCCAGAAACTGCCGGATGCTAATTCTCCCATGTCCACTTTTTTCTTAATTATATAATTAGCATATTAATTAGGTCCATCTGGTAAAACGCAATTTTAATTTTAAAAATATTAATTAGGTCAAACATCGTCATAAATCGTTATGCTGTATGTCACTAGTTCACATGCCAATGTTTTTATTTGAGCTAATTCCAAAAAAATGGATCACACAACACAATTTTGTTATCAATATCCTTCATATATATCCACCTTATAAGACTTATAATGAAGTGATTAAATATAATTGTAATATTTCAAAACCATCAGTAGGCCTACACATCGTTTCCAAGTTAGCAAGTCATGACTCAAAGGAAAATAGACAAAGTAATAACAGAAACATACTGTGTAACGTTAGTTAGCGATACTATAACAAAAAGTGTTAAACGTTAAACTAGCAGCACATGCTACTTTCGCCCACCACCATAGATTATATGGTTAATCTATGGTGAAACTAAACACATTGATGGCAAAAACAACTACCCTAAGCATTTTTTTATGATTGTGGATGTTCGTTAAACTAATTATGTATCTGCACAGATGAAATCTATGTATCATTAATTCACCATCACCTAATACAAACTATATTACACTATACTAAAGACTTCATCTGTAGAAGAAAATGGATTCAAAGGAACATGATAAATAAAGCAAATAGCTAAGAGAAATATGTGCCCATATGTGACACGATCTGGCAAAATTAGACGGTAGTCGCGTTTCGACTATTGAGCTAGGGCTTCCAAAAGGCAAAATGGTCAAAATCTGACCAGTTTCTGATTTTGAGATAAAGTATGAGATTAAAATGTTAACTTTCGGTACCTAAAATTGCAAATAGCTAAAAGAAATATGTACCCATACGTATGTGCTCAAATTGAAACAATTACCACCACCTTCACATACACAGTAGCTGGTAGACGATAACGCATTTGCTGCACAACTGAATTTTTTGCTCCATTCTTTTCCCACTGCGCCGCATCTGCAGCTCATAACATCCATGGGCTGTCCCTGTGCAATGGGACTCTTAGATAGAGCTGGCATCACGTGATCATTTTAACTGATTTCCCACCCTTAGTCTGTAATGTTCACAGAAGGTGGATCTGGTTTGTCCGCAGCCTTCCAAAGCAACATTTTGAGTTGGGCTCTCTGGACATGTAAAGTCATGTTGCTCTCTGTTGTTGGAAGTGATTTGAGACGATGTTTGGCTTCCGAAAAGTGTTAAATCTTTCAGCATTAATAAAATTGCTCTTCTTCTTGGAGTAAAGTGCCAAGTAGAAAGAAGTAGCAGATACCATGAGATATCCTTCACTAGCATCCATCTCTCCCAGTCCTGAGTCCAGTCCAGTGACGTTGTTCTGATTGAGAACTTTCAGCGCAGATACTTTTCCCTTCATATTAAAGTATGACGCGGTATCGCACCTGAAAGATGTCACATTAGTTTTATGACACCAATATACCAGAGGAAGAATCACGTCTGCATCATCACTCAGGGTGAGTTCAGTTTGAGCACAGCTTGTATGAGACCGCATGCAGCATGTAACTGATTAGAGATATGTCTGCTTAATCGTGCTTCACAATACTGTCAGCTCGGCTCACAAGGTCTATGTTATTTCCAAGGTCATGAGCTGCTTCTTGTTTTGCTTGTTTTTCATGATGGCATTACGTCCTGGAAGAGGTGAGTGTAAAATTAGCTGATGCTCGGTTTATGACCCTCTCCAGCTCTCCTCTGCCTTTCATGGTCCTTTGCACTAGCACCTTCATATCTGTCAAAAATGACATACGTATCCACTGAGTGGAGACATTTTGATCTACTGTGTTTGACAAGGCGAGATGTCATCCCATTGGCCACATCACTGACTGTGCCAGATGATGGCGACACAAAATGGTAGAGCAGCTGGGAGGCATCCAAGAGCATTAAGTCTGGTGGAGGAAGACTCGTGGTAATAGTTACCAAACGGTAACATGCTAGCAGGCTGAACATTTCAGTACCAAAGTATTACAAGTATGCCTACAAGATGTGAAGTCTGTGGATTTTTCTATGATTCGGTGACTCAACCTAATGAGTATGTTTATTAGTAGGTAATTTTTATGGTTTCATAGCTCCGCTAAATATCTCAAATGTGGCAGATGAGTTTTGTAGGCCAAACGAACATGGATGTAGACACTCAAATGAAATCTATATGTGGATTATTGAGGAAAATATTGGTGAATTAGCTGTTTAACCTTATTTATATGATAATTAGGTCTAATGTATGCTTCCATAACTGTTCTAGAGTTGTCTAACCATTTTAAATGGTTTCCTTGGGTTGAACAACATGGGTCTAGACACTAAAATGAAGTCTCTATGTAGATTATTAAGGAAGATATTTTTTTCTGTGACAGCATGAAACTTCTGGCTGAACTCCCAGCATGCCCGGTCACTATAAACACAAACACCATCTCAATTGCATGAGAGCGTGGCTTGAACATAACGGAATAAAAGCAGATAGACTCTGATACAGATTCATCTGACAATGAATAAATAATAATATTAATTATTATTATGGTAAATTAGTTTTTGGGGGTATTTGTGGGGGGGGGGGTATTTTGGCAAAAAAAATGTAGCAAAAATATTTGTATTTCTTTTTTATTTAATGTACGAAGCCCATACGTTTTAAATACTGTTATTAGTAAAACAAAAAATCATTCTTTAGATGTGTCCTTTGTCGTTTAGTTCCAGGTTTATTTCAGAATTTACTTCTGTTTGCGGGGGGGGGAATGCAACACAACCACTTATTGGGTGACACTGGCTCCCAGCCTATGCCACCCAGCAAACACGACACATTGAAACAATGTCGGGTCAGCATCGCAGACGGGGGCCCAACGTTAACCCTTAACACGCTAAATTATTTTTGTGTAAACCGTGGAGACCAAAGGTTTTTTTTCAATTTGAAACCATCTGAGTTGGCTCTTTCCGCTTCATTTGAATACCTATATCGTCGCCTCGGAGCTAAAGGATCCTATCTGCCACTCTAACGAGTGTCAGATAGGATCCTTTAGCTCCGAGGCGACGATATGTTATTATATATGGATGTAGGGCCTCTATAAATATGTTTACTTCTATCAGTGCGGGGGTCGCCTTTAGACGTGACGTCAGATTCTGATGGTTAACCTTTTCACTACCATACATGACGGAAATTTCCGTCGTCATTCGTCAATGAACGTAACCATAAAATGACACAAATTTTCGTCAAATATATACTACATTTATGTATTTTTCGTCATTTGAAGCTGGAAATTGCGTTAGCAATTCCAGCTTCAAATGACGAAAAATAGAACTCGTACACCAGTATATCTGGATCCTGGCATGCACCCCGGCCTGGAAGTCAAAGGGTTAAACCAACATTGTTCCAATGTCTCAATGATTGTGCTGTGCAGACATCAGCCACAACACAACCAAATCAAAAAGATATCTTGCAGGGATGCGTTATCATCCGGCTAAGTCGGCAGCAGAGGGATCATTCCTTATCTCATCCCGGTGACATTGACCACCGTTTCCCGCCGTCTTAGCAGTGGTCACTTAGACGCCGGTCCCGGTGGCCAGTCTGGCGGGCTGGGGGGGGGGGGTGATGCATGGATTGTGTCAGGAGGTGAGATACAGACACAGATCTCTTGACGTGTCTCATGCGCCATAAAGTGGGCACTTTCATCTAAAATCCCCATTTTCGCCCATTAACAACAGCTCCTATCAGACTGAAAAAGCATCAATCCTTTTCGTACACATTAATAATAACAGTCTGCAAAATATTTGATTTGATTGGTGTTTTTTTTCAACTTACGCATATCCCACAAGTCTAAAAAACTGTGCAACCCAATTGAATAGGGTTCATTGACTATACTTGAAGAAGAAAATTAAGTACCTCATTTATTCAGTCCTTGAAGGAGCGAGACGGGTTGTTTTTCTCCAGAGATGGGTTACCCCACCCTACCCTATATTATTCGAAATGTACCCGACTGAAGCTTATCTCATTCTAATCTTCACCCACTTGAAGTGGTGTCTCGTTGAGGAGATCCACAACTTTAAGGGAGATCCTATTAAAAACAATACATACTTTACATCATAACAATCAGAAAAATAAGTATTCACCTGAACAGAAATATTTTGCTGATATAAAGCATGTTACTGTTATTGCTGATTCACCTGATCTGAGCGATTCTGTCAGAGAATTAGCTTATTCAATGCTGAAATCATTCACGCCACAAATGGGTATTACTATTGAGGAGGAGAATATTCTTGTATATATCAGTGGCTATATTTGTCGCAAAGTGTAGCGATCTGCATGTGATCAATGTAAAGTATGTTTGATGCCAATACTAAATTGCGTACACTTCTCAGACCGTACACTTCTGTCTAAGAAGCAATATTTGAATATTCAAGGTGTGGGGATTTTGTTCCACATCAAAACTTAATACAATTAATTGGTTCAAATTAACGAATTTTCGAAAATATACCTGAACAGATTCTACATAGGAGTCATAAGAGAGATCAAATTATTACGTTCATCAAAAATACTAAATCACAGGCAAGTTGTGAATTTTTCACGTTAATATTACATATATATTTCCCCAATTGGCTACACCATGTACTGCGTGAGAACAATGAACAAATCATTATCTGAAATTTGAAGGAGAAATAGAAAATTATTAAAATTCAACTATAAATAAATTGTGTCATACAAATGAACGTGTTTTGTTTTCAAGATATCAGTATACTGCTAACGCTCCAGTCCTCAGTGACATTGATGGCAGTGGTCCGAGAGAGAAGGCTTACATATTATAATTTCATAATATTGCTCATGTGTTCTAAATAGATTTTTTTAAATAATACAAGTTTGAATCAAAAGACACGTCTATCAAGTTATGGTAGTTAGCAATGTTTTGCCCCAATGTCCTTTATGGTCGCTATGCTTGACGACATATCGTCACTCCCCTCCCGTTCTATGCCCACATATTTGTGTACTTTTTGTACACATCCCTTCTGTTATTTAAATGAAGACATTTTAATCTCTAAAATTTTATCATAATATAAGATGACTTATCTGCTACATTAGCAGTTATTTTCGTTCCAAAAATAAATATTGCAGTGATATTGTCATAACTGTCAAACCTTTATGTTTTATTCGGAGGCTAAAGTGGTGAAATTATCACTTGTCTTATATGATGATATACTCGCTAAAGCGTTGTTCTAACTCCCGTTAAAAGGGGACACCACTGCATAGGCCCTTATGTATTACACGCATTTGTATAGGGAAATCCGCAAGTCGTGACAATACACTCACTTACGAGACATACATATACGCTATAGTATATAGCTGCATCAAATATGCTGGGGACAATGCTGTTGAACAGAGCAAAAAAACAGTAAGTGCCCACCTTACAAGTAAACGGACTGCATTTCGAGCTTTGTACGTCAGTATGCATGTATTCAGCACGGCCGAGCACAGGGATTGGGAATTAGTTGTAGACTTTCATCACGTTGCCATGTCGGCGACATGTCGCTTCTGGTGGAACAAGCCACCATAGGAATAATAAGCAGGTG
Source organism: Flabesymbios commensalis (assembly GCA_964017125.1). Taxonomy (NCBI): domain Eukaryota; kingdom Metazoa; phylum Annelida; class Polychaeta; order Terebellida; family Flabelligeridae; genus Flabesymbios; species Flabesymbios commensalis. Next base: position 39,908,391 of record OZ024917.1, read on the forward strand.
ACTGCATTCTGCAACAACATACTCAACATACACAGACACAAGACATCAACCCAATGCTGACTTGTTGGGACAGTGTCGCAGACGTTCGTGGGCCAACCTTAATTAAATGAACATTAGATGGAGGTTTCGTGTTTATTATTTATACATTTTCAATACATTATGTTTCTCACTTGGTAATGTGAACCCTCAAAACATAAGTTCACATTGACGAAAGAAAACTGACGAAACTGGTTTTCTGTAATCGACGAAACGAAACTGACGAAACGAAACTGGTCTCCTGTAATTGACGAAACTGACGAGACTGGGTTCCTGTAATCAACGAAACTGACGAAACTGAGTTCCTGTTATAGACGAAGCGAAACTGGGTTCCTGTAATCGACGAAACTAAGTTACTGTAATCGACGAAACGGTACTTACCAGTAGCTAAGCATACAGTTAAGTGTAAGTAATGACTAATTTATGGGTTGTTAACAGTAGCTACGTATAGTTAGGTATAGTTAAGGGTACTTTATAATATTTAATGTTATGATTACACGTTTTGAGGGTATGTACTGTATCTGAAGGGTACTTACATGGTTTTAAAGATACTTAATTATATTTAAGGGCATTCAAGGGCACTTAAGGGTACCTAATGATTTTTAAAGGCTTGTAAGGGTTCTTAAGGGCATTGTCGGCAATCGCACAAGCATCTCAACCGTGATATAATGATGCCATGCACCAGTACCAGTGTTGTAACATTGTGTCCAAATTTATGGTGATATATGTATTCTGTGATATAGGCCCTACATGAGGTAGGAATAATTGGTTACCATATCTATCGGGATATTATCTCATATTATTTAAACAGCTAGACCACCGGTCTTTGATAGTGTTCTTTGTTGTTATTGCTCTTATCATTATACTCCTCTCTACATGTCATTCGAGATCCCAACTAGGTCAGCAAAGACTAGTAACTGTTATTAACCTTTAAACCCACACGATGCTTCAAATCATCATTTTGCATCTCTGAGGAATGGCTTAATTTCCTACACTTAGTTGTTTTAGAACGACCATTTTCATGGAACTGTTTTAATAATAACGATTATTTTCTTTCATTTGTATCCCACTTCTGGTCATCTTCATCCACTACAAGTCGAGAATTGCGACATGAATTCGCGGCTTGTAGCGGATGAAGATGACAGTAGCAAATTCAGGCTTATAATGGTTTTAAAGTGCTTTATTTTCTTGAAATGTCTCCTAAAAAGCCCCGTATAATGTAATACAATATCGCAAAAAAAATGTAAAATTCGTTAATTGTTAACATTTTACCTACAGAAATGATATATCTATTCTCATGCATTAGAATTACTGGCGTAAATTCTACTAATAATCTAATTATCAAGAAATATAATCTGAGAGGCAGCATCAGATATAGACCTATTTTATAACAATTATTTTATGCTTACAGTGTTTTAGGAAATAATAGGAGAACCTTGAAAGCCTCATGAATGTGTAAATTTTCTCTTTTCGCCTCATTGGAATACATTTGTGACCATTATAAATAGTTGATCATTTCAATGATATGAGGGGGTCGACTTTTAACGTCAGATTTTGACATCATAAATATACACCCCCTCCCACTATTATTAAAACAGTTTAACCCTTTGACCCTCAAATTATTCAATTTGAATTTTCACCCACTTGAAGTTGTGTCTCGCTGACGCGATCCACAACTTCAAGTGAGTGAAAATTATTCAGATTTGACAAAATAGAGGTCAATTGTTTTCAAATATTGCTGATTCATGTCACATTTTATCTTTAACATGGTTAAAAGGTGGTACTTAATGTACGTGCTAATAAAAAATGAAAACCCGAGTATATGCGATGCCGGCGGTTAAAGGGGTAAGGAAAATTTTCGTTCTCAAATTCCCATAAATGCAAAATGACACTTTGATCAATCGTGAGGGCTTAACCCTTTCAGCGCTGAAACCTTATTTAGTCTATAGACGTCAGATTCTGACATCTAAAAACGATCCCCGCACTGAAATAATAATAATAAATTATAATGGTCGTACACCCAAAACATAGGTTTTTAAATGAAGCGAAAAGAGCTAAGGGGGCCACCATTACATTTCCAGGGGGGGGGGCAGGAGTATTTGTCGCGGGCAAATTATTTATATCAACCGGGCTCGGCGGCGCGCTAAAAATTTCACATTTTGTTACATGTTTATATGGAACAGTTCTTGAAGTAAATTATTTATTTCACGCAGAGTCCGCCCGAAATTATTTATTTCAAAAATACTCCTGCCCCTCCCCCCCCCCCTGGGAATCTAATGGTGGCCCCCTAACTAAGACATTTATGATGATCTTTCTGGGGTGTAGCCAGGTTTACTAACATGTGTACGCACATGACTAGGAAATGCTGCATTCTGATGTTTCAATAAACAGGATAACCAAGGAGAAGTAATAACATTAAATGACAACATTATGCTGATCATACATGTAACAAGTTCAATATCAGACAGTCACGTGCAATGAACAGGTGGATCCACATCAGTTCACAACGTTGCACGAGAAACGGTCAGTCATTTATTATCTTATAGTGTTCTGATCTAGATTTGTCCCCTTACCATTTATATTTTAATCACATGTACACATATCCAGCTTTGAATCTGAATATCGGGTGATTTCATCGACTTCCTGAGTTCGACGATTTAATTTATTTGATAATTTAAATAACTTTTCGAAATGATGAAATTTAACAGCTATACAAAATAAATTAGAAAATTACAATGTGCGTCGGGCCCCGTGTGTGCGCTGTAAGCGCTGTGTTTTCCTTGATTAATGTAAACTGTCCATTTAATATAATATTTGTCTCGCGTTATGATTATTATTGAATAGTGTAGCCCCCTGTTCTAGGCCTATATTTGCATGTGAAAAACTGGGACGTCATGCTTCTTATTGTATTCTTAATGATTTATATAATCACGGCATGTGACCTTTCTGTACAAAATCATGCAAAATAAAATAATGCAATATTGTAAAAAAAAAATTGACTATGTCTGCTCAAAACCATTGGGATCTATCTTTATACAAACCAAAAGAATGTTGCACAATTTAAAAGATGATTGACATAAAAGCAATAAAAGTATATTTTATCAAAAATACAGAATTAGACTATCGATGCAATAGATAAAAGATAAACATATTCTGTATCCTGCTTCTTTATATTTCTGCCCTTCGCAATGCGACTAATTACGTGCTGATTGGTTGCACAGGATATTAATTTTGTTGAATTTTGCCTAATATAGGAAATACGATTGAATAAGATTGGTAATATATATATAGATGTTAATAGAGAAACCAAGACAATAGATTGTGATCGCCGCAACAACAACGTCACAACAATCGAATATTATAAAGCTTGACTATTCTGTTATTTCCTGTTTGGCATTCAAACACCCAGCATACATGTACACGATATATTGAGCCCAATATAAATTTGATGTTGGGTCATATTCTGCGATGCTGGCCCGACATTAAAACAACATTGGATATACCTGTCGTGTTTGTTGGGCATCATACAATATGCAATCCCTACCTGATAAAGTTTATTGTGTTTAAAAACATTGAAGAGTGATCATGTAATTCCTATTTCGTCAACAGCACTGTTTGTTGCTCAAAATGTTGCCCAGTGAACACTGGTAACTATTCCTAACACGAGGAAAACAACTTACCTTTCTCTGTGGAAAGTATCAAATGGTTCTGAAGCCGCTAAATATTTAAAATTCAATTTACTAGCGCTGCATACCCATTATTTTGTGGTGAGGCTTAGAGTAGAGTAGCGGATGGTCTGGAGTTGAGTGAAATCACTACCAAACACGCAGATCTGTGTTGCGAAATATTACAAAATAGCATTAACAGATTAATGGTAAATTTGTGAATGTTACTAAGGAGAGTAGTGTAGTGATTAGAGGTAAAAACGTCCGTTTTTTTATGCAATATCGCCGTTATAATTTTCGAATATGTTATTATGCCTAAATAAAAAAAAGTGATGCTTACTTGATGGAATATGGTGAAAGTGTAGGCCATGCTATTTTACTGGAGGTGAAGCAAATAATGATAACATAGTTACTACTCAACGATCCACTAATATATCATACCATGTCCATAAACCTCAGCTCGTATTTGTACAATGACAGACGTTTTATCTGAAGGTTGTATTGATTGTACCTTTATGTACGTGGCAGTACGTAATCTGGCTGTTGTCACTGCTTGTTTGTGCCCATCTTCCACTTTTGTTGTTCAAAACTGAGCGATAAAACGGTGTATGAACTCGACGCGGCTCCTCTTTCACTTGACGCCACCCCAATGATTTTTCCCCGTGAATATAGACCTTTACCCTAAAAATATAATGTTTGTTTGCCCTCCTTACAATGTGTACGTGTCAGCTGGTTTTCTAATATTCATGGGAAGCTAGGAGTGCTAACGCAGTTTCCAGTCCAAACTGTCGAAAACTATGTATATTTTTATATGAGAAATCTTCCCAATTTAATTATTTTATTAGCTGAGCGCATAGCTCAAATTATTTTATCAATTTCATGGGCGTTTCATTTAAGGATAACATTATTTTGAAAACTCAAGTTTACTGGGCATCAGCTGATGTTGTTATCATTGTCCATGTGATGTAATGAGGTGGTCATTAGCATGATCAGCAACATTTACCACGCTGATATATTAGCCATATCATTGGTAGAGGAATCCTTCAATCAGCAATCCTCCAGTCAGCAAAAAAGGTACAAGGTAACAACCTAGACAGACAGTATGTGACTCCCATAGTATATTGCTGCCAAGTGACACCCTGGACTAACAGTTTGTAATTCACATAGTGCTTCAGATAACACTTCAGCATGTCTAGATCCGTCAGGGAAAACAACCGGAAGGTGTTATTTCGCGTGCTTCTTAATTGTTTGTTTCCATTTTTCTTTTATTTGAAGCTGGAACTGGTAACATAATTTCCAGCTTCAAAAAATATATTTATATTTGTGAAAAATAGACATTTCGAAAATTGAATGACTTGGTGAGCTGATCATCTTTGATGAGATATTTTTGAAATTCCAATGCCATTTTATTTAGTTTGAAACGTGCTTGGAACCGTATCAGTGAAGCAAGACAACTAACTGAACAGGGGCTCAAAACTCTATCAGGCTGATAGAGTGAACAATGTCATAAGCGCCGACTACAATATTAACTGTCACCACATAAAAGCAACCGGACACAGACAGACTAATGCGCCTCTGCAGTTGTTAGATCCACCGAATTTAAACCAGAAAATAGGTGTTCATTTTTTTAAACAAAATGACAGCCAGCGGTTATTTCAACACTAGTGATAGTGTACTGCTCGGGTGGTCGCGTGGTGAAACAACTGTAGACTCTCTCACAGTTACAGACCTGAACAACGGTGCACAGGACCTTGGATATAGCACGCCTTCAACCACCCCTTCACAATATGACGCATCCAACTATGGTTTACAATTGGCCTCGTGGATATATTACGCTCTGACCATTCCCTTAGCAATTGGAAGCAATGTGTTAATGATAGTGACTGTGGCACGTCAGAAAAAACTACACAAGCCAGCTTTCTATTATGTGTGTAATTTGGCAGTGGCCGATATTATGTTTGCTTCTTGTTGCTCTCCGATCTACACAATACAGATGGCCTATGGTCGAGTTGTCGTACCACACTGGTTGTGCCAGATACACGCATTCCTTACTCAAGTTTATGCATTTCAGGTAGGCCTAAAGATAATGTATGTTATGCAATGAAACATCTTCAGTATATTAAAGGCTCATTCCCAAGCAAATGGCAAGTTTTTTAGTTTTAGCTCAGTTATATCTTTTTGGGTGTTTGAATGAGTCAAGGCAACATTCCAATAGATTACAGCTTTTAGAAACATCCGTTGGCAACGTAATCAGATTTTGAAAAAAAAGGTTTATGACAGAATGTCGGTCATTACATTTTTGTCTTTTATGAACAACTTGTCACATATGACAGGAAAGTGACATTGAGTCACCAATTTGATTATTAACTTCTAAAGATAGTTTTGTTTAATAATTTACTAGCCGTAATCTATAACAAAAAGTTTTTAACTCGTATTAGGAAAGTATGTAAAATCTCAGATGTATCACATCGTCAAAGACGTTGCGAGTTTAATTACAACGTCATCGGATAATCACCGCTTAGCTCCGCTTTCCTGACAGGTCTCACATTTCCAAACAAGATAGGTCAACACATCTAAACTTGGCCAATTGACATGTTTACAATCTGTGTGGGACATCGTGAACATCGCCAAAATACACAGACACAGACTCAGATGCAATTATTAGGATGTAAATATAAAAAACATACAATTTTTTAAATGTACATAAACCTAAAACAATTTAAATGTATCACGACCAGGAGACCTGTACTAAGACGCTTTTAGGTCGCTAGCGTACAGGCCACCCATAAAATTAACAAAGAAAACATGTAATTTGTTTTATAATAATTAGGCAGAAAATTATCAAACACAGTAAAAACAACAAAACATTTTCAGCACAATATAATATCAGCATATAGTAGTCTAGAGCAAAAACTTATGCAAACAAAGACGCCGAACCAACGCTGGTTCAACGCTAGTCCACCGTCTACGACGCTGGACCAACGTCACACCAAAATCGATTCAACGTCTCGCGTCCACCGGGCACCCACATTTGAAAATATCGCGAGCAGATCCCCCGGCAAAACTCGAGACCACGTCTCAAAGCGGCTCCACCGCTTAGGACGCCGGCCCAACAATAAAACAAGATCGGTTCAATATTCATGGGATGTTTGTGGCTGGTGTAGTGACAAAAAGGAGGGATTTTCCTCAGTGTTGACCCTTTCAAAGAAAAAAAATCATCTTCGGACCGTTCAACTAGACCCTCAGCGGGCAGGTTTTATGGCCAAACCTAATATAATTAAAGACATGGTTGTCCGAAAAAAATATTGTATGTACATTCCGAAACACACACTTACCGGGTGCATATCTCTTTCAAATGGAGGGTGGAGAGAGATAATATAGATTTACGATGATATAAGCTTAAACAACGCAATTTTAAACTATGAAACTGTTTAAGTTTAAGGCACTTGGGAATGGGCCTTTAAAGGCCCCATGTAGTCCCCAGACCTACTCTGCACATTTGTCATATTTCATATTATTTTAGACGACTTTTTTTTAAATATTAGAGTGCCTAGCTCCCATTTTTAAATCACTGAGAACGATTTTCCCAAAGGCGAAAGTAGGGGGCGGGATTAATTCGTGACATCGAAAGGTGGAGAAATGCTTGGCTGTTTATAATACATGTACATGTAGCGACCGCTCCTGGCCAGCGTCTAGTATTCACTCGCTCCTTGTTCACCCTGTTGATGCGGGCATATTGAAGTGAATAGAAATCTAGTTCAGCTCATGTACAAATACAAGAAACATGAAACATATACCCGATGCAGTTTCAATGCTAATTCAGATTCAACAATGGGCGTTTTTTGTGTCATGAGGTGGGAGATCCGCCCAGCCCAAGAAATGTGCACATTTTTAGTTTATATTTTTGAAAATAACTGATAATAATTATTAGTGGACTAAAATAATCTGCTAAGTTATGAGCTCATTGTGATATATACTTTAATTATATTGATGAACTGAAATCACTTCAGAGGGCCTTTAACCTTAAAGGGATGATCACGCCGAAAGCTTCTTTCATTTTTTTATCCTAAAAAAGACATTTTAGGTAGAAGTCAGCATTATTTTTGTTTAGGTTGGCATTTGTTTTGATTCAAATTTAAATGGGTAAAAATTTAACCCCTAAACCGCCGGTCCCGATTATATTCGTTTTTGTTTTCTTTTTTACGCAGCACACCACGTACCACCTTTGAAACATGTTAAAGATAAATCGTGACATCAATCAGCAAGATATGAAAATAGTTGACCTCCATTTTGTCAAATCTGAATAATTGTCACTCACTTGAAGTTGTGGATCGCGTCAGCGAGACACAACTTCAAGTGAGTGAAAATTACAAATACAAATCGTCCCCTTAGATATGAAAGAGTATATCTACCACATTGTCAAGTGGCAGATACACCCTTTCATATCGAAATGTGGCGGTTTAAGGTTTAATTGTATAACTCAGCGCTTTAAGGGTACATCACTGGTCTTTGTTGACCTCCCTGGGATCTTGAGTGATGTGAAGAGAGGAGTATAATGATCAAAGCTATAACAATAATTTTTTAAAAATACTATCAAAGACTGGTCGACTGTTTCCAGAGATTTAAAATTAATTGAATTAAAGTTGCAAGTTTTTACACTTGTAATGCTGGCGTTGTTGATGATAACAATGTAGCTGTTAGAGATAACTATTTGCATTTGTATTTCTTACAGACGCTGTTGAGTTTGGCAGTGATCAGCCTGGATAGATATTATGCTATTTGTCACCCCCTGAAATACAATCGAAAGATAACAAGGAGAAAATACCGTTGGATACTGGTTTACCCCTGGGTGCATGCTGTCGTAGTGTCTGCTCTGCCACTAGTTGGACTGAGCACCTACGAAAGCTATGACTATCTCGTCGGTTGTCACATGGTGTGGAACCAGGATTTGCTATCACAAATATTCGTTGGTATCGTTGGTGCTACCACCTTTTATCCAGCAACACTTGTGATTGCAGTTTGTTATTGTTTGGTTTTCAGGGGTGCACTGCGCGCTTCTCACGATTCACGTCCTGGTGTAGAGGGTGGCCACTCACTGATGAAAATTCTCGCCAAAGATCTACGCATTGCTAAAACAGGTATAATAATTGTTGGTACGTTTGTCATGTGTTGGTTTCCATTTGTGGGACTCAGAATGATACGTAAATTCACAACTTCACCTGACATTCTTGCACGTGTAAAGCAAGGGGAGCCGATCACACTGTACTTATTCACAATATCCAACTACATTAATCCATTAGTTTATGGCATTTATAATAGGCAAGTGCGTTCGGCTATCATCACCATGTTTAAAAGAAAGTCATGATCTGTAAAAATACATACTGAATATAAGAATATGTTGATCACAAGGGGTCTCTCCACAAGTTCACAATGTCTCAAAAATTCGTATTGATCGGAAAGTTGTTGTGTCATCTTTCGTATTGGCGGCTTACAATATATCATGAAGATAGACTACTTTTTGTTCTCTGTTGGTAGCATTGCTTGATATGAGGAATATCAGCCTGATTAACATGCATTAGTAACAATATGCAAAATCCACAAATAAATTGAATACAAAATTATTCCTTTCATCGCTAATCGCGACTATAGTAGTTTTAGGCCTAAGCAGTTGTATTTGCAGGTTCAATCACTGTTATTGGTAATGAAATTAGTGTGCATCACGATTTGCACATTTTTTGGTCTCAATCTTTTAAACAAATATGAATAATTGTCACCCACTTGAAGTTGTGGGTCACGGTAGCGAGACACAACTTCAAATGGATGAAAATTTCAATTGTTACTGTAGCGCTTTGGTTTAAACATATTTATTTAACGAGGATTACAACATAGTATTAAACTAATGAAAATGCTGTTACTGTAGCGCTTTAAGGGTGTCAATGGTTAATAGAGGTGCGTTAAACATATATTATTGTACTGATTTATCAGGTCTCGCTTATTTCTATTGAGGGGTTGGTGGGTGGTCAACGTAGATTATTGGCGTATGTCAATCACCCTAATTGAGGCAGTCAAGCGCAACATTTTCGGATACAGTCTGGTCGTAGTCAGGTAATAGAACAGTACAAAATGCGGTGTATATAATGACGTCATTATCGGACATACAGAGCACATGCAGTATATTTATAGCAGGCTGACACGTGTAGCCAGCAAGGATCACATCCTGATGCTACAGGTGTGGAACATCATCTGTGTGCATGTTGTTTACGTCGCACGGGTAAGTCTTTGTCCCACCCAGAAAAACATTGTGAGAGAAAATTTAAAGCCAGTAACATTAACAGTTCAAAAAACTTCCAGTGAGTGGGGATATACCGCCGAACCTCACTTCTTAGGTGTTATGTAATATTTCACACACAGCCAGAGACGCACTGCTCACACGCAGTAAGCCGCTAACAAGAGTGATCAACTCACTCGCGGATTCCCGCCATGCTTACAACATTGGATCAAACTACACTCAGACATGCATGAACTCCGCTACAATATCAGATTATGTGCTTCATTCCCCGCCTGGGACTCCTCATACGGATGTGAATTCATTAAAACAAACTGGCGTGAAAAAAACTCAAAAACAGCTGCTCGATGCGGGGCGTCATTAAATACTTCGGCGCAAGTATTTTGTACAAAATAGTCTGTTATTTCAAGCTGTATCATATTTCACAGTGTTTGAAACCTGGACGTGTGTGTGTTCTAAAAAGAGGTGATGTGAAAAAGACGCTTATGGACGATAATGAGAAATATGTTAGTGTATTTTTTCAAAAAAATACGCTATACATTCCGTCATATCCTCAATATATTTTTTCAGTACAAGTAGCTACTGGTAGGGGTGCAAGTGTTATTTTTGAACCAGCATCTGCTAGGTTAACCTATAGAGATGGTACAAACATTGATATCGCTAAACGTGACATATTGTATTTTCTTGATACATATACTGATTGTCAAATTGATTCTGATACTGTAAATTACACATGTGATGTACAACGATGGCATGAAATTCTTGGACACTGATGATATTTTACAATTAGAAAGTAATGTTGATGGTATGAAGATAGTATATTGTTGATGGTATGTAAACAGTAAAAAGAATGCTAGTGATTGTAGAGTATGTGGAAAGATGTATTGGAAAGATGACACAAGGTGAAAGTAGATTACCTAGAGTTAGAACAACTGTTCCATTAGAACTGGTGCATGCTGCCCTAGCTGGGCCAATTATGCCTATTTGTAATGAAGGTTTTAAATATGCAATAGGTTTTACTGATGATTATTTAGGAATGCTTTCTGTGTATTTTATAAAAAGTAAAAGTGACACTGTGGCTGCCACAGAAAGATTTTTGGCAGATACAGCGCAATTTGGATCTGTAAAAAAAATGTGTACGGTCAGATAATTAGTGTACGGTCATATGTAATTCCGTGGGAATCTCATGTTAATTCTTGTCACCTACGTTTTTCTTGTTCAGAATTTTATGCTGATTACCAAAAAATACGGCGTCATTTTTTTAGGTCTCCTTAAGGTCATTTTTCGACCCCTAGAGGTCATGACCATAGATCTCATTTATTTAGTATTTTTATTGATTTATTTTTTAAAACATGTCTTACTAGTCGTCTAGCACATCAAAATGACCGAAATTGTTTTTAAAATATGATCAAATTTGAAAAAAAATGAACTAACATTTTGAAAGCCCTTGAAAGTCATTTTTGCCGGCTAGAGGTGATTTTATGGTCAACTCCTGCTAAGTTTGCAAATAAAACTATTAGTCCATGGGCCAAAATCGGTCACCATGCACCCCAACCCCCACTACTCACCCACACCAACTTTTTTAAGCTTCGATATGTCCAAAACATGAAATAAGATGTTACAAGTTACAATAACTTTATATTTTGACCGCCTGTTTGGAATTAGGGGGTTGGGTTACATAACCGTCTGTCGTTGATGTTCTGGTTTACCAATCTGCACATGCAATATACCATATAACAGGTAATTAAATTTCCGTTCTAATTATGCTTCACCCATTGCAGTATAGTAAATAGTCGTCTCTCCACATGTTTAAAAATGTGCTTTTTATATTTATAAATGTCATACATATTTTTTTAGTGAAAGAATATTGCAGTCTTTCATCAAAATGAGTCTATTTAACCTGGGTTGAAATCTGAAACATGGAACTTTGCTCGGGATTTTAGTGTATACTTTTTTATTCACTTGTTTTTACATAATTTGCGTGTGCTGACTGTGAATCTGTCTGCTAACGTTCTATATTTGGAGACCTTCACCATTAAATTAGCAAAACACAAAATGGCCACCAAGATGTTAAGAAAATCCCATATTTTCTATATTTTGTCTCACATAAACGCACAATTTATGGTTTTTGCAGTATGTTTAATTTATAATTTTTTTCTTATGTCTTTGGAAAGAATGACCTTTATTTCACCTTTAGATCCAAGACATCCGCCGTTTTCATGTATTTACTGTCGCTATAGCCTAAGTATATTGCTAAAAATGTTGACAATAAGATGACGTATTTGCGGTAACATAGTGGATTAGGAATAAACTTTACTGACGAGTAAATTTGGAAGAAAAAATCCAAAATGGCCGCGAAATTTACCTTCATATAAACAAGAAACAAACTGGCTATCAAAATGTAAATTAAACCTCTTTTTTATTTGTTGCTCGTAATTGCTCAATTTATTGATTTTGTGTGACTTGGGGACCAAAACAAGCATTACTGGTGTTTATTGTTAATCGTCTGACCTATAGTTTATCGTAAAATCCAAGATGGACGTCATTTGGCATATTTACTATTAAAATAATGATGTCATTCTAAATACTAAGCACATCAAAGCATGTTAGAATATACTGTACTTAAACACAGTTTCGAATGCCTTGCAACCCAATCTGCCGTTTTACGTAGTCTATATTTAGTTTTCCATTAAACAGATGTTGTTTATGATAAAAAATAATAAAACACGCTTTTATCAGTGTGTTGGCGGTAACCATTTTGAATTTAAAGGTCAAATAAAGGTCATTTTGATCGAAAAACATGAGACATAAATTCATCAACCCAAAATCATGCAGAAACCAGAAATCGTGCAATAATTTGTAACAGAAATATAGAAAAGATGTGGTTTTGGCGACCATTTTTTTTGCTTATTTAAAGGTGAAGGACACGAAATATAGTATTTTATCCGACAGATTCGAATTCAGCACACGCAAATCATGTAAAACAAGTGGGAGAAAAATATAGATTTAAATGCAGAGCAAAGCTCAATGTTTCATATTTCAATCCAGGATAAATACATACATTTTCAAAAAAACAAAATTCTTTCATTTAAAACTATATATGCAATGTACAAATCTAAATACCACGCAGTTTTAAGGATTTACACACCAGGGCTTAGAAAACATAGGTCATATATATGGCCAAAAATTATGCGTTATTAAATCATTTCCATTGACCATGTTTACTATCTTGTTTTGTTGTCGATTACTTGTAATACAAACAAATGTTCAAGCGTATTTGTAGAGATAACTGTTTAATCCACTGCATCATGCAATACATCAGTATAACGAAAATGTAGTTATCTTTTATATGGTATATTGCATGTGTAGATTGGTAAGCTAGAACTGCAACGACAGATGTTTGCGTAGCCTTTTAAACAGGTTTGGGTACCCCCACATAAGCGGTCAAAATATATATTTCGTCCCTATTTTTTACTGGTAACATCCCATTTCATTTTTTGGACATTTCACAGCTTACAAAAAAGTTGGTGTGGGTGAATAGTGGAGGAGGGGGGGGGGGGGGTACACGGTGACCAATTCTGGCCCTATGGACTATATGTGTGCTTAGGGTTATGACCTTTAAGAGACCGGAAATGGCCTTTAAATCTTCATAATATTTGTTAAGTATGCATTTTGACTATTTTGTGCCAATTTGCTATATTACACGACTATTTTACCTTGAAATACAAACGTTTTAAAAAAAACCTGTGTTTTTAGGGTCATGACCTTCAAGACCCCGGAAATGACCTTTAGAGCTTCAGAAAAAAAATACACCTTATTTTATTTTGTTCAGTATTAATTTTTCTTCAAATTGAACGTAGGTGTCAATAATTAACATGCAATTCCCACGGAACCACATTTACTGACATATGACCCTACACTAAATGATTCAGAATTTATTTCGCACTCGTATCAATCACTCCTAAGAAAGAATAAAATATTCGCCACACCAGAATGGGACTGCTAAGCGACATTGGATAACGCTATTTGAAATCTAATTTTGCCAAAAAATTATGGCCATATGCAGTAATGACAGCTGCATATATAAGGAATAAGTGTTACAATAAACGTCTAGAACAGACGTCATATTATGTTATGACAGGTCGCAAGCCTAACTTATCAAATTTGACAATATTTGGATCTGAATGTTATGCATACAGGATAAAAAGAAATTCGACAATAGATGTACTGAAGGTATTTTTGATGGATATGACAGATGTAGTCCTGGCTATTTCGAGTATTTTCCAGCAAAAAAACACTGTCAATCAGGAGATCCAAACTGATATGTTGTGTGATGATGATTTTTAAGACCAGTATGGGTGACATCATGCACAAGTGGGATAACCCACATTTTGACGATTTTGAGATTTTGGGTGTTTTTGAAAGTCCTCACCACAAGCTTTATCTGACAATAGAGCCAAGTGCCTAGACCAATCACATTTTTTGTACAAGCCAAAGTTCGTTTGCGCATGCTCCTTTTTTGCGAATTTCAGAGAGTGCAAATGGTATAACCCTCACTTCTGATGAAGTCGAAAAGAGTGAAATGGACGTGTCCAAAGGTTTGAAGACAAAAAACGGTTCACTGCTGAAGAAGCGATGCGAATTTTACTCGATATCAGCGACAATGCATCATCGGGTGATAATACATAAAACAATGTAAAAAATCGCGCAGCAACATGAAGTACATGATAAAACAAATAAATACAGATTAAGACAAAAGGTAAAAAAAAATCAGTGACTAAATGGTCTAACCCTCAATGTGAAACTCGTAAATTTATCTAGTTGTTTCCATCAATGACATATACTTTCATTGTTTTTTTCATATTTGCTTAATATGTGGAGGCATGGACGGAATTCTTATTTATCCATAGGCATCATACTTCTTTATAAAAACCAGTGATTTATTTCAAAATTGTTGGTTAGACCAAACGAAAACACAACATGCACAAATGGTCTAACCATCATGTAACCAACTTTAAAGTGGTTTAATTTCACATAAACAAATATTTAGGAAAACAATATTTTATATATTTTCATAATTTCAATGCAACTCCGATACACATCCCGTGTTACGTTTTTAAAGGTTTTATCTCTGCCTGATTTACCAGAAAGGTCAAAACCTTCGATGGTTGATTATTCAAAACACTAAAAAAGGGCTAGACCAGTTGTGCATGCTACCATCCAATTAGTCATGAATCAATGTGTGAGTCAGATTCAAATCCTTTAGTAGTAGTATCTGAACCACATTATTCTATAGAAATAGAATCAAGGGATCCTGTGAGAGATAGGTGACCTCCAAAATATTTAAGTAATTCCATTACCAAAATTGAGGATAATGACCACGTTTTATCTACAATTGATTATTGTTATAAGGCATTTATGTAACCACAAAGTTTTGAAGAGGCAGTTGAATCCTCAGAGTTTGATAATTGGATGATTCCTATGAAAGATCACAATTTTATGAATTATTTAACTGAGGATGATACATTCACACTTACTCATTTGCCAGCAGGTGGAAAGGCAGTGGGAGGGCGTTGGGTGTACACTAATAAAGAAAATCCTATTACCAGGATTACCAGGAGACATTTACTCCAACCGCTCATCTTATTACTGTAAGAACATTGATGCAGATATCTGTATAACATGTATTATTACATCAGATGGATGTAAAAAACTGCATATTTAAATGCTCCTTTGACAATAATATTTTAATGGAGCAAACTGAAGGCTTTGAAGTTCCTTATGATGGGAAGAAGTTAGTGTATAAATTGAACAGATCAATGTGTGGATTAAAAAAAAATCTGGTAGAAATTGGAATGAAATGTTACACAAGTATTTGGTAAGAAAAAATTGTACAGAGTAAAGTTGACCAATGTTTATACATTAAACGTATTGGAAATCAGATGATTATAACTCTCATTTGGGTAGACGATTTAATTATTGCTACAAGTACCAAGATACTTATGGACAATGCTAAACAGATATTTAAAGATACATTTAAAATGAAGGATATAAACTCAGTCAGTGAACAACTTCACTTTCTCTTAATTTTATTTTATCACCGGCCCACCCAGTCCCAGCCTTACTGGATTATATTAATTGCTATGCATTGCATGTTTGACTGACATCGTTTATAACAAAACATTAATGAAATATTTTTGTGTAGTTTGTGTAGGAGGTTTTCATAAAACATCTATATTTGTTTCACAACACATTACTCTTAGATTAAATAGTTAGTGTTGCGATCTGCCAATCCTGTGTTGTTATTTGTTCATACCGTCATCTTATCTTTCATTTTGGAATAGCGATTAATTAGTGTTTGTATTTGACCTTGAAGTGTGAATTTATGGCTCAATGTCTAGGTCAAACTTAAAATGAACACTTTTTCATGGTTTTGTATTGATTTTTCTGCAATGCAATGATTAACTGATATGGTAAAATCATGGTCACTCTGTAGATGGGTGTGCAATTGTTTTTAATTGCTGATTAAATTGTTAATGTAACTCTTTGAACACCCACCTATTTACTTTTATTTGTATTCACCTATAGATGTAAATTGCTGCAACCGTTCCCACGTAAAGATGACGCAAAATGTTGGAATCAAAAACACTACTTCACTAGGAAAATAAAGGGAGGCTTTATTTACTTGTATTTTACTCACAATATAAAAAATGATTTATTTTGTTAAGTTATCGTGTTATAGTTGAGAAGTGGTTATTATAACTATTTATTATAGGACATACAAATATATGACATGAGATAATGTTTATCAACAATTGTTTCCAGGTTTGAAATACATTTTTGTACCGTCATATAAAACTGTCATCTCACTGTTGAACGGAAAACAAAGAATAATATGACATCAAATGATCAGTTGAACGTTTATTTACCAATATACAATGCTAAATCATGTTGTTGTTTTTAGCTTCTAAACTTTTAAAATACACTCTGAACAATATAACTTATTTAGACAGATTTGCCACATAACTTAGGGATAATCACTGTAAAGGTTTTGCCTGGGTTGCGTAATAAAAAAGTGGGCAAAAATTAAAATTACACTTACGGTGTGAATTAAAATAAAAATGTCAATTTGGCGAGCTTAATACACATTTCTCTAACAATTTTGTTTTGAAGGACAGGGTGGTAACACAAGGCTGTGACGGTAGCCCAAAATACACCAGGCGTTAACACAAGGCTGTGACGGTAGCCCAACATACACCAGGCGTTAGCACAAGGCTGTGACGGTAGCCCAAAATACACCAGGCGTTAACACAAGGCTGTGACAGTAGCCCAAAATAAACCAGGCGTTACCACAAGAATGTGACGGTAGCCCAAAATAAACCAGGCGTTAACACAAGGCTGTGGCGGTAGCCCAACATAAACCAGGCGCTAACACAAGGCTGTGGCGGTAGCCCAACATACGCCAGGCGTTAACACAAGGCTGTGACGGTAGCCCAGCATACACTAGGCGTTAACACAAGGCTGTGGCTGTAGCCCAAAATAAACCAGGCGTTTGCACAAGGCTGTGGCGGTAGCCCAAATTAAACCAGGCGTTAACACAAGGCTGTGACGGTAGCCCAAAATACACCAGGCGTTAACACAAGGCTGTGACAGTAGCCCAAAATAAACCAGGCGTTAACACAAGGCTGTGACGGTAGCTCAACATACACCAGGCGTTGACACAAGGCTGTGACGGTAGCCCGAAATACACCAGGCGTTGACACAAGGCTGTGACGGTAGCCCAAAATACACCAGGCGTTAACACAAGGCTGTGGCGGTTGCCCCCAAAAAACCAGGCGTCAACACAAGGCTGTTGCGGTAGCCCAAAATAAACCAGGCGTTAACACAAGGCTGTGGCGGTAGCCCAACATACACTAGGCGTTAACACAAGGCTGTGACGGTAGCCCAAAATAAACCAGGCGTTAACACAAGGCTGTGGCGGTAGCCCAAAATAAACCAGGCGTTAACACAAGGCTGTGGCGGGAGCCCAACATACACTAGGCGTTAACACAAGGCTGTGACGGTAGCCCAAAATAAACCAGGCGTTAGCACAAGGCTGCGGCGGTAGCCCAAAATACATCAGGCGTTGACACAAGGCTGTGACGGTAGCCCAACATACACTGGGCGTTAACACAAGGCTGTGACGGTAGCCCAAAATAAACCAGGCGTTAACACAAGGCTGTGGCGGTAGCCCAACATACACTAGGCGTTAACACAAGGCTGTGACGGTAGCCCAAAATAAACCAGGCGTTAACACAAGGCTGTGGCGGTAGCCCAAAATAAACCAGGCGTTAACACAAGGCTGTGGCGGGAGCCCAACATACACTGGGCGTTAACACAAGGCTGTGGTGGTAGCCCAACATACACCAGGCGTTAACACAAGAATGTGTCGGTAGCCCAACATACACCAGGCGTTAACACAAGGCTGTGACGGTAGCCCAAAATACACCAGGCGTCAACACAAGGCTGTGGCGGTTGCCCCACATAAACCAGGCGTTAACACAAGGCTGTGGCGGTAGGCCAACATACACCAGGCGTTAACATAAGGCTGTGGCGGTAGCCCAACATACACTAGGCGTTAAGACAAGGCTGTGACGGTAGCCCAAAATAAACCAGGCGTTAACACAAAGCTGTGGCGGTAGCCCAACATACACCAGACGTTAACACAAGGCTGTGACGGTAGCCCAAAATAAACCACGCGTTAACACAAGGCTGTGGCTGTAGCCCAAAATAAACCAGGCGCTAACACAAGGCTATGGCGGTAGCCCAACATACACCAGGCGTTAACACAAGGCTGTGACGGTAGCCCAGCATACACTAGGCGTTAACACAAGGCTGTGGCTGTAGCCCAAAATAAACCAGACGTTTACACAAGGCTGTGGCGGTATCCCAAAATAAACCAGGCTTTAACACAAGGCTGTGACGGTAGCCCAAATTAAACCAGGCGTTAACACAAGGCTGTGACGGTAGCCCAAAATACACCAGGCGTTAACACAAGGCTGTGACAGTAGCCCAAAATAAACCAGGCGCTAACACAAGGCTGTGACGGTAGCTCAACATACACCAGGCGTTGACACAAGGCTGTGACGGTAGCCCAAAATACACCAGGCGTTAACACAAGGCTGTGGCGGTTGCCCCAAATAAACCAGGCGTTAACACAAGGCTGTGGCGGTAGCCCAACATACACCAGGCGTTAACACAAGACTGTGGCGGTAGCCCAACATACACTAGGCGTTAACACAAGGCTGTGACGGTAGCCCAAAATAAACCAGGCGTTAACACAAGACTGTGGCGGTAGCCCAACATACACTAGGCGTTAACACAAGGCTATGACGGTAGCCCAAAATAAACCAGGCGTTAGCACAAGGCTGCGGCGGTAGCCCAAAATACATCAGGCGTTGACACAAGGCTGTGACGGTAGCCCAACATACACTGGGCGTTAACACAAGGCTGTGACGGTAGCCCAAAATAAACCAGGCGTTTACACAAGGCTGTGGCTGTAGCCCAAATTAAACCAGGCGTTTACACAAGGCTGTGACGGTAGCCCAAAATACACCAGGCGTTAACACAAGGCTGTGACGATAGCCCAACATACACTGGGCGTTAACACAAGGCTGTGACGGTAGCCCTAAATAAACCAGGAGTTTACACAAGGCTGTGGCTGTAGCCCAAAATAAACCAGGCGTTTACACAAGGCTGTGGCGGTAGCCCAACATAAACCAGGCTTTAACACAAGGCTGTGACGGTAGCCCAAAATAAACCAGGCGTTAACACAAAGCTGTGGCGGTAGCCCAAAATAAACCAGGCGTTAACACAAGGCTGTGGCGGTAGCCCAACATACACCAGGCGTTATAGTCCAGGGCACTTAGGCCAAAAACTGGTGAACATAGAAAGAAATTGCAACAGAAGCTTTTTTGTTTTTTTTTGAGTTCACATATCTATAATGACCCAAAAAAAGTCCCAAGCCAGGAAAATTCGGAAACTTTTTTTACGGGTCGTGAGGGTACCATAAAATTGCTAAATAATGATTATCACTCACCCAAATCGTAAGATATTTAAAAAAAGTAATTGTTTGCTACCCATAATTATTTGAAATTCTTCTAAATAAAAACTAAGAGAGAATAGAATTAGTAAGGCTCGAAAAGAAAATATTTCCTTTGCGCAATATTTGGAAAATCTGGATACATTGTTTGAATTAAAAAAATATATATTTTGAAACAACAGCTATAAGTTGAAAACATGAAAGACATAATGCATTCTCGCGTTCAGTAGACTTAATAACAAATCAGTGTCGCTTGCTACTTAAGATGCTTATTTCTATATGACATAAGGACAATTACACCATACTTAGTTAGTTTTATGATATCGATATAGTTATACTGATGTCATTTTCTTACTCTCATATTACTATGGTGAACTTTTCAAATGTAATGTGATGTATAAAGTATTATTATAGTTAATTTGGCATATTTGGTATTGGAAAATATAAGATTTGGTTGATTAAAAATGATGATATGCAAGTCTAAATTGTTTATTTTCTATATCATTCTTTATTTATACTTGACACAATTTTAAAGTATTTTGTTAAATATAGATATATATATAATTACTTTGTATACAATCTAGTGTACATATATATCTCAAATCAATGTAACGTATGTCGCTCGCTGAAGGTGTCTATTTCTAAAAAGGGGGGAGGGGTGATTACTACATTATCAATCGTTTAATTGTATTGATATAACTATTTTGTTCTTATATTCTTACTCCCATAGTATGTAAGGAGTTTGTAAGGTGCATATATATGAGTTGATGTTCATAGTAAAGTTATGGACGATTTTTGTATGTTCGGGACTTTTTTTTATCATTCTCGATACAATACTAAATTCAAAAATGCAAAAATCCCTTCTGTTGCAATTTATTTCACATCAAATCATAAATGCCCTGTAATATAAACTCATATTTGTCCTGAAATTCATATCGGACCATTCAAACATCGTCGCCACTAATATTACTCCTTACAAAGACATATTTTGAAAGAAGCTTCAGCATAGATAGATAGCTGTATGGATAGATGTATGGAAATCAAGAGATGAATTTGCATGTCCCCCTCGAGGTGACATAAAGTTATTTGTCAGATCCTGATTACTATTCTGGACAAGGTACATATGCAACGCTGGGAATTAGCAGCAGAATGTCTGAAAGAGGTATCCCATTTCAACCACTCTCCTTTCTCCTGTTGAATATTCAACAGGGCAGTATCCAATGAATATGGATAAGGCAATCCTGCCATGAGCGACGAGAGGAAGTCATCTGTCTAGGCAGGTCCACAATAGCTGCTGTGTTGTGAACTCGGCCTTTGACATTTCGACCTCTCCAGGGAAAAGGCTGTCACTTTCTGGTGGAAACACGTGTATCAGAAATCTTGCTGTTAGACCTTGACACACTTAAGTTGCTAAGGCCATAATATAAGCAAACATTTGATATAAAATACCGGCCAAACTTGGCTTTTTAAGCGTAGCAATGAGCATATAATGCAGATATAAACAGGAGATCATACAGATTTGATAAAACAATGCGGTTTTAAATCAAGTAGGCCTAATTTAAATTAAATTATAAGAGACATGCCTATGTAGCATTGGTGATTTTTTTTTTAATTAGACTATATATATTTTTCTTTTTGAAGCAGGAAAATGCAGTCAAGGGTGAAATTGTAGAACATAGTGCTATGTAAAATCAAAAGGAATCCAAATAAGAAGAGAGACAGCTAGGACTAGGCCTATACTTTCTTTCGTCGTGGATATGCCTATTATATTAGTTGCCAAAACAATGACCCCGCAATGGTCATTCCTGTACAAAAAAATTCAGCAATGGCTTCTATGTGCCCTTGAGACCAAAATTAGCTTAGCTGCTAAACCTGCAACATTGAGCCTTTTCAGGCATCCAAGATGGCGGCCGCTGCCATTTTGGATATTATAGTTCCATTAACAACCTCTGACTTGTGTGGCATACATGTGTAGAGTAGAGGGGATTTGATTGTGCTAAGGTCATTTATCACATTCACTTTACAAGTAAAACAATATTTGTTGTAGGATGATTATTGAGTTGGAAATAATGGCCAAACTCTACACAAATTGCAACATATTTTTTCACTGTTTTTTCATGAGGGATTCTATAAATTCAGGCAGGAGTGATGATATTTTCCTTGATATTTGAGATTGTGTGAATATTGTCAAAAAATTAAACATATATATCAACTTAGCTTTGTTTATTGACATAGCGATGTCAGCAGAGCTTATTTTCAATTTCAAATGCTTCTTTTTATCAATTTAATTTTTTCTCACCGTTATGGAGGAACTAATTTACCGTTATGGAGAGACCAATTTTAATACGGAGTAATCTTCAAACTTAAATTTCTCAGTGACCCTTCTACAAAAGTATACCATATTTAACTGGTAGTTGAACATGACTATTATAATGTTAATCACTTAATTTAGAAAGAATCATTTTATGACAATAAATCTTAAATAATGAAATAAGAACTATTCCCCGCTACGATTATTGCCGTTATGGAAAGTAATAATAACGAACATTCTCTCCATCACGACAATTATTTCTGTTATGGAGTGACAATAAACAAATACTAAATATCTATGTTAACACAATTGAAAGACGAAAAGAAATTTTACTATTTCAACAAGTGTCACTTGTTGGTTAAAATACCAAATTCATAAAGGTTTCTAGCTATTTTTGAATGAGTAAAAGGGTACTTTGTGACTACTTTTTTTCTCCATAACGTTTTTATTTTTTGTTATGGAGTGACAGAAAATACGCGTTATGGAGAGACGTTTTTTTTACTAAATCGTGCATAGCATCTATTATGCTATACTATGATTATTATTTTTTGTTTTCAAATGAGGTTGTAGTAGGCTTGGAGGTTGTAGGCTGCTTAAAAGTTGAATTGCAGTATAAAAGTTGAATTGCAGTATAAAAGTTGAATTGCAGTATTTGGTGGAAAAAATCGCGTTATGGAGAGACGTTGATTCAAAATACTCACTCAAAGACTTGCACAAACCTGACATTATTTCTAAACAAGAACACATTTATTATACTTTTTTTCACGATCCACTACATGAAGGTCTCGCGCAACTGTACTGTACCAGACAAGTGATATTTCGGTCAGAAAAAGTATAGAAATTACCTGAAAACTATAAGCGTTACGGAGAGTCGCTACAACGTGGGAGAGACATAAATTGCACAAAAAGTGGTAAAATAATACAATTATTTAAAAAAAACTAATCGTATAGATAGTGTTTTACACTAACATTATATCAGAAACAAATATAATATATAATACAGGAAATGTAGAATAAATAACCTGTCTATGTGAGATTTAGAATGTGGGACAAGGCTTTTTTGCTTTTTTTTTGCTTACAAAACACCAAACTAGGTACGTCCGGGGCTTCCCTCGCTGATACTAACTTTATAACTACAGTTAGACTAACTAGTATAACTTTTACCAGCACTGATATTTTAGTATATTTAAATCACTTGAAATAAAGCCAGTGGTCCCGATTACTCGCTTATTTAATATGTCCATGCAACAAAATTACTTTTCTTCTCTCTGGAAAAAATAGCAAATATCTCGCCACGAAAAAAGGTGATGCATAAAAACTTAACAATTATAGGCCTATATCCCTATTAAGCTGCGTCGACAAGGCCATGAAAAAAACATTTTCTAAAAGCATATTTAAATACATCCGAGACAATAACCTAATTTATAATAATCAGTCCGGCTTTGTGCCAGGGAACAGCGCAACACATTAACTTGTACATATCAAGTTTTCTGCGAGGCATTGCATATTTATAAAAAAGTGCGCTTAGTTTTCGCTGATATTTCCAAATCGAGTGTGGCTTGCTGATATACTGCATTAATTAAAAAATAATGCCATAACTGGTTCTCTGAATGAATGGTTTTCTGACTATCTAACTGACAAGAAACAATGCGTTGTGATAAACTGTCATTCTTCTGAATATAGCACAATAGCAACAGGAGTTCCACAAGGGTCTGTCCTCGATCCCCTATTATTCCTTATTATGTATAGATGCTATCAAAGAAGAATAGGAAAGTAAAAATGTTTTTTTTTTGCAGACGATAGTTTCTTTTTTTTTTTTTTTTTAAATATACACAGCACTCACAAAGACATCCTGGACAGATATCTCGTCCGTATTGATACTTGGTCCAGACTGTGGCTTGTAGCTTTCATTATTCATAAAACTTGTGATATGTCACAACTTGTGATATGTCTAAATTAATTTTATTTGCCGATATTGCCTATGGTTATGAACCAACTATTTACAACATGATCTCCCCCATACGTCTAGTTTAGAACTCGGAACCGGTATCAATTATTGCAAAATAAGTCAGACCTAAGTCAATTCCAAACACAAACTGAAACGTTTCGAATTTTTTTTTCATCAACAACTAAACGTTGGAACTCCACAGATAAAACAATGTAAAAAATTAAATGATCACAATAACCTTAAATCAAATTTATATAACAGTTTACCTAAGGAAATGGCGTATTTTTACATGTATACTCCAGACGAATTAACATTATCGTACAAAAGCTGGAATTCAAATGCTATGCAGTGAACTGCTATATCACTTTCATCAAAATTACGTTGCTGGTAGTCCAAATTGTTTCTGTGGAGTACTGTAAACCTCATAAACACTACTTTTTTGACTGTCGACTACACCACGCTGTACTATTGATGTCATTGTGATGTCATTATGAAAACAAATCAACTGCCCTATATCTAATGGTAATTGACGGAGAGAACATATTTTGTCATGTAAGCAAGTAAGTTTTTGCAGGATCCAGAAATGCAAAATTTCTTTATACAGCTAGTATAGATAATACATTAACCAAATATACTGCCTCAAAGAGAATTGTAATTTGACAAATATGAGGAGACGCCTTGGCCCAAAAGATCACGGGAACACAGAATAGCCAGATACATTTTGCTGACACCAACCACCAAACTTCCTCGCTGTCGACATGCTATTTTTCATACAGCTTCAAACAAAAAAAAACAGCTATAAGCTATCATTTTTAGTTTTCAAAGAATCACGACAAACGTAAATCGATATAGCTATTGTGAGGCAGACATTCCACTGTGCATATTGTATAAGCATATCTTATTATGTCTCCCCTCTAAAGAGGTGGGGACATGTTCGTTTACTTTTGTACGCTCAGTTTGTCCGTTCAGTTTGTGTCTTCGCGTTCTCTCCGTCTGTCTGTCCCATTCATTCCAGCCGAGCAAAAACAAAACGTTGATCCTAAGCTGGGCTAATGCTGGCTCACCGTCTATGAGGCTGACCCAACATTAGCCCAGTATTGGGTTACCGTGTCGTGTTTGGCGCCACGCCTAATGTGGGCCAGCGTCACAGACGATGGGCCACCATTAACCCAGCTTTGGTTCAAAGCATCGTGGTGCCGCCAGCATGGAGTACTGACTACGGCTGAATGTATACTGCCCAGCACTGGCGGCCATGGCCCAGCATTTAACAGACACTGGATCGGTGTCAGCTTGTACTCTGTGGAGACACCTTTAGCTGCTGGAGGAGAGACATCTCTATTTTTTTGTTCACACAAAAAAACTAGGCCCTTCTAATTTTATAATCGAAACAAATACTGGCTCCTGATGACCGGTGGTGTCTGTGTCGTGGCAATCAATGAGAATGGTCCTAATGCAAAGCTGTAGTTCTGCAGCTGACAGTGACATCCCGCCAACTAAATTTACACAGGGCAAAGATTGAGGTATTTATTAACACAATTAATCCTTACAATGGTGTCGGTAATGAGGAAACGTGTGGGTGACAGCTTATGTAAATTTGCTTTTGTCAAACCCAGGTGGCAAATGAAATGCTGACCAGTGGTGATCTCACTCACCTTAGTACGAGCAAGTTATGAATAAGCTCACACTGCTCAGTTGTGCAAATTTAACTGCTCTAACCAATTCTAGTAAGTTGCCAGTGGGATCATACCCTAAGGCAATTCCACATACAAGCTGAAACTTTTCAGTCTGTATAAGCTACTAGGAATTTGTCCGGATTTTTCTGTAACGATGTCAATAATGCCCTCAAATGCCGCAACACTAGAACATCCAAATCAAAAACCTTAATCAGGGTACATAATTTTAAAATCCAAAATATAATCCCCAGATGAAGTATGGTGAAATTTTTCTGAGGTTCATTGATTTGTATTAGACAGGCAGCCTGGTACAATTAAAGGTAATATTGCAGCCGGATGCTGTGTGAATTCCATGATCATGCTATGGGTTATCGTCAGGTGGTTTTCGGGATTGATGAGAATAAGCCGTAGTTATGAGCACAGTTTTTTGGTAGTTAGGCTTAAACAAAGCTAATAACAGTTTTTTTTTAAAGCAGAGAACTTGTCATTACCACGAAGAAAGATGTTGCTGTAGGCCTATGCACTAATTTTAGTGCTTTTTCCCTCTCGGTACGAGACTGGACACTAATTTTAATAGGGTGGGGATAGTACTTTCAATAAGCTTACTCTGTCAACAAGCAAATAGTGTTTTGAGATACTATTTATCACGACATTATAATGTAAGCGAAACGTAGATCTCCGGGTCTTGTATCTGCAAACATTATTAGAATCTCGGAGATCTTCCGAGAGCCGTCCATCTCCAATAATAAAAATCATCATATATTTTTATAAGGTGCTTTGCTTACATTTTAAAATGAAGAAAATGACTTCTACACCCTCTAATACTACTATCTGGAGGTATTACACAACATTGTATGAAAAAATCAAAATTGACGAAAGATAAAATCGAAAGCAGCTATGGCGGCCATCTTGGATTTTACTAAAATGTTCAAGGTTGCAAGTTTATCAACTAAACTAATTTAGCTTCCCTACACATAGTCACATATGTTTAAACATAATTGTTTAAGGAATATACATTGCAGGGTTAAATACATATACAGCATATAGGCGGCAACTAGACTAATAGGCCCAAGCCCCTATATATGTTTATACAGTCATATCGTATTCAAAACAGAATAGGGTGAAGAGATGTTAAGATATTGATATCGTAGCCATTATCAACCAGCTAGGCGGCGTATAGGGCCTATATGATGGGACACCGGGTGGGAGGTGGTAGAGCTGGGGGCTTGACCACAATAATTTGGCATTCTTATGACAATTTTGGGATTTTTTTAAAGTATTTGACAAAACACAGGGACCATTTGCACCCCTCCCCCCCCCCCCTACTGTATAGGCATATACTATGTTTTCGATCAACGTCTTCTAGCAAATTGCAGATTTAAAAATGACTCTGCAATTGATTATTTAATTTGTGGCTGGTGCTTAAGTCAATCATATTTTTAACTGAATTTGGGAGATGTCCGGTTTAATAAATAGGCTTAAGTATATTTTTCGTCATTTAAAAATGTAGTTGCAGTATATATTATTATTAGTAGCTTCATCATCAAATGACTTTGCCAATGATACGGCTACATTTCATGACAAACGTGAACGTTACTGACACTCTACATACAGTCTAATATGTCACGGCATTTAAGCCTTATTCCCCTGGTGATCCATACTAAAAGCGTCCACCATAACCATCTGTCACCCCCCCCCCCCCCGCAGATTATCTTGATGGCATGATAGCTGACTATGACATTAGTGGGAATTCACTAAGTGACATTCGCCCCCTCGGTAGCCTACACTTCCATTTACTGGGAGCATCACGTCCGACTTTTCCTCTGCCACTTTAACACTTATCCTTCTGATCACTACTATTAGTTCAGTGGCAGGACATTTTTTTGCATTTTTTGTTACTTTATAATAGTAGTACCACAATCCGGTGGGTGTAGACTTCAATTTAGCTTGGTTTTTTTCAAAATTCAAGATGGCAGACAAGATGGCCGCCAAATTTGATTGAAGAAATGATGTAACTTCCAAGAAAATTCCCATAGGGGGATAATTTTTGTGGTCAGGGAATCTACTTTCCCTTTCACATTCATATATCAGGATATATATTTGCATAAAATTTAAGATGGTCAGCGATGTTGCCAATAAAAAGGCGACGAAAGCGCTGTAACATTGATGAGAATAAGCCGTAGTTATGAGCACAGTTTTTTGGTAGTTAGGCTTAAACAAAGCTAATAACAGTTCTTTTTTAAAGCAGAGAACTTGTCATTACCACGAAGAAAGATGTTGCTGTAGGCCTATGCACTAATTTTAGTGCTTTTTCCCTCTCGGTACGAGACTGGACACTAATTTTAATAGGGTGGGGATAGTACTTTCAATAAGCTTACTCTGTCAACAAGCAAATAGTGTTTTGAGATACTATTTATCACGACATTATAATGTAAGCGAAACGTAGATCTCCGGGTCTTGTATCTGCAAACATTATTAGAATCTCGGAGATCTTCCGAGAGCCGTCCATCTCCAATAATAAAAATCATCATATATTTTTATAAGGTGCTTTGCTTACATTTTATAATGAAGAAAATGACTTCTACACCCTCTAATACTACTATCTGGAGGTATTACACAACATTGTATGAAAAAATCAAAATTGACGAAAGATAAAATCGAAAGCAGCTATGGCGGCCATCTTGGATTTTACTAAAATGTTCAAGGTTGCAAGTTTATCAACTAAACTAATTTAGCTTCCCTACACATAGTCACATATGTTTAAACATAATTGTTTAAGGAATATACATTGCAGGGTTAAATACATATACAGCATATAGGCGGCAACTAGACTAATAGGCCCAAGCCACTATATATGTTTATACAGTCATATCGTATTCAAAACAGAATAGGGTGAAGAGATGTTAAGATATTGATATCGTAGCCATTATCAACCAGCTAGGCGGCGTATAGGGCCTATATGATGGGACACCGGGTGGGAGGTGGTAGAGCTGGGGGCTTGACCACAATAATTTGGCATTCTTATGACAATTTTGGGATTTTTTTAAAGTATTTGACAAAACACAGGGACCATTTGCACCCCTCCCCCCCCCCCCCTACTGTATAGGCATATACTATGTTTTCGATCAACGTCTTCTAGCAAATTGCAGATTTAAAAATGACTCTGCAATTGATTATTTAATTTGTGGCTGGTGCTTAAGTCAATCATATTTTTAACTGAATTTGGGAGATGTCCGGTTTAATAAATAGGCTTAAGTATATTTTTCGTCATTTAAAAATGTAGTTGCAGTATATATTATTATTAGTAGCTTCATCATCAAATGACTTTGCCAATGATACGGCTACATTTCATGACAAACGTGAACGTTACTGACACTCTACATACAGTCTAATATGTCACGGCATTTAAGCCTTATTCCCCTGGTGATCCATACTAAAAGCGTCCACCATAACCATCTGTCACCCCCCCCCCCCCCCCCGCAGATTATCTTGATGGCATGATAGCTGACTATGACATTAGTGGGAATTCACTAAGTGACATTCGCCCCCTCGGTAGCCTACACTTCCATTTACTGGGAGCATCACGTCCGACTTTTCCTCTGCCACTTTAACACTTATCCTTCTGATCACTACTATTAGTTCAGTGGCAGGACATTTTTTTGCATTTTTTGTTACTTTATAATAGTAGTACCACAATCCGGTGGGTGTAGACTTCAATTTAGCTTGGTTTTTTTCAAAATTCAAGATGGCAGACAAGATGGCCGCCAAATTTGATTGAAGAAATGATGTAACTTCCAAGAAAATTCACATAGGGGGATAATTTTTGTGGTCAGGGAATCTATTTTCCCTTTTACATTCATATATCAGGATATATATTTGCATAAAATTTAAGATGGTCAGCGATGTTGCCAATAAAAAGGCGACGAAAGCGCTGTAACATCGCAATAACAAAAACCTGAAATGAATAGATATTGTGTTCAGACTTATGTTAAATAGTGTATCCCACAGATCGTGGTTTTATTTTTTTAGAGTTTTTAGATTTTTTCAAATATTTTTATAAACATTTATAAGAATCCAGGAATAACCCCAACATACAGTGTATTGACCTAAAGGATGGTTAAATGCTAGAACAGCATTGGGCCACAAGTTGATGCCGTCGGCCCAGCGTTGAGCAGACCATCGGGGCTATGGGGGGACCTCCCCCCCCCCCCCCGATCATCGCTTTCCCAGACCAATTAAGGGCGGCAATTATTGATGCAACCAGGTGGTTGTTGTGTTCATGCCGTCTGAGATGGTGGTCTTCTGGGGTAGTATTGTTTACAGGACAATATATATCTTGGAAATAAAAACTGGTTTAGTCGTTTTTAGTTTTTTTTTTTATATTTTTGTACTTTATTCAGAATCAGTAGGCTATATAGCTTCATATAAAGAAATTTTTCAATATTGACAAAATTGAAAATTATTATTTCAAGGAGTTCCTTTGAAAAGGTGGGTCATCATTATTTGCTGAATAAACATTGTGGGGCAATCTGCGTGCGCAACATGGTCAACGTCCACAGGAATAGGATCCGCTGCAATTTAAATAATATGGTTTAGTGAAGCAAAGTGACCCAACTGCTTTAACTATGTAAACGTGGCTATATACACTTATTATGGCTGAATAGGACATGATAAAGAGGATTAAAGACATAAGACATGACATGATAAGTGGGAATAAAGATATAAAGTGTCCCTTAGCTTTTGTAAGAAATCCCTTATCACATGGATTAGAAAAGGTCATGGTCGAGAAGGGTCAATGGATGATACCCAAAAAGACAAAACATTACCACTTGGGTTATTAACGGGAATTTTGCACAAACACTCACAAATGACTTACGAGCAATGCCTGGGGCTTGTGTGTCACTCCAGATGGCACAAATGTATGTAAGGATGATATATTTTGTATGTATACAGCTAGATACTGCTGATAAAACTTCAATACCCCAGTACGCAGACTCATTGAGTTATGTATTTATCCTATGCGACCAGGTACACATGATTCTGAACCTTTACTTATTATTTTTCAGTGTACTTGGATGGTTACTATAATGATAGTGGCAATGTGTTTCGCCCCCACCTGTGGAGGTTGATTAGGAATCTCTTGCGTTTGTTGCATGATGTATGGCATGATACGGAACCACTGGTAAAACAGCCGTAATAACTGCCTCTGCTTTACTGAAATATGGCCGAAAATATACATGACCTATGTGCGATTTTGGTCCGATTTTGCGAATTTCGCGCACTGAGTCGTCAAATTTTGAGCTATATCAATATAGTTAATATCAATAAAAAGCAGAGCTTAAGAGAGCTTTAAGTTGGTATTAATTTTACCTATTTTTCATACTTTTTCAGTAAATAGTCATTTAAAGTAGGCCTACTTTTCTTTAGGCTGATTTGTGTATGTAATAAATGTTCTAGAACTAATGTTAACTTGAAACGAACCCATTCACAATAACAAAATAATGAGCTATTTGAACATACATGTATTACACACTTTTGTGGTTGGACGTATTTTTTTTCTTCATATTTTTGCCCAAGAGTACCCACATTTAAAAAATGAACCAACATCTTTAATATCAGTTGAAAGTCACTATCACCATGATGAAGGGCTTTAACGTGGAAACGTAATATTTGATTTCTGTTAAATGCGAAATGTACATCAAAGCGCTATGTTTGTATTGTATCCCTCCATTTGAACAAATTCAACTTTATATGGTATACATGTTTGTTATTACTTTTACATTCTCTGGAGCCATGTTTCAGAAGTGATCTCGACCACTGCAGAAGTGATCACAGCAACTTTAAAAGTTATCTCAGCCACTACAAAAGTGATCCTGGCCACTGAAGAAATTATCACTGTGAAAATTATCTAATCCACTACAAAAGTAATCTTGGCCACTAAAGATTATCTCAGCCACTTCAATGGAGATCTTGGCCACTAACAAACTGGTGTCAGACATTGAAAAAATTATCTAAGCCACTACAAAGTGATCTTGGCCACTGAAGAATTAATCACAGCCACTTTAAAAGTTAAATCAGCCACTACAAATCTGGAGAAGTAAGCACAGCCGTTTTAAAAAAATATCTAAACCACTACAAAAGTGATCTGATCACTGCCACTTTTAGTTATCTCACCCGCTACAAAAGTGATCTTGGCCACTAACAACCTTATCTCAGCCCCTAAAAAGTGTTTTCAGTAAATACAAAAGTGCTCTTGACTACTAAGAAAGCTATTACAGCCACTTTAGAAATCATCTCAGCCCCAACAAGGTGATTTTGACCACAACCAAACTGATCTTGTATACTGAAGAAGTGATCACAGCTACTTTAAAAGTTATCTCAGCCATTACAAATTTTATCTTGGCCTCTGAAAAAGTACTCACAGCCTCTTTAAACATGATCTCAGCCACACCAAAGGTGATTTTGGCCACTAACAAATGGATTTCAGCCTCTAAAAAAGTGATCTCAGTCACTACAAAAGTGACTGGAAAAATCATTACAGACAATTTAAACGTTATCTCAGCACTATAAAAGTGATATTGGCCACCGAAGAAGACAACCGACAATATTTTATTGTATTAACAAATCAGCTATTACAATGTACATCGCTGTCATGGATGCAATCTAAAAACTACTTTGAAAACATATACTCAATAACTTAGGCAGATAGTTGACGGAGCGAAATGAATTAATTCGCAGTTTATTCCATGAAACATATGTTGTCGTCAACATTTTGTCGGCGTATATCTAGTCAAATTATTGTCAGTGACTTATTTGGTCAATAGGATAAATTACATTTTATATAATAATATATATACCACACTAATCTACTTACATTTTAGTCAGCGGTTCATTTGGTGATTCGGTAAGTTAATATTTCAAGCTATAATGGGTTACGTGGTAATTTTTTTATGTTATCACTTCGAACACACATAATACACATGATATGTTGGCTATCTATTTTGAGCACGCTTCCAGAAGATTTGACATTTTACATTTGTTATTTATTATAATCGAGGCTTGGTTATTACTGCAGGTATTTTGTTTATTACGCTTTCTTCCTCATTATTAATAACTAGTATATTGCATAGGTTGCTATTTACAGCTGTTGGCTGCTTTGCTTGGTTGTGTATCGGATGCATGATGACACGCAATTGTGTTAGCTGGTTCTGTAACCATAAGTTTTATATTTTATTGTGACAATTCCGGAAAATTTACCATCGTTTTTATTATCATTTATTTTAATCTGTGCTATGTTATCACTGCAGTCATTGTGGTTTTTTAGGTTTAGCTGTTTTATTATTATTTCCAATCGATAACTAGTCTATGATGGAAATATTGTACGGTTATATATTTATATTTCAAGAGGTGTTTACTGTTATGATTGGTTGTGTTTTAGAACACAAATGTTTGTGTTAACAGCTGCTCAAATGAACTATTCAGTTTTCTATATATACAAGATCATAAGTATTAGCAGTGCATACTCGCAACTGCTTCAAGTTAACAATCACAATCTCCTAAAATTCATTTTATTATATACTTTAATCATTTGAAATGAAATGAATCGGGCTTTAGGCCAACTTTTGGCACATATAGGCTAAACTGGGCTAGGAGAACCTCCTGAGGATGGTAAGATGATTGAAATGACACTGTCCTCCAGACACAGGATTTAAATTCGAGCCCTGGCGGTCTGAGGCCGAGCAAGCTACCTCTCGGTCACGGAGGCTCCCCACAATACTGACTTTCACACGTGGATGGGGAGAAACATTTTTTGTTTCTTTCAAACAAAATAGAGAAAGTTGTTAGAAAGTGTCTTTATCTTCCTTCTTTTGTCGTGTGGTCTTTACTAATAATATATAGCAATAATATAGCATGCACATGTTAATTGACAATTAGGTATTTTAATTGTCTACTACGGACAATAAAATAATAATTCAAAGTTAAGGTTAATATACCATTCTAACTATTACAGGTAATAATCAAACACAAAATAATTTATACCAAAATTAGAAACCATAACAAAATGAGATACGGTGCATTTTCAAAAGAGACATACGTAAACAAGCATATAATATAATTATGTTTAGTTAACTCATTATTGTATTCATTTATTCCAAATAAGCGTAATTCAAGTCAATAATAATTCTAGAATACCTTTCAGATAATTATAAACATTTATGTAATGTAAATATAAGCTGAAGGAGATATGTTTTTGCTATTCACCAACAAATTGTGAGAAATTGCCCCAAATTGAGGGATAAAATATAAACTTAACGCCTTGTAATAGATTTGGTATTTAACAAAGAAAAAATAGTATTTCTATGTCAAAACCCTTGATAGTGGCTATCAACTGATATCAAATCTGGTGGTACATTTTTTAAATTTGACTACTCATCGGCAAAATGTGAGATGCAGTCAGTTTTCCAGAGCCTGAAGAAAAGCGAACAAATTTTACGTCCAACCAAAAAACATGTAATATGTTCACATAACTCATTATCTTTATTCCAAGTGGGATTATTTTAGGTAAGAACTAAACATTTATATTATACAAAAATCAGGTAAAAGAAAAATATTTTGACTATTTACTGGAAAATATGAAAAATAGGTAAAATTAAAGGTTTTGAGATTTGATGTCATCAATCATTCAAGTTTTGACAGAGGTTTTAAAGAATGTGTAATTAAAAATGAAAATTTGTCAGCAATATTGAGCTCTAAAAAATAGAGATTGTTTTCAGTCACAGTTTGAAAAAAATAATTTTGTCTTCGGTTTCGGGAATGTCACACATATTACACAAACGTTCTTCTACTCGTAAACGTCTAAATGTTTTTGTCACAGGATATCGTATTCTTTTATATCTTCCAGTTTGTAAAGCTGTTGATCAAATGAATTATTACACTTTTTCTTTGTTCTGAAACAAATTGCTTAACGTGGCTAGAAACAAGTAGTGTGATTTTAAATGTGATATATCTACGTAATTTGTGTTTATTGTGCATATCAATCAGCCAGGTTGTTACCTCATTCAAATCATAACAATTAGTTTTCCATAAGTTTATATCATAAAGAGATAATCGTACTAACAATAACAATATATAAACATATACATAATATAAAAAACGTATACGTGTAAAAATTTAAAAATATAATATAAGCAATATTTATTTCCCGCGCGAAAGTCACGATAATAATAATAATTATTATTATTTTGATTTACTTTTTAGTTTTTCAGAATCTATTGGGATAGCTCTTTAAGCAGATACATTCCTATATAAAAGTTATTACCATTAGTCTAAAATACATCGATTGGCGTCAGCTCGTGAAGCCGCCGCGCTACCGAAACACAAAATATACACCATATATAATACACAATATAATTATACCAAGTATTGCCATCAGAACCGTCCGGATATATTACTAGTACCACATAGTAATAATATATTCGTAAAAAAAACAATAGCAACATTTTGGTATCTAATTATACTATAAATATTTTTATTCGGCAATGGTTGAGATCAATTTGTATACATCATTTTGCTTGTGAACCTTTTGTATATCCCATTTAACTTGATAGAGCTTATTAAAATACCAAGTAATTATCTTTATTGCAATAATAGCAGTACTAAAATAAATTAGTTTATAGCATTATTTTTATATATCTATTTATTGTCACTTGATAAAATCTGACAATTGATGTCATCATTTATTTTACTTGACCAATGTGGAATTTGTTGTGACACCTGCGACCTGTGGTTCCACAAAAATTGTGTGGACATGGGTTCGCACACATTTAAAGCTTTCTCGACCACGAACGTATCCTGGATTTGCTGTAATTGTGACAACTCGAATTATGAGCGAAATCTCTTCCATAGTTATCAAATAGAAACAGCAAACTCTTTTCATTCATTAGATCTTTATGAAAGCATATAAATTAAATCGCCAATTTCTGACTTCGAGCCAGTGCTGCACAATAGCCCAATTATCGACCGTAGACATTCAAAAATAAAATAAAAACTGGAGAACCCTTATTCTAAATTGTCAAAGTCTACGGGGCAAAGTCGAAGCTTTCCAATCATCTGTCGACTATTTCCAACCCGCTTGTATTCTTGGCACGGAATCCTGGCTTGACAAAAGTGTTTCCACAAACGAATTTTTTCCTCCTGGTTATAATATCCTCCGGAGGGACAGAATTATATCAACCCAGGGAGGAGGAATGTTTATCGCTGTCAAATTAAATTATGACGTATCTCTCCTCCCCGATACAGTAACCGATGCGGAACTTTTATGGCGAAAGTCCACTTTAAAAAATCAAAATCATCAATTGTCGGATCCTTCTATCGACCTCCTGGCTCTAAAATTTGAAAAAAATGGAAGAATTCAGCTTTAGATCTTCTTCCAAAAAATTCAAATCAAACCATCATCCTTGGTGTAGACTTTAACCTTCCGGACATAGACTGGGAAAATAGTCTAGTTTTGCCCTCAGCTACCAACAAGGGGCAGTGCAACATCTTCTGTCTTGCCTGGATGATCATGCCTTGACCCAAGTACAAAAATAACCCACCAGAGATAAAAACATTTTAGACCTTTGTATAACAAATAAACCTGGCTTAATTAAATCATCCCGCAGTGTACCCGGAATTTCGGACCATTGTGCAGTGCTGACCGAGGCCGACATCAACCCCCCCCCCCCCCCCCCATATCGACGTTCAACTGCTCGCCCAGTGCGTCAGTTTAAAAAAAACAAGTTGGGAAAACATCAGGAAAGAAATTAGGAGACATTCGGCCTCCTTTTCCAAAGACAGCCCCAATAATTCGGTAAATGATAAATGGTTGAGGTTAAAGTCTATCTTGATAGACTGCCAGAATAAATGTGTTAACATCTAAACGCCAGAACTTGCCCTGGCTTGATAAATCGCTCCGCATGGCTATTCGGAAAAAGGCAAGTCTTTATAACAGAGTGAGAACTTCAAAACGACCTCACCTTTGGGCAAAATACAAATTACAGAAACGGGACACGCAGCGCAATCTTAGACGTGCCCGTTGATCCTTTAATAACGACAACCTTCTAACATATCTGGAAACTCAAAAATCAAAGCCTTTCTGTCGCTATATAAAATCACAGCGCCGGGATAGGTGTGGTGTCTCTCCTTTATTGCATGATGGCCAACAGCATTCAGACAGCAGATGCAAGGCCGAAATCCTCAACCAACAGTTTTGCTCAGCATTTACTTATGAGGACACCACTAATATGCCTAAATTAGAAGCACCACCAACAACTGACATGGATTAAATTGAAATTACTGAATCTGGCATAACTAAATTATTGAGTGAATTGAACGCCGATAAAGCACCAGGACCTGATGAGCTTCCAAGTTGACTCCTCAAAAATGCTGCCAAGGAGATATATCCTTTTTTGAAGGATATTTTCGGGCACTCCATTCAGACCGGGAAATTGCTCGATGAATGGGTCGAGGCTAATGTAGCCCCTGTTTTAAAAAAAGGAGATCGGCATACTGCTTCTAACTACAGGCCGATCTCCCTGACATGTGTTTTTGCCAAATTGCTTGAACACATTATTTGCCAGAGTATATTGACCCACTTTACAAAAAAAAAAACACCTGTGCAACACGGTTTTCGGGCAGAGCATTCATGCGAAAGTCAATTACTATTGACCACCGAAGACCTGGTTCAAAATTATGAGAATAAAATTCAGACAGATTTAATTGTATTAGACTTCAGTAAGGCTTTCGATGTAGTTCCCCACCAACGTTTACCCCACAAACTTGATCACTACGGAATTAGGGGATCCACACTACTTTGGATTCAAAGTTTTCTCACCACTCGATCGCAAAATGTAGTAGTAGATGGTAGCTTTTCGGAAACTGCTCATGTAGGATCTGGTGTGCCACGGGGTACAGTATTTGGTCCGATCTTATTTCTATGCTACATTAATGACCTTCCATCCTCGGTCTCATCTGATGTTCGACTCCTTGCTGACGACTGCCTCCTTTACCGGCCCATTAGAACTGAGGCTGATCAAAAAAAAACTGCAGGAGGACTTAACTAAGTTGGAGCAATATGGGCAGACACTTGGGGGATGAAATTCAACGCATCCAAGTGTTCTTTCCTCCGAGTGAAAAGACCCCGGGCTAAAGAGATAGCTTCAGCTCAAGGGGTCACACTTGAGAAAGTATCAAGAACACCTTACTTAGGAGTCAGCATCAGTGAGAACCTGGAATGGGGGGATCACATATCCAAAATTGCGAGTAAGGCGAATTCCACACTGGGTTTCTTGAGGAGAAATTCAAAGGGATGTCCCTAAACTTAAAAGAGATTGCATATTTTTCAATGGTTCGGTCACTTTTGGAATACTCTTGTCCTGTATGGGATCCATACAGGCAAGGTGATGTCGATAAATTAAACAAAATTCATAGAGCTGCTGCACGTTTTGTAACAAACCACTACCAGCGTAAATCAAGTGTAGCAGCTCTTATCCAAGATCTAGGCTGGACTGACTTACAAACTAGAAGAAAGAACTTCAGGCTGACAAGCCTGTACAAAATTTTGAATGGAATAGTCGCTGTACCTGTTAGTGACCTTTCAAACCCAGCAGACGAAAGAACTCGTGGTCGACATAAACAATCATTTGTCACATTAGAGCTAACACCACGCTGGGACAAAATTCCCTTTGTGTACAAAACTATATATGCCTGCTTGGAATCACCTTCCACAGCTGCTATTGAATCCAGATCAATAGCAGCTTTCAAAAGCCAACTGAGCGATTAGTCTGTTCGGCCGCTCAGCACCATCCCTTCGCCTGATACTCCACTGAGAAGGACTGCGAAGTCAATATTTCAAGATTTCAAGACTTGTGAAGTAGACTTATTCTTATAACCTTATTTACATGACTGCCAAAATGCAAATGGATAGATAAGACTTCCATATAATGCATTTCTGATGATTGATATAATCTGTTGATATAATAATGATATAATGACACTATATTTTATTGTCGAAATAAAATGACGCATGTACATAACAATGTTGCCTAGTTGATTTTGTGTTTCCTTTCAAAATATGCGTTATTGAGTGCTGGACAGGCGCCGGAGAGGTGTATGCATGCGACACCTAGTGAATAATTGAAAATTATCATTGTAGACGGCGACACCTGGTGAAACGTTGTGCAAACATATATTGTGAACAATGTTCTTAGCAAAGACCATCTACAATAAGATGATCGACTAGCGGATTTCACCATCAGTGGCAGATCCAGCATAGGGCGTACCCGGCGTACGCCCCCTTCCCCTTATTGGTGAAAATACTGCATTTTCATGCATTTTTTGAATAAAGCGAAGCTAACACCCCTTTTTTCAGCCAAAATGTGGCTTACGCCCCCTCCTCTTGCACATTCTGGATCCGCCACTGACCATACAAATGTGTGTAATACATTATGCAGTAGTGTCCCCTTTTAACGGGAGTTGGAACTACGCTTTGGCAAGTGTATCATCATATAAAACAAATGATAATTTTACCACTTTAACCTCCAAGTAAAAAATAATGTTTTTCTAGTGTTGACAGTTATGACAATATCTCTGCAATATTTTTTTTTGAACAAAAAAAACTGCTAATATAGCAGATAAGTCATCTTATAATATGTAAAAAGTTAGTGAATAAAATGTATTCATTTAAATAACAGAAGAGCTGTGTACAGAAAGTACACAAATATGTGGGCACAGAACGGGAGGGGAGTGACGATATGTCGTCAAGCATAGCGACCACAAAGGAGATCGAGGCAAAACATTGGTAACAACCATTACTCGACAGACTTTTCTTTTGATTCGAACTTTTATTATTAAAAACTATTTAGAACACAAGAGCAATATTATAAAATTATAATATGTAGGCCTTCTCTCTCGGACCACTGCCGTCAATGTCACTGAGGACTGGAGCGTTAGCAGTATACTGATATCTTGAAAACGAGACAAATTCATTTTCATGACACAATTTACGTATAGTTGAATTTTAATAATTTTCTATCTCTCCTTGCATTACTGGTAATAATGTGTTCATTGTTCCCCCGCAGTACCTGGTGTAGCCATATGGGAGCATGTAATTATATATAAAACATTCATAACTTGCATGTGATTCAGTTTCTTTAATGAACGTAATAATTTGATCTCTTTTATGACTTCTATGTGGAAACTGTTCAGGTAGACCCTATATTTTCGAAATTATGTTCATTTGAACCAATTATTGTATTAAGTTTTGACGTGGGACATAAGCCCCATACCCTGAATATTCAAATATTACTTCCTAGACAGGAATGTAGCCTATGCAGTTTATTAGTGGCATCAAAATTACTTTACATTGATCACATGCAGATTAGACATTTTGCGACAAATATATCCACCGATATATACAAAAATATTCTCCTCTCCAATGGTAATACCCATTTGTGGCGTGAATGATTTCAGCATTGAATAAGCTAATTCTGGGACAGAATCGCTCAGATCAGGTGAATCGGCTGTAACAGTAACATGCTTTATATCAGCAATTTTTTTCTGTTCAGCTATATTCCGAATGATAAACATGAGAAATGATCCGTGTCATTAGACTATAATAGTATAGTAATATTATGTTTTCCTTTGCCCTTATCTTGGTTTTCTTTGCCCGTATCTACCCTTGCGCACATCGTCACCTCCCAGCAAATACGAGACGATGAACCAATGATGGGGTAATGCTGGACCAGCATTACAAACGTTGAACCAGCATCACTTTATAATTAGATCAACGTCTCGTGTTAGCTGAGCGTCACCTGATGTTTGTAAACAATGAACATGCATACTTGTTTATACAGTCGCATCAATTCCTGAAGTACCTAAGGGAAGAAGACAATGTTATTAAAAAGTATTAATAACTAACCACCAAATTATAGGATAAAAAAGTAAACCTCCGTCAATATTTTTTTTCAGATTTGTATGATGTATACTATGTATTGTTTTTAATGTGATCAGTGTCATAATTTTTCGTCGTAATATGGTGGAATCATACTTGATACATGATAAAAGCATTTGTTCCTATCCCCAATACAGGGGGACAGCACTTTCACGTTTTTGGGAGAGTCCATAACACCCGATTCATTTCATTTCATTCATCAGACCAGAAGGATGAGAATATGGTAGTTTTCATGTAATAAATTAGAGTATATATGCACGTACAAGTTTAAAAATTAGACTTCGAAGTCAGTATATTACAATTAATGTTGGCAACGTTCACATGTGTATATCAAATACATCCTTGATAGATTGATTACAAGACGCACAAAACTCAAGAGTGAAAATAAACGTTGTAAATTTTAGCAATGTATCCTTTAATACTTTAAAATCAGCCTGGGTTGAGCTTATTACACACAATAATAGCTTATAAAATTACCCATAATTGGGAAGGTAAACAAGTAGAATCAATATTATCAACAAATACATAATGAGAAATAATTTTAAAAGTGATCTTTTATCCGTCACCGAATAGACCAATACACTTAACCCTTTCACTGCTAGTCACGGTTGTTATAGTTTGAATCCGTTTTATTAACCGATCACATCATTGATATTGGGAATTAAATGAATGTTTAAACATCAAGATTTGTAACTGTTCGGTCTAAAGGTAAAAATAGGAGTATTTTCACCCACCTGGAGTTGTGTGTTGCGGTAGCGAGACACAAATTCAAGTGAGTGAAAATGTAATTTCTATAACTTATCGCTGTGAGGGTTAATGCAGTCATTGATGAACATTTGTACACACGGTGATGACATCTGTGACGTTCAACACATTAAAACCCCATTTAGACAAATGTGGATCACATTTTTCTATTTCATACAAAAAACAGCGTTTAAATGAGTTTAAAATCTTTTTTTTTCACAACCCACAACCTTATGGTGATTACATTATTTTGAAAAGTAATATTTGAATACAAACTGTAGTATTATTTTATTACAATCTTTACTGCAACCTGTAATTTGAGCGGGAATTTTCTGTATAAAAATGTACATGTATATCTTTTGAATCAAAAGAATATTTAAATAGTATGAAATCGTTTCTATATACATTTAATAATGCTTCCATATCATCCGAGCTGATGTCATCGAAATATGAAGAATAGTATTTATGGTCTTTTTTGTTTTTCTCCCCACTGCTTTGACCAGTTATATTCAATTTGTTTAATACGAACAATGTATCGATGTCCATATGTTCTACTTTTCCCACGTAGTCCACGTCTACTGTACAAGGGTGACAAAGATCATAATACCGCTCCCAATGCTCATTTCTTGGTGGTCCGTTGTTTTTACGGTCCCTTGGTTTTCAACTCTATGAAACTTGTCCACATACGTCGACACCAAGCGATCAAATGGATGCCTTACAATCATAAACTTGAAGTAATGTTTAAGTCTGTAGTCTATCTCCTCCATGGAATAGTCCCCCAGTGTTCGATACCTACTATGGATGACATTGTGAATCCCCGTCTCCGGCCGACCTTTTATAGCCAGATTTTTAAAATCCTTGTTTCCTAAACCACTGGCGTTAGCAATAATTGATTTTAAAAAAGTAGTCCCCGCTTTCGGAATGAAGCAATATATTGTTTTATACTCGTCAAGGGTTAAAAAATTATGAAAGTAATTTTTTTTATTCTTCTCATTCCATAGCCTGACATCCACTGTGAGGTTTTGTCTCTCACACATGCTTTACAACCACTGTGGGTTAATTTCCATCTCCGATCTTTTCATTTGTGGCATGACTGAAATACAAATAACACAGAAAACAGAAAACATAATGCAGCACAAGTATATTATTATTTTAAATAAAATAAAGTAGTACGTAACTTCCTATGCCTTCAAGCAATTTAAAAACCTAAATAATTATACCTTCAATAATTTGATATACACAGAAGCATTCAGATACAAAGTAGGTATACACTTCTGGATATATATATATGTATTTTGTAGTTAAATGGATAAATAGATAGATAATGTGAATAATTGACACAAATCAACATGGTAGATGTCACATGATTGTATTTCTAGGCGTGTGATTGCTCTCACAATACTACTACAATTAGTACAGATTTGTCCAAAATTTTGTTCTTGTTATCTCCCCTAGCCATAATCTTGAGATTTTAAGCTTTCCAACGGTATATGATAACTAATGCTGTTTTTTCATAGAAGGTCGCTCATTAAATTACGTCTTTTTGGCGGGTCTGCTGCAGCACTATTTAGTTCCTGGCTGTGTTTGCTTAGAAATATTCAATTATTTTTTTATGAATTATTTATTGGCCAATTGCAAGTGGAATTTTCCAATTGCACAGCACGAAAAACAAAGCAGTCTTCATTGCTTAACAACGCTGAACATCTTCAGCAGCTGCGAATATGATTTAGTATTTCATCAAAGTTTCACGTGTCCAAGTTATATGTCTACGTCCCCCTCCCCTGTTGGTACATTGCTGGATCTACCAATGGTTAGCTATATCAATTACTATATTGCAATAACTACCATCTTTCGACCTTCTGAGTGCCACTTGTGTGTGTCATAGTTTCTTCTGCGCAGATGCA
Organism: Flabesymbios commensalis; assembly: GCA_964017125.1. Taxonomy (NCBI): domain Eukaryota; kingdom Metazoa; phylum Annelida; class Polychaeta; order Terebellida; family Flabelligeridae; genus Flabesymbios; species Flabesymbios commensalis. The sequence continues at coordinate 39,952,028 of OZ024917.1, forward strand.
ATGTTCTACTTTTGGCTGGTGAGTTGTGAGCCGGACCTTTGGATATGCGATAAGAGATCAACACAGATTAATAACTATACACCACATACATGTAGAGAGGCAGCGCTGTTGGGCCAACATTTGTGACGCTGATTAAACTTTGTTTGGGTAGCATTGAGATAGAGTGCTCTCTGTTGGAAATAGTACAGTACACGTAGTACAGCAAAATTTGTAGATTTTTATGATATAATATGATAAATCGGCGAAAAAAGTGATTGGTGACAAGTTAGTTGGAATAACCTATTGTGTTCAGAGACACAGGAGGAATGGCCATGCACTGAATAACTCAGCTGGTATATTTTTTTGAGACCTTATGCTGCGTTGTACAAATAATTTGATATGTGTAGACCCTGAAGCTCCAGTATCGTACGCCGAAGAAAGCGCAAAAATGTAATCGGTGCAAACAAGCAGCGAAACAATTCTGACAGAAAACAAATTCTAGCCCCCCCCCCCCACCCCCAGGAATAAATTGTCGCTCGGGACTTTAGGTATGAGGTAATTAAAAGTGCATTCGGATTATATGCATGACTACAAGTTAGATAAATCACCATTTTGCACAGATCTAAAACAAATCAGATTAAGTATTTATTTTTCAGCGGGTACCGTCTGTTCTCAGATATATTTGTCCAATAATACAACTAAAGTATTCCCACAGTTATCGAAGTAAACTAAAAAAAATCATTTTAACTTTCAAATCCATCTAAAACTCTGTGAGCAGGTACTTGAAACAGGTACAATTTAAGATGTTAGGTAAAAAAGTGTTAATCACTGAAATACGATGTCTTAATTACGATAATGTTACTCACCATCATGTGAGCTAAATAGAACTGTAACTATCCATTGGAAACAAACAAGGAAAATGCACATAATCGACACAGCCAGGTAAAAACCCGGACTACGAAAAATATTCCCAGCCATAGCCATTGATAACTACCTCGTCGGCTACATATCTATGTGCCGACTATATTGACCAGAAGATATTCATTAAAGATTAACTATTAGCTAATATGTCCTACACCGTAGAGTACGCGGTCCAATATGTTAGGCTAACGTTACTGCATGGTATTTCATGACCAGCAATACTTGGTGTCAAAATACATTTTCATGTTATCACCACTATGCTGTAGAGCTAAGCTGTTTTTTTCATGTAGGGGCGACCGGGGCTAGTTCGAACAAAATTTTGAATGAGTTATTTATTTTTTTATATAATAAAGTTAAGCCATTTATATGTTGGTCCAGAAGTATTCAATTTTAGATGTTATTTTTAGCTTACATTATAACAAATTAGAGTCAGAGAAACATTTTAAACTTAGATTTTTCACTGCTCCAACCAGCTCCGCAATTGGGGTTAGCTCGAACATGGGGTGAGGTGTGAACAGTGTTGGATGTACCAGATATTTTGTGGGGTTAATCTGAACAGTCGAACACCCCCCATCTTATTTGTTCTTTGTTCGAACAGACCCCACTTGAACGTATTTCGAAAAATAATATATTTAGAACTAACATCATAGAAGGCAACCCAACATGTATAAAGGATTATTAACTTCAGCTAGGGTCCTGCAACTATTGGAGTTGAAACTGTTTGATGGCAAACATTAGGTAAAAGTAGACAGTAGAAAAAAACACTTTTGACCCCTCCAAATGTTAAAATGTTTTTACTTTTTCATACTTTGTTTTGAAAAAAAGGCTTCCAACAAGAAGTCAATGGTACTTATATAGTCCTTCACTAAGAGGCAGCACAGAAAGAAAATACATTTACTGTCAAGATAATGGCACTGTACTGACTAACCCCTGTGCGAATTAGCCACGGTCTCCCTTTCAGACAAAGTAGGCATCTCCTTTGCCCACCCATCCCTCCCCTTCTATGCATATACGCCTATTATACGACACAAACTTGAACTTTTTAAATTGCATAGGGGACTACACAGAATGATACACACGTCACTCACAATATAAATTCTTAAACGCTAATACACGGGTAAAGGATATGCTAGTACGTGTAAGGGGGTTGTAGCGACAGTCATGATCGTATTGTCTTCTTACCTCCACTTTAGGAACTATTTGTTAAGGGAATATGTCATTTACATGAGGAATAATTAGATAAATGCAGATGATCCTTATTCAGGCATTATGTTCTTTTTTATATGCCGTGAGCAACAACCACGTTACGCAAAATAAAGATAACATGACAAACTTTGGACATCCACGAATTTGGGACACCCATGAACGTTACTACATTAAAACCACTCGAGTTACGATTGTGTGCAACAGTAGCCGTTTTTGTTCTGTAAAGGCGAACATGCCTTTACAGAGTAACTATTATTGTATTCATGTAATGCTGACCATGTAACGTTAGTAAATACACATCCAATATTTACAACTGTATTAACTGGTTTCAATGCAGGGACCGACTTTATACGTTATTATGACGTCTATGGACGTCAGGTTATGACGTCCAAAGTCAAGCCCGTGCTGAAAGAGTAAAAATTGAAAGGAATCGGGTTTTAGGCCACTTTTGTGCTTATATATAGGCTAAATTGGACCAGGAGAGCCTCCTGAGGATGGTGAGATGAATGAGATGACACTGCCCTCCAGACACAGGATTCGAAATTAAAACCCTGGCGGTCTGAGGCCGAGCACGCTACCTCTCGGTCACAGAGGCTCCCTACAATACTGACTTTTACGAGTAGATGGGGAAGATACATTTTTGTTTATTTCAAACCGCCGCGACCGGGAAACGAACCCCGAACTCTGGCGTGAAAAGCAGCGGTGCTAACCACTATCATAGGGCCCCCGCCCTGCTGAAAGAGTAAACTGTGTGTACTGGTCGTAGAGCCATGACATCGGTAAGCAAATGAAGCTGAAAGAGCTTAGATTAGAAAATTTATGATGATTTGAAATTGAAAAGAACCGTTTCGTCCCTATGGTTTATACAAAAATATGTTAAAATCGAATAACCGTGGCCAAAATCACACCCCCCTCAAAACCCAAAAGTCGTAACCCCCCTTCAAAACTGTGACCCCCTCCCATTCTAATAAGGATAATTCTAAGCATCAACGTTTTGTGCCTAGTACATAACTTGTGCAAAGTTAATGACCGCCCCTTCAGTATTCTGTACAAAATTAATGGCCCCACTTATATTTTATGCAACACTAATAACTACGCATAAGAGCCCACTCAGCGATCCCACTACCTATGCATTATGAACACTCCCTATAATTAAATGGTGAGCAACTAAGGTCACGTACTTCAACGTAGTGGGCACTGGATTGTGGGATAGGTAAAACGCGTTCAGATATATATACTCACTTCTCTGTCTGAGCAGACCTACACGTCCTTCTCTGTCTGAGCAGACCTACACGCCCTTCTCTGTCTGAGCAGATCTACACTCCCTTCTCTGTCTGAGCAGACCTACACGCCCTTAACTGTCTGAGCAAACCTACACTCCTTTCTTAGTCTGGAAAGACCTACATTCCCTTCTCTGTCTGAGAAGACCTACATCCCTTCCCTGTCTGAGTGAGCGGACCTACACTCCCTTCTATGTCTGAGTAGACCTACACTCCCTTTTCTGTCTGAACGAGGAGACCTATACTCCTTTCTATGACTGAGCAGACGTACACGCCCTTCTCTGTCTGAGCGAGCAGACATACACTCCCTTCTCTGTCTGAGCAGACCTACACTCATTTCTCTGTCTGAGCAGACCTACACTCCCTTCTCTGCCTGAACAGAACTACACTCCCTTCTCTGTCTGAGCAGACGTACACTCCCTTCTCTTTCTGAGCGAGCAGACCTACACTTCCTTCTCTGTCTGAGCAGACGTACACTCCCTTCTCTGAGCAATCAGAACTACACTCCCTTCTCTGTCTGAGCAGACCTACAATCCCTTCTCTGTCTCAGCAGACCTACACTCCCTTCTCTGTCTGAGCAAACCTACACTCCCTTCTCTGTCTGAGCAAACCTACACTCCCTTCTCTGTCTGAGCAGACCTACACTCCCATCTCTGTCTGAGCAGACCTACACTTCCTTCTCTGTCTGAGCAGACGTACACTCCCTTCTCTGAGCAATCAGACCTACACTCCCTTCTCTGTCTGAGCAAACCTACACTCCCTTTTCTGTCTGAGCAGACCTACACTCTCTTCTCTGTCTGAGCAGACCTACACTCTCTTCTCTGTCTGAGCATTCAGACCTACACTCCCTTCTCTGTTTCAGCATATATACAACCACTTCTCTGTCTGAATAGACACACTCTCCCTTCTCTGTCTCAGCAGACCTACACTCCCTTCTCTTTCTGAGCAGGCCTACACTGTATTCTCTGTCTGAACAGAAATACACTCCCTTCGCTGTCTGAGCAGACAAACACTCCCTTTTCTGCCCGAATGAGCAAAATTACACTCCCTTTTATGTCTCAGCAGACCTACAATATCTTAGCAGACTCATACTCTCTTCTCTGACTGAGCGAGCACACCTACACTCTCTTCCTTTATGAACAGACCTAGACTCCCTTCTACACTCTCTTCTATATCTGAGCAGACCTACACTCCCTTCTCTGACTGAGCGAGCAGAACTACACTCTCTTATCTCTCTGATCAAACCTACACTCTCTTCTCTGCCTGAGCAAACCTACACCCCTTCTCTGTCTGACCAGACCTACACTCCCTTCTCTGTCTGAGCAGTCCTACACCCCTTTCTATGTTTTAGCAGACCTACACTCCCTTCTATGTCTGAGCAGATCTACTGTAACACTCCCTTCTATGTCTGAGCAGACCTACACCCCCTTCTCTGTCTGAGCATACCTACTCTCCCTTCTCTGTCTGAGCAGTCCTACACCCCTTTCTATGTCTGAGCAGACATACACTCCCTTCTGTGTCTGAGCAGACCTACACCCCCTTCTCTGTCTGAGCATACGTACACTCCCTTCTCTGTCTGAGCAGTCCTACACCCCTTTCAATGTTTGAGCATACCTACACTACTTCTATGTCTGAGCAGACCTACACCCCCTTCTCTGTCTGAGCAGTCCTACACCCCTTTATATGTCTGAGCAGACCTACACCCCCTTCTCTGTTTGATGAGACCTACACTCCTTCTCTCTCTGAGCAGACCTACACTCCCTTTTCTGTCTGAGCAGACCTACACCCCTTTCAATGTTTGAGCATACCTACACACCCTTCTCTGACTGATCATACCTACACACCCTTATCTGTGTGAGCAGACCTACATCCCCATCTCTGTCTGAGCGTACCTACACCCCCTTCCCTGTCTGAGCAGTCCTACACCCCCTTCTCTGTTTGATCAGACCTACACTCCTTCTCTGTCTGAGCAGACCTACATTCCCTTTTCTGTCTGAGCAGACCTACACCCCTTTCTATGTTTGAGCATACCTACACACCCTTCTCAGTCTGAGCATACCTACACACCCTTCTTTGTCTGAGCAGACCCACACCCCCTTCTCTGTCTGAGCAGACCTACACCCCCTTCTCTGTCTGAGCAGACCTACACTCGCTTCTCTATCTGAGCATACCTACACCCCCTTCTCTGTCTGAGCATACCTACACACCCTTCTCTGTCTGAGCAGACCTACACTCCCTTTTCTGTCTGAGCAGACCTACACCTCCTTCTCTGTCTGAGCAGACCTACACACCCTTCTCTGTCTGAGCATACCTACACACCCTTCTCTGTCTGAGCGAGCATACCTGCACCCCCTTCACTGTCTGAGCAGACCTACACTTCCTTTTCTGTCTGAGCAGACCTATACTCCTTTTTTCTGTCTGAGCAGACCTACACCTCCTCCTCTGTCTGAGAATACCTACACACCCTTCTCTGTCTGAGCGAGCATACCTACACCCCCTTCTCTGTCTGAGCAGACCTACACTTCCTTTTCTGTCTGAGCAGACCTATACTCCTTTTTTCTGTCTGAGCAGACCTACACCTCCTCCTCTGTCTGAGAATACCTACACACCCTTCTCTGTCTGAGCGAGCATACCCACACTCCCATCTCTGTCTGAGCAGACCTACACCCCTTTCTATGTTTGAGCTGACCTACACTCTCTTCTATATTTGACCAGATCTACACTCCCTTCTACAGCTGAGCAGACCCACACCCCCTTCTCTGTCTGAGCAGAGCTACACCCCCTTCTTTGTCTGAGCAGACCTACACCCATATCTATGTTTGAGCAGACCTACACTCCCTAGGCCTTCTATGCCTGAGCTGATCTACACTCCCTTCTCTGTCTGAGCGAGCATACCTACACCCCCTTCTATGTCTGAACAGGCGTACACGCCCTTTTCTGTCTGAGTAGACCTACACTCCCTTCTCTGTCTGAGCCAGCATACCTACACTCCCTTCTATTTCTGAGCAGACCTACACTCGCTTTTCTGTCTCAGTAGACCTACACTCCCATCTCTGTTTCATATATCTATTATGATCTCATCTCCCGTTCATTGTATAATTACCAGAGCACTGGTGTCCACGCAACGAAATTTTCGAATAGATGCGGAGAATTAACATTGTTTGAGCATTACGTATGAGAGCAGGTTAGGTGTTCCATAAGGCTGGGCCAGATATAGAAAAATTAGGCTCTTGACCCAGTCTTGGTATCTATACTGAAAAAATGGATTTCGGCAATTTTCGCCAATGCTTTCGGTTGAAATGAATAATGTGTCAACGACGGAAACCCCAGCCACCCCCTCCCCCTGGATATTGAAAGGCACATTTAGGGAACGTTTAGCGGATGTACAGCGAATACAAAGCGAATGCAAAGCGACTGTTCGCTTAACTTTCGTCTTGCATTCACATTACAAATGTAAATGAGCATACATCTATATTGAACAATTTGCTATTATATACTTACTAAAATTTAGATCAGGCGCTTCTTGATTATGCACATGATGTCCTTTACAACCTGATCATCATACAGGAAATTCGACTTAGTTCAATTATTTCCATAACTGATAATTGAAGGGTTCCATGCAAGAACCTGCTAACTCATGTTTTTGTGAAACTGAGAAAAACGTGTTTAAAGTTTTTACCTTAAACATGTCCACAAAACATTGATTTTGGCTTCAAATGGAGCATTTTTGATCTGGATGTGTAGAAATAACACCACTGTGTTAAGTAGATTGTGAAATAATCGCAAATATATTTGCATATGCAAATTAGCGGACATAACATGTTTTTGCATTTGGAATTTTCAAGCAAGAAGATATCAACTTGAGATAACACTTTACTACATCACACATTGTGTAATGTTGACTGTATATTTCATACATGCATAAATATGTTAACTCTTTATACACATTTTAATCAATTGGTGGATTTATGTTTTGAGTTGAAATAGCTTGCTATGTCGACATAGCTTATGTACAGATACTGTTTTTGTAGGCATACACAGGTTAAAATATAAGTCATGTTACCCATCGGTCAATAGATCACAATAATTAATAGATGTTTAAATACTATTTGGCATGCATGTACATTTTCACAGGGTCTAAACAATGATTCGTATTTTCCGGGGTGCTTTGTATAGTTATACAGAGGTCCCATCTTTGACAAGAAATAGTAAAAGAGGTTATTTTCTAAAGACCTTGTGTGATATGTTAGCAGTGTTACCTGAAACGTTATTTTGATTCTTCATTTTCTGCCCAATTATATACATCAATATATCGTATCCAAATCAACCCGTATTTTAGTACTATCAGAAATGCATGCTGTTGTACTATGCATTTCTGGTACTATTCAGTAGTTCGTTATCATGCTATATTTCGTTTAAATAAATGATACGCAGATAAAGCAAATAAAGGACGATCGTCTTGTATCTGAAATTTTCGTTGCGTGTTATCAACTTATTTTAATGTATATGAATGCACATTAAACTACATACATTGGTGCAGTAGGATCCCCATGGGACAGCTAATAAAAATAAGAGATAAATTAATGGGAACATTTTTGTAATAAGTGAAACATGAAAATACATCTGCTTGAACATCAAACTTGCTTGGAAAATAACTATCATTATTGTCGATTTCGGATAACATACTTAAATGGACATGGTCACTGAGTAACTCGTAGAACATTAGTGTTAAAGGGACATGATCAACACCTACTTTTATAGTCAGCCAGCAAACACAAAACATTTGTATAACATTTTTCAACATAACATCTTTCAACAATGAACATTAAAATTCACTAGTTGTTGATGCACCTAGCAAATTTCGACTTTATCACAAAGGAATCCTAAAAGTAGGTGGTGATCATGTCCCTTTAACATTAATGGTATAGGAGTCATAATGCTTGTTGCATAGCCTTGAGAGAACTTAAAATAAGGATATCAGTCGCAATGCAACACATTGCAACACATTGCAAAATCTTATAACGCCAGCAAGTACTACATGTATTTGTACTTTACTAGAGCTTCCCTTCTCGATTATCTTAATAATTTGATGCAGATTATCCTGGCATTATCTGACAAGAAGCTAAGATCCTCAGTAAGGCTTACATGATGGTTTACCAGACCCGCTGCTAATATCATTATTGTTCGTTTGTGCATCAGTATTTCCACGAACATCTTCATAGAACTCACGAAATGTTCGTGGGATAAATTTTGTGTTGGTTCTGGAGCTGGTCGTTCAGTCTGACGTTTGCGGACAAACGGTTGAATGACCAGTTTTTCTTTCCCACACAGTCTTCCAATCTACATCGAGTTTTGTTTTGTATTTATATTCACCAACCTTGTCTATCCCTCTCCATCTAACTGCGTCTCTGAAAGTCACTTTTTCTTTCAACGTGTGCACATTTCTTGTGACAAGTTTTGAAGACGTTTTAGTCCGAAAAATTCACCACTCAGCCTGGTGACAACGATTCTGGGTATTTTAGTAGCAGTCGTACATTAGTTTCTGATAATAGATCAATTGAGTGTAACAGTATGTTTTCTTTCTATTTTTCAAAGCAGCAAAATCTTTCTCAGAGCCTATGAAAGAGTGTTCAGGTTCGGGTCAATGCATGATAATCTCAAATCCCATGCTGAGTGTTTTTTTGTTGTTGTAGAACATGTTGTAGCTAATTTATCTATGGTTTTAGTGCGAGAACCTGATGACAGACTCTTGTCAGTTATCTTCTTTTTATGTGTACATATCACTCATTTTTTATACTACACTGAATCTTACGTTGTCATTGCATGATAACTATGCCGACAACTATAACTGATGAACAATTGGTTTTATATTATACTGTTATATATTATTTTATTATATAATTTTAATTCACTAATGTGGTTGAAAAGCCTCGTAGAGGTCGTCTTGGTCTGTTCCTGTGATGAAATGTTGGACAATTTTCAATCAATGAATAATAATTATATTATTGTACTACTATCTGCATGTTTTCAACTGGAAAGTCAAATAAATAAATATAAATAGATCAACCAGGTGCTACCAAAGTGCAAGGATGATAATTTTATTTTGCCCACCGTACGAATCAAACCAAGCAACGAGGTGGTGACCATTGATATTGGCAGCATCCAAGGTGGAGAGAATCCCGCTTCCTACTTCCTCCGATTCTCTTCCAGTCTCATTCTCTGTCTAAAAAGTAGGCTAAACGTGGCCTTTTCTGTATTCCAATGCAAAATGTAGTGGACTCCAAGGTTATAAAGCCAAAGCTGACAAGTATTTTCGTTTGGGTTCTGGTTACGACTGTGGTGCGAAGACTTGCCTGTAAATATCTCAATGTGTTCAAGAACTATGGTAACCTGCCTTATAGGAAGGCGGTTTGGTCTGGATAAGTGTTTGCCCCGTTCACATGGGGATAGTGCGACCTGCCCTTTATTTGTTAGTCTCAATACATTTCCTAATAATCGAGACCTACCTACGACCCCAGCAAACACGACAAGTTCAAACAAAGCTGTTTTAATGTTGGCCCAACGTCTGAGACGTTGGCCCAACAATAAAACATCATTGTTTCAACTTGCCGTGTTTGCTGGGACAACAACGAGCACAATGATGATTTGCAGATCTGTTTTTTATCGCCATGTCACATAATAAACTAGTTAGGACATAATTATGCTGTTTTGCATCTAAGAAAGCTGAGTGTCGACATAACACGGACTTTCCTCCGATTTAGTGTGTGAGTGTTAGTGATATTCGGGATATGTAGACATAGCTTGACCATCACCTACTATTATTCAATATTTAAACTTTGTACACACGGACGGGACTCAACTTGCATAATCATGGTAACTCGAGTTGTCATGGTATTGATCGAATGTTTTTTGTAAAAGTAGTAATGCTAACAATACATAACATTTATGACGCATGCATACGCGGACTCTTTGATGAGAGCATAATATGTTATATACACATAGCATGCTCTTGCACGCAACTTTTTCCAAGGTAATCTGTTATGTCGACTTAACATAAATTTAACTCCTCAGGTATTGTCACTAGACCTTCGAAAATAATACCAACAGACGCAGAATAAAATTCTGAATAAGATGGTATAACTAACTCATTCTTTTTGTTAGCTCGAGTTAGCAGGTTCTTGCATGGAACCCTTCAATTTATGTTTGTATATGAAACGAATTACTTGTAATTAAGCACATACCGGCATATTTTTTATGTTTTTAAAAGTCAAATATGATCCACAGGCTTAGTTCAACATATGTGTCATGGTTAGACTTCAAGCTGGCCCCATTTTATATTTTAAATTTGTATAATTAAGCTGAAAAAATTAGACTGAATTATTTGCATTCAAGATGGCTCCCTGAGAAGATATCTGTTAAATCTCAGACGATATCACAGGATTCATTGCTCATATCTTCACTGCAGTTAAATATAAGCCAGTCAGATTATGCCTTTTCGGTGAATGCTAGGCGAATACCTTTAGCGAATGCTTGGCAAACACTCGGGTTTCTGCCAAAAAACCAAGGCTTTAGGTGAATGCTAGGCGAACAGTGAACAATTAGTCTTTCAGTCTTTCAGCAAATGTTCTGCGAACCCTACAAAGTGGCTACGTCTTTCGGCGAATGTTCGGCGAGCAATGCCAAATGACAAAAACTTTTCGGCGAATGCTTTGCGATTGCTACAGCAAAAAAATGTGTTTTTTTTGGCGAATTCTTTGCGATTAGTCGCTTAGGGCAGCTTTTCAGCGAACAATCGCCTCACATTCGTCGAAACATTCAGGGACTGCTCAAATTCGCCATGCATTCGCGGATCATTCGCCATGCATTCACCGATGAGGGCAATTGTGATAAGGTTACTCAAGTAACTCTATATCCACACGTTGTCTAAAGCTTAACAGATAGATTTTGCCACGTTCTAAATACACTTTTTTGTTGTATAAGTATGGATAGAGGATTTTCTCGGGTTAAATTATTTCAAGATTATATATAATGCCGTCGTCCTTAATAAAGTGCATTTCATAATACTGTAATGTGTGCACATTTTTGGTTGAATTTGTGAAAAAGTGTACACATAATCACCCATTCGTGCACAAAATTGAAAAGTCAAATACACATTTTGATTGTTTGAGCTACTAGTAGGCATCTTTCCCAATGTTACATTAGACTCGGGATTATAATTAAACATTCATCGTTAATCATGACGATATTTGCTTTCAACTTTAACCAACGTCAAATTACCTGTACTGGGAATGAAGTGTGTGTTTAAACATTAAAATTTGCTAATGTTTGATATCAAATTAATCTAAAGAGTAATTTTCACCCATATAAAGTTGTGGGTCGCGGTGAAAATTTAAATTAGATAACTTTAAGGGTTGAATAAGCAAACTGAGATGAACAACACATAGAAAATAAAACACATTTACTGGAGAATTGGCCTGTTTTTGTATGATAAATACAATTTATTACATTACAGCAATTCGAAAGATAATATCAAATATATGTTGATGAAATATCAGTATCTTTATAGCAATCATGGTCAATACAATACAATCTATAGTTTAAAACAGTGTGCAACAATTTTAATTTTTTTTTAGATTTGCCCCAATTAAGTGTTCTGTGCCAATGCCCAGAACACAGATGATAATAGGGGGTCTATAGGCTGCTCGTGTTGTGTATGATGTTAATGACTTGAACAAATATGAGAAGGAGGGCCCTGCCTCAACAGCGATCTACATTGACAAAATATCGCTATTTGACACTCAAAATTTACTATGATATCCCAACAATCACGAGTCGTTGAGTCCATGTTGTTTTAATATTGGCCCACCGTCTACGACGTCGGCCCAACATTAAAACAACATTGGCTCAGAGCTACGTGTTTGCTGAGCAGTGCTCTAATTTTGGTAAATTTGGAGTGTCCCCATATAATCTATAGCTGAGAAGACTATCAAATCATTGATTGACAACTAGTTTTTATTTTTTTCAATCGGAATCCCCCTTTTCAAAAATTCTGGATCCGCCCCTGAGTCTAATATAGAATGATATATTAAATGTACTATTTTGCACAAAGAAAGTCAGGAAATTGACATTGGTAATGTAATTTCTGCAAGAAGATTGAGATTAAAAATTCAGCACTGTATTTTTTCATTAAATAATAATAATATTGCATTGCTATGATCCCCAAAACACAGATGCTTATCTTTTTAAGTTATATTATTTTATTTTTCAAAAATAAATTAGACTCAAGCCAAGCTGCTATTCACAGCACAAATGATTGTTATGTTAATGATATCGGTAGTAGGCCTAGGCCTACATACAATTATTTTTTTATGTGTTATTTGGCACAATTAAGCCAAATTCTCTCACAGTAGTTTTCACTAGTAACCCTTTAACCGCCAAATTATTCAATTTGCATTTTCACCCACTTGAAGTTGCGTCTCGCTGACGCGACCCACAACTTCAAGTGAGTGAAAATTATTCAGATTTGACAAAATGGAGGTCAACTCTTTTTACATCTTACTGGTTGATGTCACATTATTTTTAAATGAAAACCCACATGCGGCACCGGCGGTTAAAGGGTTACGTTTATCGGTATCAGTCCATAGCACACTCTTACTGTAGCTTGATTGTGAACTGCAATGTATGGCAATTTGTGACTTGATCGTGTGAGAAAATTTAAAGGTTGTACATTTTCTGTGTTTTATGGGAAATTACATCACTCGTTTAATGAATAAATTGTTCGCGTGTTAATTGGACGAGTGCTGTATGTTCCCCTTTCGCACTCAAACGAAAACCGTTTGCATATCGTAAACCAGTAAATGTGTCTGAAGTGACAGATTCTTAAAACAAATAATTTTAAATTACCCAGGTCAAATAGTTATGCGAAGCAAACATTCAATTATACCACAGGTGGCGCCACTAGCATAAACTGTAATTAAGTCTACATTACTAAGATACTAGGTATGCAAGCGATATAACATATTTTAATCAGAACTTATAATAGACCACTCACCCATAAACGCCCGAGTTTATTATATTTTCACCACAACCATGTTTGACAGTAAGAAACGTTTTCCTGACCATAACCGACCGATACATTTTCCATTGTTCAGATCCACTTTGTGATGTTGAGCTGAGACCTCGGCTAAGTGAATAATGGAGAATTTATCTATGTGGGCTATCAGTTACAGACCTTTATTGTACACTTAATTTTACAGTTTATGTGGGTGGCATCACCTGTGATTATACTAAACGCATTATTCAAATACATAGGTCTACTTAATTTATGAATGGATGTATTTAACTTGTTTTGAGTCATATACACCGGTGCTGCCAACAACCATACAATACTTGCAGTGAATCTGCTGCGCGTGTCTCTACGATAAACACGATGTAGGCTCAATGTTGGGCCAGTGTCGCAGCCCATTGCTGGTTCAATGCCGACAAATTGTGTACAATGCTGGCCCAACACTACTCCAACACTGGGTCTGCTGTATACTTAGCGGCGGCACCCCAAGCAAACACGTGTCATTCACTCAATACTGTTTAAATATATGGGTATGTATGTATATATGTGTGTGTATGTGTATATGTATATAATTATTCTCTTACTTTTTAAGCTAATTGCAGCATAGTCGCCGCTTTCATCCCATCATTTTTTCATCTGTTTGCCATGTCCTTTTTTTTATTTACAGAATCAATATTGCCACAATTATAAAGTATATGTTCAGCATTTTTTTTCATAGGAGACCCCCATGAAAGCGACTCTTCTGGAGTCTTTTGGAGGCCTCCTGCACCAGGAAACAATACTACTATCAGCACTTTTTTTATTCTAAACTTTTGTACTTGTCCATGCTGTTTTCTGATACAAATAAACGTATCTTCTTCTTCTTCAATGTTGGCCCATCGTCTTCGTCCGACATTGCAACAGCATTGGGTGATTGTCCCGTGTTTGCTTAGACTGCTATGCGAGTAACACGTTGCTCCTCCCGTCGCTATTCAACCCATTACCCAGATAACACGATACATTGGCCCAATGCTGATGTAATGGTGGGCCACCCTGTGTGACGCTGTCCCAACATTATTCCAACCTTATCCATTTAAGCCCTAATCACGACTATATTCGTGAATATATTTTTTCTTGGCACTTTTTAAAAACGCAAGTGTCTGATCTAGCGACCTCAAACATTATATTTGACATCTTCATAAGGACTGTTCCTCAGAAATATCAACAGTTTCCCACACACTACACCACCTAACATATGGAACATCTTCTAATTAGGCCCGCTGAAGGCCAGGTCCTATAGGCCCAAGATCTGGGAATAATGCTTAGCCATTCACAAGATGACATCACTTGCGTAACTATGAACACAGCATGGGGAACTTAGAACATGAAAGAGTGATTTATATGCGACACAACCATTTTCGAGCTAAAAATATAATCTATGCTCAGATGAGTACGAGGCTTTCCGTATTTCCCATCGTTTCTAACTTGATTCATAACAAAATTTGAATTCTGATATGCCCTTCAAGAAATGTATAAATTATTATTTTGTGTACATTGATCTATTGAATGCCTCTTCGTCCCGTATGTGATGTATTTTAATATATTTCATGTGAATTGATGTAATGTTATACTTCTGAATCTCCGTGGATCTCAAAAATACCATTTTTAAACAACATTTTTGAAAATTTCACTACTTAATTAGCATATTCAAAATGGCTGGCGATTACTATGGCAACATCACATTGGTCAATTAAATGAAGTGTACTCTGCTTATACATTGTGTATGTGTTATACATTGTGCATGTGTGGGAAATACATATGCCATCATTCTAATTTCTATTAGAAATCTAAGAATAAATAAAATCGCAAAAATGGCCAGACCACACAGACGTCCAATGTCGAAACGGCCAGACTGCTATGAGTTGAGTGTGAGGAACAATTCAGTGCAAGACACAATTAGTTTTTGACAGGATTCCACACAGCGTTGAAAGCAGATATTTGTACTGCTGAGTTTGGTCAGTATTCATCTTCAGAAATAGTTTGTACGGAGCGGGATGGTCTCAGAAGCAGCCGTTTCTTTGCATGCACAGTACGTAGGAGTTGGTGCCGCGCAGTTTCTGGGTCATTCCACATCTTTCTGTGCACAGCTTCAAGTCGGGTCGCCCTCTCTTGCTCACCGGCCCATCTGGTGGCGATTTCCGGAACAAGTTCTGTGCGGAGGAGAAGAGGTTGCAGCATTCTTTTAGGTCCGGCGTATCCATACAAAAACCGGGACATTTCAAAAATCTGGACAGCAGCGTGTCATCCGTACCTGTAAGCAATAAGAGGATCTATATTGCCGTGCAAAGCCAAAGGCAGTATCTGTCCACTTTACAAGTAAGCAGATACTGCCTTTTGGCTTTGCAGAGCAGTATAATGTAACACTAACAATACACGAGCTACTTCACATATACTGTGTAAAGGTAAAGAGGGTATATGATTACTTGTTAAGTGAGCAGATACTGCAATTTGGCTTTCAAGGACTGGATTGCCGAGTGGTCCAGCGAACATGAGTCAATGAACCAGCTGTGGCTCAATGTTGGTCCACAGTCTGTGACATCCGCCTAATATTAGGCCAACCTTGCGGTTCAGAATACTGTGTTTGCTAACAGCGTAATTCTCATTCAAGAATCATGGTTGAATGAAACTTCAGATATTAGTTTATATCAACTTGAAGGTTTTAATCTCATTTCTCAGGGTTGTATATGCAGCAGTCACTCAGGTCCAGCTATTTATGTAAACAAAAAATTGTCGTATAAAAAGGTTATGAAGGTCTTTTTATAGATTTCTCAAGTGATAACATGAATAAAAATATTATATTGGGAAATTTATATAGTCCACCAAGGAATCTGAATAAAAAATGCAAATCATTTATGAGAGAAATTACTTCGATTCTTAAAAAATTTAAAGATAGTAGAAATGAACTTATTTTAGCAGGGGATATAAACATAGATTTGTTAAAAATAGATTATAAACTTATTTTTAATGAAATATTTGATTTGTTTACATCGTATAGTTTGTTTCCTAAGATTACCCTTCCGACACGAATTTCTGAGTTTAGCGCAACATTAATTGATAACATATTTTGTAAACTTTCTCACTACATCAGCGAGAGCTCGTTATGTGTACTTACAAGCGCTGTTTCAGATCATTTCCCATATTTTAGAATGAGTAAATTATATACTAATAAACGTCCTTATACTGTAAATTCATGTATGTCGCAAACAGATTTAGATAATTTCAAACTTGATGTCAAGAAATCTGACCTACCGGCTTTATTTTATAAAACAAATCTCAACGCAGATCCTAATACAAACCTAAATATTATCCAAAATGTATTGACAAACGCGAAGCGCCAAATTCACCGAAAAAAACAAAGCGGTTAAACAAATACATTTGCAAAAAATCACCATGGGTTACTAAAGGCATTATAAAATTGATAAAAACGCGTGCCAAATAATTATATAGAGAACTAAAGAAAACATTACCAAACTCTCAAGAACATAACTTGAACAAAAAAAAAATCGCACGTATAATAATATATTAAAATATATTATTTATTTAGCTAAGAAAAAATTATATTTCAAGTCATTTCAAAATTACAAAAATAACATTTAAGAAACATGAGCAACTATTTCGTCAATAGTAAAAAAACTAGAGTCAAGTAAATGTACCTGAAAACTAGAAATTGATGGAGTAATAACTGAAGATAAAAATGCTATTGTAAATAATTTAAATCAATACTTTGCAAATGTTGGCGAAGAGACAGCAAACAAGATACAAATTCCTGGCACTGTACCTTATAAAGACTATCTCTTAAAAGTAATTCACAGCCGTTTCAATTTTGAAGTAATTACCAGCATAGATAGGCCTACTGCCAAAATAATCCAAAATTTAACACCAGAGAAAAGTTCTGGACCTGATGAACGTAATACCATAATGCTAAAACATATCAAAAACGAACTAATAATACCTATCACCCTTTTAATAAACAAAACTATAACTACTGGAATATTCCCAGATACTTAACCTAAAAGTAGCCAAGGTAATCCCACTATGCAAAAAGGGAGATCCATGTATAACCGGTAATTATAGACCCATTTCGCTCCTACCAAGTATAACAACTTTTTAAATATTTCACTACCAACAATCTTTTCCACCATAGTCACACTATAGTCAATATGGATTTCGATGTGAGCATTCGACTGAACTGGCCGCTGTTGAATTGATAGATAGAGTGACATCAAAAATGGACAAAGGCAAAATTCCTATTGCAATTTTTCTCTACTTTTCAAAAGCATTCGACAGCCTAGGCCGTAATACCGTAATAACAGACTCTGTGTAAGATACAGAGTTTGTAATCATTGCCATTTGTAAAGTTTTGGCCCAAAAATATGGTGCGCATCCGATCGATTGCGCAAAGAATTACTGCGTCATTGTTTGATCAATTATTTTTATATCATTCTGTAATGACAGATGTACATCCCATTAGAATAATGCCTTAACGTGGGGACTTAAAGCCGTGTCTTTATAGGTGAATTTATCATCTAAATGAAGCTACCCTCACATTTTTTCATGAATTGTTTGGTCTCAGCGTACACTGACCACCAGCATAGAAAACCACAGCTTTTGCAATGCTGTCAATCTCTGACGTTGAACCATGCTGTTCACGTCAAGCTCGGACTATCGACAGCCTAAATCATAAAATCCTTCTAACCAAATTATCGTATTATGGTGTTGACCCTCTGGCCCTCAAATTACTAAAAAATTATCTAACAGACCGAAAACAATTTGTTCACATAAAGGAGTATAATTCTAGCTTAGTTTTTCCCAAAACTGGTGTTCTACACGGATCCATTCTTGGTCCACTGCTTTGTTCTATATATATAAACGATATTGTTAATGTCAGCATTATATTTGATATTATCATACTGTATATGCCGATGACACAACATTAGTTACTATTCTGAACTACTTCGACAATATTGAGTTAAACTCTGAAATAGATAAGATAAGATTATGGCTTGCCGCAAATCAGCTATCCCTTAATGCTGCTAAATCTAAATATATGATTTTTTTATAAACCTCCTAAAAAGATTCAATTCCCTATTTTAACTATCACAAGCACTGAAATACAATGTGTAGAAAGTTAATTTTCTTGGCATTAAAATTGCTCAAAACTTAACATGGACAGAACAATTTAACTATTAATGTAATAAAATTGGTAAAACTATTGGAGTTATGAATAAACATAAATCAATTATCCCAGGAAATATCCATCTTCTTTTATATAATTCGCTCATTTTATCACACATAAATGATGGGACACTAGCATGGGGATATAACTCAAAAAGAATTTACAAACTTAAAAAAAACAGTTCGGATTATAACAAATAGCCCATATTTTGCACATACTGACATAATATTCCAAAATTTGCATATTTTAAAAATAAAGGACAATTTTGGAAGTAAAAAACTGATATTTTACTATAAATTAAAACATCAGAAACTGCCGAAATATTTTTACCCCAGAACACGTAATCTTGATTATCAAGCATGAATTTTGTCAAAAATGTATAATGTACGAAGTTGTTAATTTGGAAAATAAAACCCCACCAGAAATAATAAATGAAATAAATACTCATAGTTTGAAAGGTTTTATTGACTATATTAAAATAAAGTACTTAGCTTGTTACCATACTCAATGTATTAGACATAACTGCTATGCGTGCTTAAATACAAATATTTAAATACAAAGTTTTAATCAGCTTTTTGTTTGTTTTGCCTATAATAATTACACTTTATTTTTCATCGTCATCTTGGATGTGAAATGGTATACCAGCCATTTACATACTTGCCGATGTAACTTTTCACATCCAAATGAGACACTATATGTACAACACCCGTCTGTCACAATATATATTACTGTTGAGGAAAACAAATGTTATCACTGCTATTTTCAAAATCTTCTGCAACAATTTACATGTATCTTTGAGTTAATATGCTTTGTCAAGTATTTACTATGAAAATGTATTTTCTTTGTATAAGATTTAGAATCGTTTTTTATAACTATTATGTGTTTTTCTTCAGGTGTTTCTTGCGCCTAGCGATCAAATGGTCTTAGTGAGAGTCTCCTGGCAAGTTCAAGCTATATTTTGTACATCTGTTATTTTTTGCCAAATAAACTATCTGTCTGTCTGTCTGTCTAAGCACATAACTATTATGTGTTTTTCTTCGGGTGGTTCTTGCGCCTAGCGATCAAATGGTCTTAGTGAGAGTCTCCTGGCAAGTTCAAGCTATATTTTGTACATCTGTTATTTTTTGCCAAATAAACTATCTGTCTGTCTGTCTGTCTAAGCACGATTACAGTCGTTTTTAATCTATTTTATTAGCGATCAAATCGACAAATGAGGTTGTCATGGTGACAGGTAATCACTTTAATTGATTGATCACTTGAGGACCAGTGACTGCAAAATCACATGGCGAATCTAACCATACTGATTAACGCACGCCAAAGCGAGTTTTGGAGTATATTTGTAGAGTATTTGTTTATTTTCCTAAAAAAAACATGGTTAAATTATACAATTTACATTTTCGTGTACACAATTATGAAAATCGGGTGAAGACAGAAGCACACTGTTTATCTAGTTATCTAATTCATAGCGCAATAAACATCAGTAGTGCCTGCACTGACAGTGACACTGCACTGGCAGTGCCTGCGCTGATTTTTGCACTGATGCTGGAGCTGCATTGGTACCGCTGCTGAGCAGAGGAACCAGGGTATACCGCTGACAATCCGCCCATAAGATTAAGGGCAGCCACGTTGGATAATTGCCGTAGACTAGTGTTTTCGTACCAGGCAGAACTTCTAGCAACAAACGGGACAGATCACTAATGACCCTGGGGGGGGGGGGGGGCGACAATTACTAGGTCTACTACTAGCAATCGTCCCAGTACCCCGACCCCTACACAGAGCACTGTGTATCCTGTTCCAACCAGACACAGACGGCAAGCACATTTCAAAATGCCGCCAGCTTTCCCGGCAAACACGAGGACTTGACTCAATGTTGTTTCAATGTTAAAACAGCATTTGGTCAAATCCTCGTGTTTGCTGGGCTCCACACAGGTGTCTGTCTACACCCACCCCTCCCCCTCCATAATATATTCGCCAGCCTATCAGGGTACTTTTATCATCACAGCCGGCCAATCACAAGCTTACTACAATACTTGCAATTGAGAGCAGGGGACATATGACTTCAGCAATCTGCAAACATTAACATGCGAAGTTGCAGTGCCTAACGGCTGTCAGTGTACCCGACCCCATGAAAGGGCTTTATGAAGGTCAGCATGGAAGTTAAACAAACTACATGATTTTGAGTGAAGGGACTTTTTTCTGAAAAAAATAAGCTTAGTGTAATTTTTGCCCGGTCAAATAAAACTCTCAGAATAAAAATAGGATATTTCTATTATTGCACTGTGTATAGACCCACTTTTAAAATATTTGAAAAGTAGATAATGTTTGGAGGCCTACACAGTGACGTCTTTTTGTCTGTATGAAAGATTTTCTTGCCAAAAAGAAAATCGTAGCTCTTCCAATGGATCTGAGCAAGGCGTTCGACTGTATGCCTCACGAGCTGCTGGTGTCAAAAGCTGGAAGCCTATGGTGTTCAGCCAAAATCTTCTAAATTTATTTTATCCTATTTTTCCAACAGACAACAGCGTGTCCGTGTCGGCGGCGAACCACCAGCAAAGGAGTCCTACAAGGATCTGTTCTAAGTCCTATGTTTTTCAATGTTTTTGTTAATGATCTCTTTTATTTTGTCAAAACTGTCCTGCTTACAAATTATGCAGATGATAACACTCTTTCCTGTGCAAATATAAATTTCCAAATTGTCAAATTACACCTGGAAAGGGAAAACGCATCTGGTGGTTTGCTATAAACTGCATGAAAGCCAATCCGGACAAATTTCAGGCTATTTTATTAAATTGCGAGAGTGAGGGCAGTCATTGTCTTTACGTAAATGGTTGTTCGATTGAGCCAAGCGACGAAGTAACACTGCTGGGAGTGAGACTGGACAATCGGCTAGTTTGTAATCACCATACCAACGAATTAGGTAAAAAGACAGGCAGACAAGTAAATGCTCTGAAGCAACTATGCCATCACATCAGTCAAGATGTGAAGATGGCCGTTTTCAGAGCTTTCATCTTGAGTAATTTTCAGTACTGCCCAGCATAATATGGCACCATTGCTCAGTATCAAATACTAAAAAATTAGAAAAAATCCAAGAACGGGCTTTTCGGTATGTCACAAACGACTATAAATCTGACTACAGATCTTTGTTGTGTCAGACTAGCTTGCCTTCCCTGGAAGAGGGATGACGACAACAAATAGCTATTCAGACCTTCGAAATTGTAAATAACCTCTCGCCACCATACCTTCAGGATCTAATCACACCGCAGAAATGTACTCGAATTCTTAGAAATTTTGTGAAAACCCTAGAAATACCTTTTTACAATAGTGTTAGACACGGAACAAATTCATTTTCATTCTTGGCCCCAAAGATCTTGAACAATCTACCAGATGAAATTCTTACACTATCTGATCTTCCCTCTTTCCGGAAAGCCATAGCTACTGCTCTGTACACAACAACAGATTAGAACTTAACTTTTTTCAAAATGTTTGTTTTTTCATCAACACCTCCGTTTGTCCAGTCTCCAGCTCCCTGCAATGTGCCTTCTAGTGTGTTTGTAGTGCGCATGCACATAATTATAAACTAAATCTATATAATGGTGTGTCTTTTGTTGTATCACCTTACAACTTTTCATATCTTTTAACTCTTATATTATATTTTAACTTTTATATTGTTACTTAGTACGAATGCGCTTTTGTATAACCTTTATATAATTTTAACTAAGCTCCATGTATCTGCAGAACCGAGTCAGCCAAACTGCCTGTTTTAGATGTTATTGCTATGTCATGTTTTATATCACAAGTCGCTGAAATAGCTGTTGTTAGCTAATGTTTTTACTGTATACACTTGCGACTATAAATAAGTCTTATCTTATCTTATCTTATCTTATCTTATCTTATCGTATCGTATCTTATCTTATCTTATCTTATCTTATCTTATCTTATCTTATCTTATCTTATCTTATCTTATCTTATCTTATCTTATCTTATCTTATCTTATCTTATCTTATCTTATCTTATCTTATCTTATCTTATGCATTTTTTTTATGGAAAATATTTGAAAAGTGCCTTCCCCCGGCAGTCAGAGAGTCGTATCTACCACTGACATGGGTGGCGCATAAGTCATTCTGCTACTATGTTTATCTGAATATGTAGACCGATGAGCCCTTAAAGCGCTGGGGTCTTTTCAATATGAAATCGTCATACATGTCTTAGTTAGCTATTTCTGCTTCCTTTGAATACCTAGGCTATATGTTTTGGGTTTACGGCTATTATTAATATTAATTCTTTCAGTGTGGGGATAGAGTGTAGACGTCAGATTCTGACATCTAAAGTTACTTCCCGCGCTGAAAGAGTTAACGTAAGGACACCAGTGAATAATTGACTGGATAAGATCAAAATCGGAACTTACTGTCCACCCTAATGAGGAGGAACATCAGGCGCCAACATAACCGTAAAATTAGGGAACTGAATAATACCTGAATTATTCAGATATGACTTTCATGAGCCGTCACCCGTAGTGAGTTGCCAGGCAACGGAATAAAGCGAGAGTGCACGAAATGAAGTTTTAATGCCGCCAACACGCCAATAATAACCCTTTACCCGCCAAATTATTCACTCTGAATTTTTACCCACTTGAAGTTGTGTCTCGCTGACGCGATCCACAACTTCAAGTGAGTGAAAATTATTCAGATTTGACAAAATGAAGGTCAACTGTTTTAAACTATTGCTGATTGATGTCACATTTTGTCTTTAACATGTTTAAAAGGTGGCACCTAATGTGCTAATAAAAAAAATGAAAACCCGGAAATATGCGGCACCGGCGGTTAAAGGGTTAATGTTGAAGCTGAAGCCCTAGTTCAATCTGACAGGTGATATCCTGTCTAACACAAATAAGGAGAAGGGGATAGAAACTCATGTCGCGGTATGGATCGAGCAACACGGCTGATACCGATATGCAAGGGGGTTCCCGCGTATATTCCAGGCATACTGCCGTGCAAAACCAAGATACAGTATCTGCTCACTTCACAAGTAAGCAGATACTGCGTTTTGGCGTTCTAGAGCAGCTTACTGATGGAGTCGCAGTTATTTCTCTCACAACGGTATTTTATTCATAGCGTAAACATATATCATATTATCAGTCCGATTGTTTGTGAGCGGTGTAGAGAGCAAGTAGTTTTACCCGCAGCTGTAAACTTGATCGATCGATATTAGGCTTTGAAAATATATAATATATTATTAAGTGTAAAACAGTCAGTTAAGATCTTAAACGTGTTATACTCCTTAGATGAGTTCAAAGCAGAATTATTGCGTTTTTTTAAAACCCAATTTAATTTTGTCTGCGCTTGTCAGTAGTTTAGTATTCGTATCGACAATGCTGCTTGTTTCTACGAGCTTTTTAATATACACTATTTTCTCTCTATCTCTAGCCATCTCAGACCAAGTTTAGTATTCTACCCCCGACCAATCGAAATGTAGCTCAGCCTGTGATATAACGAGATCGGCCGTCATCAAGAGGTTTTTTTTAATTAAGAGGTATAGTACCATACTTGAGCTGAAATCTCCATGGGCTTTATATGTTTATATTACTGTGTTTTGTGGTGCTACAATATATTTACAGTACTACATCCATATAACGCCAACATTGGGACTCTGTCATTTTTTGCCGTTATGGCGGAGTGGCATTATCGTGAGGGAGGTGATTTAGGCCTTTGAATATATAAGAGCTAATTAACTCTGATACATATTGAGTATTCTCACGCATTTTGTTTATAATGATACAAAAAAAATACAGTAGGCCTTATATAATATTGTTTTATTCAGAGCACTACTAAGTATACATAGAAATAATATTTATTAATGCACAAGAAAAAAAAACATTAATACTTATTACCATTTGAATTGGGGTTAATTAAATTTATAGGTAGACCCTATGCCAATTCCCGCGATCAGAGGAATATATCAGAGGCGCCAGGTTGCTTAAAAACAATAGGTGTGACATTCCGTTCACACCACGTGTGGGACAATCAAGTGTTATAATTATGTCAGCAGGTGATGCGAGTGTGCATCACACTCACGGAACTCGATGACATTGTTAACCTAGTTTTATCAAGCATCTGCACTGAGCCTGAATCTCTGAGTAAAATAATATTGCTGTCCAACTAGTGTTTGCAAGGCTGGCACAACATTGTGCCAGCAAATAATATAGTACCTGATGAGTTATTATTTCATTGTAATTTAACTTCATCATTCATTTGTATTTTTATATAGGCCTACTGACACAATGAGAAACAATTTAATTTGAAACGTGTTCTGTCAACATAAGTGTATGCTACAACAGACAGTTTGACATTGGTTGATCAAAGTGATTGCCGAAGATTAAATAAACGTTGGGCTAACTGCTATTATTTATTGGTATAGAAAAGTCACTTACAAGTATCACAGGCCTATTTATAAACATGTTATGTTACATACCCCAATTAGTAGGTCCCCCCTACCCAGTGTTTTATCTCAGTCACACTGTCCCGAACGTGTGAGCGCCTAGCTGTGCCCTCCTGCTGTGTCTGTGCAATGAACCATGATACAGGCGATCAACCAAGAGTGTTTATTCAACAATCATGATGTCTGCGATATTACGCCTGTTGGCAAAACAATCGGGACGGCGGATGGCAAATGGTGAGATTGTGCCATGGGATTTAGCATTGGCGGAAATCCGTTCTAACCATTTATTTGGCAAAAGGCGGGGTTGGCATTAAAACCGGAGTCAATACAGCGGGGGAGCACTGTAATATGCTTGGCTGGTTGCACATGACTTGGGCGGGGGCCCTAGGGTAGTGGTTAGCACCGCTGCCTTTCACGTCAGAGTTCGGGGTTCGGTTCCCGGTCTCGGCGGTGTGAAAGAAACAAAATTATTTCTTCCCCATCTACGTGTGAAAGTCAGTATTGTGGGGAGCCTCCGTGACCGAGAGGTAGCGTGCTCGGCCTCAGAGCGCCAGGGCTCGAAATTCGAATCCTGTGTCTGGAGGACAGTGTCATCTCAATCATCTCACCATCCTCAGGAGGTTCTCCTGGCCCAGTTTAGCCTATATGTGCACAAAGGTGGTCTAAAGCCCGATTCATTTCATTTGCACATTACTTCATACACGAAAACTTATTGATGAAAAATGAGCGGGGCTTTAAACCACTTTTTGCACACACAGGCTTTTAATAGGTCCAGGCTAAAATCTTGATAATGATGCGATGAATTATAGTTGCCACTAGCCTCCAGATACTGTCTGTCCTAGGCCTGGCACGCTACCTCTCGGTCATGGAGGCTCCCCACATTATTGAATAGAATTACATTGCAGCTTTAACCCTGTGATGTGAATTTAAATGTTCTTAAATGTGCAAAATTATCATTTTTTTGCATTTTTGTATTCCTTGTCACGACGTGAATTGTAAAAAAAGTTATTCAAATTAAATAGGACAGGAATTCAAATACATGACATTGGCTAACTAGAAATTTATCGATTTGCTATCACGAAAACCCATCTTTTTATAAATTTAATAATATAATAAACGGCCGTGAAAATACATAAACATTCAATTGGCTAGCATTATTTTCACCGCTAATCACGACCGTGGCTAGAGTGGGGATCGAACCTGAGATCTCGGGCGTGAGATGTGAAGTATGGTTACTCAAGTGGGGATCGAACCTGTAACCTCCGGTGTGAGATGTGAAGTATGTTATGTCTGGCGGTTCGTCGTTTATTTCATATTATTATTGCCATGTTTTTTTTTACACTTCTAGCTAGGAGGGGGTTAAGCATGCTGAATCAATATATATATTGCAAGGTCTGAATCCCGTCAAGCTCCGGCGGACCGGGGCAGGCAAGTGTATATTTCTAGAGATTGGCTGATCTCATCATCTGACAAGCTGAACCACTCTTCTTCCATTGCTCTATAGTCCGACAGCCAAGGTTTTGTTTTAGTTAATAAACTTTTTTCTCGACTGATTATATGCATCTCTAACATCCTAGTGATGATATTTAGGCGGATGTGAGTTTCCAACCCTTGAGGGATTTTTAAAAAACTTTAAATTCAAAATGCCACCATGAAATCACTAAATTTATCATATCCTCCTCAATATTTGAGATAGAGACTTTATTTTTTTTACCAAATCATATGTTTTCGGTATCAAGAAATACATAAAACACATGAAAACTTTATTTGACATCACCATCATGCAAAATTCAAAAAGGCCGCCATGAAATTATTAAAGTTGTCATATATTCTTCAATATTTCAGATAGAGAGCTGATTTTTTTTCACCAAGTCATATGTTTTCTGAATCAAGGAATACAATAAAACACACGAAAACTTTACTCGACATCAATACCATGCAAAATTGAAAATGTCTGCCATGCCATCATTAAAGTTATCATCTTCCTGATTATTTCAGATAGATTCTTGATTTTGTTACCAAATGATATGTTATCGATATAAAGGAATAGGGCCTACAATAAAACACATTAATTTGACATCACTATCATGCAAAATTCAAAATCCCCGCCATGAAATCACAAATGTTATTATAATCATCTTCATCAATAATTGAGAATTGAGAATTACGTTAACACCAATTTTCCAATACTATATTAATGACTGTTGCCGAGAAAAGTACATTTGCTTAAGAGTATACCGTCCTCAACATTTCAGTTGGAGATTTGATGTTTTTAACAAAACACATGTGTTTGTTATTGGTGAATGCAATGACACTGCTTTTAACTTATTTTGAAATCAGGATCATTCCTGAAAAACTATATTTGATAAGAAACGATTACGCTGGATGTCCTCTCCTTGAAAACACAAAGCATTTTTATAACATTTGTACAATGTTGACCAACGGCGAAGACGTTGAGCCGGCGTTGTACAAATGTTGTAAAAATGTTTTGTGTTTGCTGGGAATTTCCATACATAACAAAGGACACTACAGAGGCGTGAAGATGTGACCCTGGTGTAGTGGTAAATGTTGTTTGACTGTCACATCGGAGATCATAGGCTCGTCCCTCGCACTGGTATGGATGTTTAAAAAATGTTTCTCCTCCACACAGTTAGGAATTCAGTATTGTGGGGAGTCTTCATGGCCGTGAGTAGCGTGCTTCTTAGACTGTCAGGGCTCGAATGATTATTGTAAATTGTGTGTCTAGACGGCAGTTAAGTGGGATCTGATTCATCTCTCTATCCTTCGTGGGTGATCCTGCCTCAGTTCAATCTGTATGTGCACATATTTATTCTCCTGAGGGCCACTCAACCATAAATTCTATAATTCATCTATAAATTGCTGTATTATCAATAAATTTCCTAAAATATTTCTATAACCACTAATATAAGATTAAGAACCAAAAAAACCATGTACTTCAAATAGCATGGTTGCATAAGTCACACATATTTAAGTTGCAGATCTAAGATTTTAACAGGGAACCATTTTTGTAAATTTGAGTGATGTGCGTGCGCTTTTTAAAGCATTTGGCAAACATTAGGAATAAATTGTCCGCTACAATAGCTTGGGAATGAGCGAGTGAATAAAATGGTGTTACTATTCTTTCTGTTGATATCACGAGAGAAGAAAACCCTGCTGCCATATTTAGGTGAGTGCCCGTCTGTTATTGTGATGTGTCGTACAGGCCACTTGATCATGTTAATGTTTGCTAATTTATAAACAAGGACAACTATACACTAGCACACATAATATGTATTTTTTTATATTTATATTGAACCTATGTTATATAATTAAATATCTGATATTACACAATAATTATCGTTCCTGCCACTCAATATCACATATTTAAACAAATCCTCGAACATACATTTTAAAATACTGCTACGGATGATGTCGATCACAAAAAAAAAGACAAAAACGGTCACACACCAAACCACACATTTTTGCAGTCACAATAAAATAAAATGCAATATGATAAAATCTTTACTATTCGGAAAAAAATCTAACTTGCTTAGTTCTTCTAGTATCATAAATGCTATTATTACTAATTAATCAGCGATATACATGTATTAATCCCATCTCACCATTTGTCTGATATAACACTAGCAGTCAGAATTTTTAACATATATTTATGATATCCTATATTGTTGTAGCCTAGTAATATAAGCCTAAGTACTTTTGGATTAAAAATAAATAGACAATATTACCCGGTGTTTACAGTATTGGCACTAGTATTTTGTTGAGGTGGCCAGTATTTTGTCGAGGCCGAGGCAAAAATACGGCCACTGAGACAAAATAATAGGACCAATACTGAAAACACAAGGGTAATGTTGTATTTATTATATACCTTGTAATTCTATTTTGTCACCTGAATAGGCCTTCTTCTTCATCTATAACGTAGGCCTACCCCACCATTTGTCCCACTGGTGACCATTGATCTCTGGTCGGGTCAACTCGCTCTTGAGGGGCCTCAGGAACCGGGCTATTCTACACATCCTCACATAAACTAAAGACTAAATCTCTAACGTTAGGCCTGATCATTAGGCCTACTCATAGTCCTAAACTCAGGATAGGCCTATAGGCTAGGTTATGTAGGCCCTACCTGTAGCGTACCGATGACAGGTATGAATTTATAGACATAATACATGATATAGGAAAGACTATAGGCCTAGGCCCCTACACCATGTAGGCTACACCTTACAACCTGTTTGTAACCCGTGACTAGCACCCGCATATCTGATAGCAGTGAGCAGAGGGTGTACGCCTGAATGTACGCAATAACGCACACGTTGCGTGTCTACAGGCTTCAGTGTTAATGGACTGTTATCAACTGGCCTACTAGCTGGCTGACGTAGGCCTAGACATTGTGTTCTACTGGTTAACATTACATGGCTAACTAAGCATAGACTAGATACACAAACACAAACAGAAGCCTAAAATGTGTTTTTATTGAAAGATTACATCATAGAAAATAACATAACATACACCTTGAATAAATCGGAATACAAATCACCACGTTATTAATATTTTCACATCGTAAGGGAGCGCGGAATCAACATAGCGGCGAATGAAATGTCGCAATGTCCCTGATCCTGAATGAGGTCAATACGAACGCTTAACAGTCAATAACAACGCCAAACTAGGGCAAATACGAGAAACCCAGTCAAATAAGTATAATTTCAGTATTTGCCCTAATTGTCCATGGATAATGATAAATAGTAGAAACTAGTCAATACGACGCCAGCCAAAATAACTGATATTGCACAGGGCAGAAACTATGTTATTAGGGCAAATAACAACATAGGTATATAATAACGAGTTTTATTTAAATATTTAATGTCAAATTCGAACATAGTGCGTCATACAGCAAAAGCCTGTCACTTGATGCTCCAGAGAAGGGAGCATAAATTATTCACATAATACATTGGTGTACTGTTATCGTGAATATGGTAACCATCAATTTTTAACATGATTAGCTATATATTATTTTATTTCACATGTTTTCCCGGCAATCATAGGACATTTGTGTAGCGTCTGTGCAGTGTTGGACCAACGTCGAAGACGTTGTACCGCTCCGACGTTGGGCCAACGTTGTATAGGTGCCGTGCACATGTTTTGTGTTTGCTGGGTTCTCAGCAGACACGACACGTTGGAGCGGTGATGTTTTAGTGCTGGCCCAACGTCTGCGACGCTGGCCCAGCATTGGAGCACCATTGTTTCGACATGTCGTGTTTGCTGGGTCACTGGTCTATAACTGGTGCGCACTGCATGCATTCGGTTGAACAGAGCATGATTTTATGTATGTCCCATTACAATTGTACCATTATGATCTGTTTATCCTTATGTGGTCTCTGTTCTTACGCGTGCTGTTTTTATAGGTTCTTTTCCATATGGTGATGTGGAGAGGTGTTCCACACACCTACCAAGTATGTGTGTGGAGCCTCTCTCTGTGTCGGTGTGTTGGAGCAAGAGTGCGGAGCAAGTCCTGGGGCCGTTTTCTCGTGACCATTTACGGAGTTCCGCATCGTAGATTTTTGGAATTTCCTCAAATATTTCCGCATCTTTGGTTTTTTTCCGTTAGTGCTATTCTCGTTAATTTTACGATGCGGAACTATTATAACCTAAGTTTTAGGTAAAAGTTACGGAAGGAATTTGGGTGCCCTAAATTCTAGGAAAAAATGGCGTGTTTTGCATAAAAGTTAGGATGCGGAACTCCGCAAGTACAGTTTCCCGCAAATAGTTTGAGAATAGCGATTTACGGAATTCCGCAGTTACGGAGTTCCGCATTTTAAAGTTGCGCAAAAATCCTAAAGTTAGGTGATCTTCACGAGAATACGGCCCCTGGACAAATTGTGTACATGTATACTATGGGTCCATCTATGCCCGGCAAGCGCGAGGCATTTAGACAGGGATATATCCTAACCAATCTAATAAACATGTCTGTCAAACTTTTCTCAACGGTTTCTATTGTGTTTTTTCCCGTAGATTTTAAATCTGCCAGATACCATTCGAGATTTTGCATATTTAATTAGCTAATTTGCATATTTCCAAAATGGCCGCCAAAAAAAAAGTAATTGGCTATGAATACAGTCACGGCAATCATAGAAATGTGTTTTTTGGCCCTAAGTTAGGGTTTTGAGATCCCATAATGCCATTTTGACGACAATGTTATTTTTGGGGTCATTGGAAGGTCATAGGTCACGTGATCATTGAAATACAATATCCCACCTTTACGTTTTAGCATAAAGTGCACAAATGGACTTTTTGGGGATAAAATGATGATTAGAATGCCTGATATTATATATTTAATTTCAGAGAGTTACATCTCATACACAAGACTATATTTATTAATATATATATATATCATAGCTATATTTGAATAACTTCCTCCCAGAATGAGGTTATCATCCGCACACTGTTCTGAATTCACATGCTAGCATGATCTAAAGTAAAAACATATACATCACATGTATAAGAAAGCGATAAAAGAGATAAATAGACATATCATTTACATTATAATACGGCACTGTTATTTTGTAGCGTATGTAGAACTACTACCCAGAACTACTACCCAAGGGGTAAACATCATATTTTCTTGAAAACTGACACGGCGTGTTGTAAAAGTTTGGGCACCTGAAATGATATCTACATATATTTAGGATCACAACCTCGGTGCACAACCTTGCAAATCGACTATTGGAAATAGGCAGGAAGCCAATAATGGCGGCCAATACCGAAAAACTTGAATTTGTCAATATCTCGGTCAATATTTAAGATAATTTGCTTTTAAAGTTGTCTAGACCAATATTTTCAGGGTCAAAGATCAATATAAAACCGGTCTTGAAGTGATGTTATGTCTTGTAAATATGTATGCCGGTAGGCCTATATACACACAACTCTACTTTTATGTTTTGAAAATAATGATTCACACTGTATATTAATAATCACTTTTGATAAGAAAACATCATGAGCGTTCCATGTCATAACAATGATAATGTTTAATAAGCAAAAACTTGCTAATAGGATAAGTATTAGCCCTTGCAGTGATATAGCATTTGGTATTATAATCACTTCATAACATAGTCAGTCTAAGGGGTACTGGGATGATTGCTAGTAGTAGTACTTTTCGCACCCAACTGGGTAGGGTCATTTGGGATCTGTCCCGTCTGTTGCATGTTGGGGAAGCTGCAGCCTACACGTGGCTGGCTATAATATTGTGGTGGATTGCCAGCGGGGTGTTTCCTCCACTCAATAGTGGTGCCGATGCAGCTCCCGCATCAGTACAGGCACTAGCTGATGTTGGCCATGCTAGAGCCTAAACTACAGGCAATAGTGTTTGACATCAGGTCTCTCATGTGGGATGAGTGGAGTTACCCTCAACTATTGTGACTCTTGAGGACTATCCGACCAGAGGATAGCGGAGCTGTGCTGAAGGCCTCCGTGTTTCAGCATTAAATTGCATATCCAAACCTAAGTCTTTGATCGTCTGGGCATGTCTGAGGGTAAATCCCCTAGACATGCCCAGAACATCGGGCAGTAACCCACCATGCCCTATCACCCCACGCTCACGTCATCAAGGTCTCAAGGTGTTGTACGCAGCTACCTTTGCTTAGTCTTCAGTCTTCTACATAGCAGGGGATTTTTCTTCCCTTACTCGAGCAGTTTTTGTTGCAACCCTTCTTGCAGCCACGTGTCATTGTGTGTGTCATATATGGTGGCCTTGGTGGGTTTGTAGATTTACCTGGGATCAGTTTATCATTTTATACAACCCGTCCATAGTCCTCAGGCTTGCAGGTAAGCTTGGCGATGTAAGCTGACTTGTCAAGTGCTGTTGTCAATGCTGCCCGCTTAAGATGATGTTCTAAAGCAAGAGGGTGGCAGTAATTTCAGCAGTGATTTGTTATTATAAAACTTGATGAGTATATATAGCTATATCACAGCCTTCGAAGTTGGATTATGTGTTCACAAGAAACTACTTTGCCTGGTCATACACATCTACCATTATTTCAATGTGAGCACCATGGCATCATCAGCTATCATGCTATTTCCGTTTTCTGCGAACAATGATGGAGACATATTGCTACATTCATGATCACCAATAAAGTTATTAATGTTAATGTCTCCACCACTTACTTTTTGTGTGTTATTTGCCGAAGAGTAGAAATGTCATTACTCTTGTCAGACGAATCAATTTCGCTTATATCCTATTTTGGTTTCTGGTTCTGAGTCTAGTCATTCACGGGTGACAAGAGCTTCCTATAATTATGATCTAATGGCAGCTTTGGACACCATTTCTTTCACATAGAGACCCGAAGCTCTGCTGAACATAGCAAAATAGCTAGCAGGGAGCGATCCAAGTGGTTTTCGAGAGTTTTTCCAACAAGACTCGCTTTCTTGCTTTTCTATGTCAGACATGGCACCAGGAGGGACAAAGTGATCCTTCCATTTGTTCAACTAAATTTCACTTCAGGTGGTGGATAAAACAGAGTGTACTAATTACAGTCACATACATTGCATTGTATATTTGGTGATTGGTCGTTCATCTCAAGACAGCTATCCATTCATGAGTTTTACCGCGGCAATGGGTCATGCAAACTTTAGGGCACTGTCATTTATTCACATTATCAACGGACGAGATACCATCGGCTATTCATTCTCTACTGGCATGTTAAAGTTGGCTGAATAATATAACTACACTGGTAGACTTTGCTGATGATGGTGCTCCCATTGAAATCACAAATATTTTGTGAACTCATATTTCAACAAGGGAAGGCTGTGATATAGATACGCTCAGAGACAAAACGTTCCTAAATAATATTAAAAGGCTAACACTGCTGAAGTTGTTGCCACCCAATGAAAATGCTTTCCAACAGCATATAAAGCATGCAGCCAAGCCATCCCCAAGCCTTAGGACTATGGATGGGTTGTAGAAAATGGCAAGCTGATTCCTGTTCAGTCTTCATGTACAAACCCACCGTCGCCACCACATATGATTCCCTGCAAGAAGGGTTGCAACAAGAACTGCTAGTGGGAGAAAAGGGAAATCCCTGCTAATTATGATGTGACTGTCGGTGATCCCCAAGCAAATGCAGCTTTGCACAACACAACACATAATCCTTATAATTAAATAGCATAACGGCATCATATACTTTTTAAGCACACTCACTTTCAATAATCTTATAATCGATATACAATGTAGTTGTGTGCATGTTGCTTCCTGCAAACACTAGTTCCTTCCACAGTATTATTGTCAGCGCTCTTAATTTTTGTTTCATGTAACATTAGGCTAATTATTTTTTGAAGTGATTATTGTAACAAGTGATGTAACACAACAAGGATTAATATTTATGTTAGCTTATATTCAATAAACTTAGCATCTTATCACATCAAATGTTTTCTTATCAAACGAGATTAATAATATCTAGCGCAAAACATTAATTTCACACTATAAAATGCATGGCTTTGTGTACTATCTTGTTAAGAAGACATAAAATCACTTCCTGGTTGGCTCTATATTGATCCTTGACCCTAAAAAGATAGGTTTAGACAACTTTAAAAGTAAATAATCTTAAATATTGACCGAGATATTGACAAATTAAGGTTTCTCGGTAATGGCCGCCATTATTGGCCTCCTGTCAATTTCCAGTAGTCGATTTGCAAGGTTGTGCACCTAGGTTGTGATCCTAAATATATTTAGATATCATTTCAGGTGCCCAACCTTTTACAACACGCCGTGTCAGACTGTCAGTGTTCCAGAAAATATGATCTTAACCCCCTGGGTAGTAGTTTTACATACTCTACAACATAACAGTGCCGTTTTATAATGTAAATGATGTTTATTTACCTATTTTGTCGCTGTCATACACATGTAATTCCATATTTATATGGTTTACCTTTATATCATGTTAGTATGTGAATTCAGAACAGTGTGCGGATGATAAACTCATTCTGGGAGGAAGTCATTCAAATATAACTATGGTGGCGTAGATGGATCACACAATTTTGACAAAATATCAAACTATAGAGATCAAAAACACTTCAAAAACCTATAAAAAATCATTTGACAGTATGAAGTTTGGCATGGAATTCCTTGGTCCAAAAAACCTTAATCAAGCCACTAAGATCGCTTAGATATATGATATCCAGATATCTTGATTTTGGATTCGGCTGGCGGCCATTTTAAATTATGGCGGCCATCTTGTATTAATAAATATAATGTTGTGTATAAGATGTAACTCTCTGAAATTAAATATATATTATCAGGCATTCAAATCATCATTTTATCCAAAAAAGGTCAAGTTGTGCACTTTTTGCTAAAACGTGAATGTTGGATATTGTATTTCAATGATCACGTGACCTATGACCTTCCAATGACCCTAAAATTAATATTGTCGTCAAAATTGCATTATGGGTTCTCAAAACCCGAACTTAGGGCAAAAAAAAACATTTCTAGGATTGCCGGAACTGTATTGATAGCCGATTACTTTTTTTTCGGCGGCCATTTTGGAAATATGCAAATTAGCTAATTAAATATGCAAAATCGCGAATGGTATTTGGCAGATTTGAAATCTACGGGAAAAAATACAATAGAAACCGTTGAGAAAAGTTTGACAGACATGTTTATTAGATTGGTTAGGATATATCCCTGTCTAATTTGGCCGATGCTGGTTCAATGTTGGGCCGCGTCGTAGATGGCCGGCCAGCATTGATCCGGTATTGGTTTAGTGTTTCGTGTTTTGCTGGGTAGCCTGCATAATTTTACATTATTTTTAACAATATACTATTCAATGTTATGTTTTCTTGATAGTGTCTCATAAGTCAGAATTGACTGGCCGCAATAAATGTAACACTGTAATGTTCTTAATATAAATGAATTGTGGGTGACACTTAAATAAATTTTACTTGACTTGACTTGACTACAATGTGAAAATATTAATAACGTGGTGATTTGTATTCCAATTTATTCAAGGTTTATATGTTATGTTATTTTCTATGATGTAATCTTTCAATGAAAACACATTTTAGGCTTCTGCTTGTGTTTGTGTACATCTAGTCTATGCTTAGTTAGCCATGTTATGTTAACCAGTAGAACACAATGTCTAGGCCTACATCAGCCAGCTAGTAGGCCAGTTGATAACAGTCCGTTAACACTGTGAAGCCTGTAGACAGGCGACGTGTGCGTTAATAGCGTACCAGAGATATAAATAATCTCTGAGCGTAGGCCTACATTAAGGCGTACACCCCCTGCTCACTGCTATCAGATATGCGGGTGCAGTCACGGGCTATAAACAGATTGTAAGGTGTAGCCTACATGGTGTAGGGGCCTAGGCCTATACCTGTCATCTGTACGCTAAAGGTAGGGCCTACATAACATAGCCTATAAACCTATCCTGAGTTTAGGACTATCAGTATGCCTAATGGCCAGGCCTAACTTTAGAGATTTAGTCTTTAGATTATGTGAGGATGTGTAGAATAGCCCCGTTCCTGAGGCCCCCCAAGGGTGAGTTGACCCGACCAGAAATCAATGGTCACCAATGGGACAAATGGTGGGTTGGCCTACGTTATAGGCCTACTTATAGAAGAAGAAGAAGGCCTATTAAGGTGAAAAAACAGAATTACAAGGTATATAATAAATACAACATTACCCTTGTGTTTTCAGTATTGGCCCTATTATTTTGTCTCAGTGGCCGCATTTTTGCCTCGGCTTTCAGCCTCGACAAAATACGGGCCACCTCAACAAAATACTAGTGCCAATACTGAAAACACCGGGTAATATTGTCTATATATACCACACCAGATCATCATAGCGATAACAGCTCCCTAAATGTTATATAGTAATGTCCTTTCATGTTTTAATAACTTATGTAATTATAATTCAGGTCATTTCTTGTATTATGTTCCTAGGAACACCATGGAATAATCTTCACTTTACATCATTATGGTTAGGCCTATGGAGCAATTGACATTAGAAAATCCAAAAATTGGCATATTATTATTCTTATTTATTATATAAGATATTACATAATATTTTGTCCAGAGAAATGTTTGAATCACTGAAGAATAAGAATAAGTGAGTATTAACCTTTGTTCTGTAGTTTACTTCCTGAAATTCAAAATTGATGTGCAGAATAAATATCAGATAATCTGGCAATTGGGAGTCATTATATTTACCAATATTATATTATGTGTACTCAAACGTAAAAATAAGTTGTTATTCAGAGTTTTTCTGATTTGTCATTGAATGGCTTGTAAGGCCACTGTCGTGAAGTGCACATTCATTTAAGGCATAGATGTGAACAATTATAGGCCTACACTCTTGTACGTCCATTTGTTCATATAGAAGTCATAACTAATATCCTACAGTAGGCCTATATTAATATAAACTGGACATATTTGCTTGGGTGAGTTACCACCTCTTCTGCTTATATTACACATTTTTTATAAGCGGATGCACTGCCAGGTAGCTATCATTACTGTAGAAATTAAACATTATATAAATAAGTGTTAACATTTCAATCATGATAGTGATGTCAAATAAATAAATTGTGTAATTTGCTGTATTCCTCTATGAGAGATTCCATATGTTTAGGGGGGGGGGGGGGGATGGGTGTCACCTCCGCGTGGTCCCCCCTGGGCAACTTCATAGAAGGCCAAGCACACCCAAACGTGCTTGCCTTTCTGCAATTTTCATCGAACCGGGATTTATCTATTTTTTGTGTCGCGAAGTTTCTTTCTCATGTGTTTTTTGTGTTTGCTTTCTGGTGGTTCAGGGGTTTTCACCGAGGTTGTTATGTTTATTTTCCAATAGTTTTCAGTTCAAATTCTTTATATATTCTTTATATATTCATATTCATATATATTTTTTATATATTTTTTCATTGTACAGTGGGTTCTTTGATCTGTGCTGGATGAATTTATCTGGGATGTCGCCCCCGGATTGATCGTCCAGCACATACTTTGTACATGTACAGATTTGTTTGAAGTATATATTAGTGTATCGTCATTGATTAATTTACCAGGGTTGTAATAATTTGTTTGATGGTTTTATTGTTCATCGTTCATTGTTCTTTATTGTTTAAGTTGTGCGCAATAACCGCAAATCAGAAGGAAGTATTTTGCATTTAATTCCCTATTTGAACTATTTAGGGACACCCCTGCAGGTTTTATTATTCAGTTCCTACGGGAATGTAACCTATATTATATGTTTTAATTTTTAGACTTAGACTTGTAGTTGTTACACAATCACTCAAATTTCATGGAGATATAGTGACTTGATAAGTCGTTCATTTATAATCACTTCATATTTTACATTATTTATACTGACATTTTTATACTCATTAAACTGTGTTGTAGTGCAGGCGCTACAACATGTCATCACACTTATAGGTGGCAGGAGCATCGTCATATTATTATATCAAACATTTTAAACTGAATATTTTAGTGCGAACATGCTCTTATTAGCTTTGTCTTTTCTTTATCACTTTAACTATACAATATGGGATATTGTAATACTAGGCATTTTCACTTAAATAGCCATACTGGCCGAAAAATGAAGTAAAATAGACATTTTACTTACTTATTTACTTCCATAATTTTAGGCACCGTGCCTTAAAATATGATATTCATTGAATAATGTCAAAAAATGAAACATATATCAGCTTAGCTTTGTTTATCGACATAGCGTTGTCAGCAGAGCTTAATTTCAATTTTAAATGCTTATTTTTTATCTATTCAAAGTTTTATCATCGTTATGGAGAGACTAATTTATCGTTATGAAATGAACAATTTATGCTACGGAGTAATCTTCATAATTAAATTTCTCAGTGATTCTTTTACAGAATTAAAATATGTCTAACAGGTGGTTAAACATCGCTATTATGACGGTGATCACTTAATTTTTGAGAGAATCACTTTATGACAATAACCCTTAAGTAATGAAATAATAATTACTCTCCGTTACGATTTTTGTCGTTATGGAGAGTACTAATAACTAACATTGTCTATCCAACACGACAATTATTCCTCTTATGGAGTAACAATAAACAAATACTAAATATTGATGCTAACACAGTTTGAAAGACAAAAATAAAAAAGTTACTATTTCAACAAGTATCAGTTGTTGGTTAAATATCAAATTCATAAAAGTTTATAACCATTTTTAAATATTTTTTAAAATACAATTATTAAAAAAAAACACTAACAGATTTAACACTAACAGATTGCAGAAACAAATATTATATATAGCACAGGAAGTCTAGATTAAATCACCTGTTCATATGGGACTTAGAATTTGGAACAGGGCTTTTTGGCTATAATTGGCTAAATATACATACTATTTCTTTCAATAGTTTTAATATTACTATGTTGTGAAATAAAGGTCATTCATTGCATTTAGGCAAATAAATTGAATCAAAATATTCAATAATAAATATTACAAGATGTGGACATTGCTGGTGCTTGAAATTATAGAATTCCTCATAATCAAATATATATATGGTTTGGTGAAAATTTCGTTTCTATCTCAATTATGACGAAAATAGGTACATTTTTGTAATTTTATGGCGGCAATTTTAAATTTTGCATGATAATGATGGCCATAAAGTTTTTATGTAATTTATTGTATTCCTTGATACTTAATTTTTCGTTTTTTTAATCCCTCAATGGTCAAAAACCCACATCCGCCGAGATATCATCACTAGGATGCTAGAGATGCATAATCAGTCCGAATAGCTTATAGTGAAACTTTCGTTTTCACTTAGGATGTACTGACTTCGTCCCTTTTCAACCTATCAAACTAGTTTGATCATTATCATTATTTTTTCCCATTTTTTTAATTCCACAGTCTCCATATAGATATTAATCAAGTGCGTTGATTTAATTAGTGTCATTGGTCAATGATAGCGTTGTCATCCTTAGAGCGTTGCCCATGCTGCATATGCGGGTTGCAGCAAATCGTGATGATCCACCCACACCAAGAACAGGTGCATTAAACCACTGTGACATTAAAAAAGTGATTGTGTTAGATTGTTGCAATAATCATAAAGTGTCGTCTTTATTAGCATTGTCTTGCTTACATCCGGATGAGCATTTTAATTATATTCATTGATGAAATAAGTGAAGTGTTGGTTAAAATATTGAAATTTTTTATACTGTAACAGCGGAAGTTTTTTGTTAGTTCTACTAATAATTTCACTGGTCGTTACAGTTGTGCTTTGGATCTACTATTAAGCCAAGTGTCTGGTTTTGTGCACCACAAATATTTGCTAACAAATTGAGCCATGACGCAAAAGAGAGGGATTTCATGGCTGAAATTGTATTCCCATAGTTATTACTTTAAAATAAAGCCTGTAGTGTGATTTTGTATTCATGAATGTTTTGTGCTTACGCCCCAAGGAAGCATATAATTTAGTGTATTAATTATACTTAGGATTGAAGAGTGTTTTTAAACGTAATTATTTTTGGCTTTATCTGTTAAATATGATTGACATTTGTTTATAATAGTTGTTACTTCGCCTCCACACGCGCAACAATGATTTAGACATTTTTATCAAACGATTATTAGTAAATTCACGAAGCAAAGGGTTAACACGTTTCAAATGTTATAAGGTTAAGACAAGGCACAATTATCAAGTAATTGTACAATTTTAAAATCATACTGGTTAGTGTTATGAATTTGTTTATCCACAATTTCACATGGTATTGTAGCTTTAAAGTATTCTCTTTATTTCCACTTTGTTTTCATGTTAGTTTTTTGGGTTGAAGGGTTATTTAAAATATATGAAAATAATATTTTTAAATCATTATATTTGAGTCACTTTAAAACCTATATGAAGACATTTTCATCACAAAATGCATCTTACAATAGAAAACAAAATATAACAGTATTATTAGTAATTTTAGTCACTAAAGGGTAATTTTTTGATTGAAATATAGTATCC
Organism: Flabesymbios commensalis; assembly: GCA_964017125.1. Classification (NCBI taxonomy): domain Eukaryota; kingdom Metazoa; phylum Annelida; class Polychaeta; order Terebellida; family Flabelligeridae; genus Flabesymbios; species Flabesymbios commensalis. The sequence continues at coordinate 39,993,107 of OZ024917.1, forward strand.
TTATTTGCTGCGCTTAAATGGTCCTATATGTTAATGTCAAATGTGTGATTTGTGCCAATAACAATTGTAGATTGTATCTATAAAGCAGCTATTTTCATTGACTACATGTATTTTGTTTTGGCATTTTAAGGGTCAACGGGTCGGAATCGAGCTTGACATACAGCAGTTGTGAAATCAGCGCATTCAAATTAAGTTGAACCAAGTCGTCGCCTCGGAGCTAAAGGATCCTATCTGACACTCGTCAGAGTGGCAGATAGGATCCTTTAGCTCCGAGGCGACGAAGTGGCAAAAGACTTTTACCCCAAAATGTTCGGCACTTTTTTAGAGCACATATTTTCTAATTTCGACCAGACTGAAATTATATCACATGAAATATTACATTATATTGTAACTTCTAACTTGAACAATTTTGGATACAAAATCTATTTTTTTGCATGGCTTCCTTGTGCGTGCGTAGCCATTCATACGGGTCTTCTAGACTGAGGTTATGACGATTTATTCGCTAGTATAATGGGTGCGTAAAAGGTAAACAAAATTAAATGGCTGCAAATATGAATATTTATTTGAATATTTATTCTGCTAATTGGTTTACACTGAAGTTTCCAAAGGCGTTTCGATTACAATGATTCACAGTGAAAACCATGGGGTAATGGCTGCTAATTTGCATTTTGCATAACTAAATAGTTTTGCGGACGCTGAAAAATATTGTGCTAATTTATTCTACAATAAAGTCGATCATTTCCCCCAGCACTAACATTGCGAAAACGAAACAACAGATTGACCAGAAGTTACGCTTGCTAAGCATGATTAGTAACATATAAACTTATAACACAATAAAACATAAAATTGACGAATTCTTTACAATAGGTATCTCCTTTGATATGGCTATAAGCAAGAATAGATAAAATATGTCTTATCTCTTCTTGTTATAAGCAACTGGTGCCTCGAGTATGCAGTCGACAAAAATTTTAAATAGCATAACACTGTTTTTCAAGTGGAAACCATATTACTTTAAGCGACTGAAAATAATTTGATTTTCAGAAAAAAAGTACCATGTTTGGATTCAACAACCTGTTCTATCGCTATATCGTCATAATGTGCAGGAAATATAAAGCGATATTCCCACCTCACTCCACACACCGGTTGTACCTAACTATGTACTCTCATTTACCTAACATTGAGGTGTGTAATGCTACATGTACATCAATGCCTCACATCGACGCGTGTATTGTTACATCAATGCCCTCACATTGTGGTGTGTATTGCTGCAGTGATACCCTCACACTGAGATGTGGATTGTTACAATAATGCCCTCATAATGATGTGTGTATTGCTACACCAATGCCCTTACATTGAGGTGTGTATTGCTGCATTAATGCCCTTACAATGAGGTGTGTATTACCACATCAATGCCCTCACAATGAGGTGTGTATTGCTACATTAACGCCCTCACAATGAGGTGTGTATTGCTACATCAATGCCCTCACAAGGAGATGTGTATTGCTACATTAATGTCCTCACAATGAGGTGTGTATTGTTACATTAATGCTCTCACAATAATCTGTGTATTGCTACATTAACGCCCTCACAATGAGGTGTGTATTGCTGCATCAATGCCATCACAATGAGATGTGTATTGCTACATCAATGCGCTCACAATGAGGTGTGTATTGTCACATTAATGCCCTCACAATGAGGTGTGCATTGCTACATCAGTGCCCTCACAATGAGGTGTGTATTGCTACATTATTGCCCTCACAATGAGGTGTGCATTGCTACATCAATGCCCTCACAATGAGGTGTGCATTGCTACATCAATGCCCTCACAATGAGGTGTGTATTGCTACATTATTGCCCTCTCAAAGAGGTTTGTATTGCTACATCAATTGCTACATTAATGTCCTCCTCACATTTAGGTGTGTATTGCTACAGCAATGTCCCCACATTGAGTTGTGTATTACTACATCAATGCCCTCACAATGAGGTGCGTATTGCTGGATCAATGTCCTCAGATTGAGTTGTGTATTGCTACATCAATGCCCTCACAATGAGGTGCGTATTGCTACATCAATGTCCTCATATTGAGTTGTGTATTGCTACATCAATGCCCTCACAATGAGGTGCGTATTGCTACATCAATGTCCTCACATTGAGCTGTGTATTGCTACATCAATGCCCTCACAATGAGGTGCGTATTGCTACATCAATGTCCTCACATTGAGTTGTGTATTGCTACACCAATGCCCTCACAATGAGGTGCGTATTGTTACATCAATGTTCTCCCGTGAGTTGTGTATTGCTACATCAATGCCCTCACAATGAGGTGCGTATTGTTACATCAATGTCCTCACATGAAGTTGTGTATTGCTACATCAATGCCCTCACAATGAGGTGCGTATTGCTACATCAATGTCCTCATATTGAGTTGTGTATTGCTACATCAATGCCTCACAATGAGGTGCGTATTGCTACATCAATGTCCTCACATTGAGCTGTGTATTGCTACATCAATGCCCTCACAATGAGGTGCGTATTGCTACATCAATGTCCTCACATTGAGTTGTGTATTGCTACACCAATGCCCTCACAATGAAGTGCGTATTGTTACATCAATGTTCTCACGTGAGTTGTGTATTGCTACATCAATGCCCTCACAATGAGGTGCGTATTGTTACATCAATGTCCTCACATGAAGTTGTGTATTGCTACACCAATGCCCTCACAATGAGGTGCGTATTGTTACATCAATGTCCTCACATAGAGTTGTGTATTGCTGGATCAATGCCCTTACAATGAGGTGCGTATTGTTACATCAATGTCCTCACATTGAGTTGTCTATTGCAGGATGAATGCCCTCACAATAAGGTGCGTATTGTTACATCAATGTCCTCACATTGAGTTGTGTATTGCTGGATGAATGCCCTCACCATGAGGTGCGTATTGTTACATCAATGTCCTCACATTGAGTTGTGTATTGCTGGATTATTGCGCTCACAATCAGGTGAGTATTGGTACATCAATTTCCTCACATTTAGTTGTGTATTGCTGGATCAATGCCCTAACAATGAGGTGGTATTGTTCCATCAATGTCCTCACATTGAGTTGTGTATTGCTACATCTATGCCCTCACAATGAAGTGCGTATTGTTACATCAATGTCCTCACATTGAGTTGTGTATTGCTACATCAATGCCCTCACAATGAGGTGTGCTGTGTTACATCAATGTCCTCACATTGAGTTGTGTATTGCTACATCAATGCCCTCACAATGAGGTGCGTATTGTTACATCAATGTCCTCACATTGAGTTGTGTATTGCTGAATCAATGCCCTCACAATGAGGTGCGTACTGTTACATCAATGTCCTCACATTGAGTTATGTATTGCTGGATTATTGCCGTCACAATCAGGTGCGTATTGGTACATCAATGCCCTCACATTGAGTTGTGTATTGCTGGATCAATGCCCTCACAATGAAGTGATATTGTTACATCAATGTCCTCACATTGAGTTGTGTATTGCTGGATTATTGCCGTCACAATCAGGTGCGTATTGGTACATCAATGCCCTCACATTGAGTTGTGTATTGCTGGATCAATGCCCTCACCATGAGGTGTGCAGTGTTACATCAATGTCCTCACATTGAGTTGTGTATTGCTACACCAATGCCCTCACAATGAGGTGTGTATTGTTACATCAATGTTCTCACATTGAGTTGTGTATTGCTGAATCAATGCCCTCACAATGAGGTGCGTACTGTTACATCAATGTCCTCACATTGAGTTGTGTATTGCTGGATTATTGCCGTCACAATCAGGTGCGTATTGGTACATCAATGCCCTCACATTGAGTTGTGTATTGCTGGATCAATGCCCTCACAATTAGGTGATATTGTTACATCAATGTCCTCACATTGAGTTGTGTATTGCTGGATCAATGCCCTCACAATGAGGTGATATTGTTACATCAATGTCCTCACATTGAGTTATGTATTGCTGGATCAATGCCCTCACATTGAGTTGTGTATTGCTGGATCAATGCCCTCACAATGAGGTGCGTATTGTTACATCAATGTCCTCACATTGAGTTGTGTATTGCTGGATCAATGCCCTCACAATGAGGTGGTATTGGTACATCAATGTCCTCACATTGAGTTGTGTATTGCTGGATCAATGCCCTCACAATGAGGTGATATTGTTACATCAATGTCCTCACATTGAGTTGTGTATTGCTGGATCAATGCCCTCACAATGAGGTGCGTACTGTTACATCAATGTCCTCACATTGAGTTGTGTATTGCTACACCAATGCCCTCACAATGAGGTGCGTATTGGTACATCAATGTCCTCACAATGTGTTGTGTATTGATGGATTAATGCCCTCACAATAAGGTGTGTCTTGTTTCATCAATGTCCTCACATTGAGTTGTGTATTGCTGGGTCAATGCCCTCACCATGAGGTGCGTATTGTTACATCAATGTCCTCACATAGAGTTGTGTATTGCTACACCAATGCCATCACAATGAGTTGCGTATTGATACATCAAAGTCCTCGCTTTGAGTTGTGTATTGCTGGATTATTGCCGTCACAATCAGGTGCGTATTGGTACATCAATGCCCTCACAATGAGGTGGTATTGTTACATCAATGTCCTCACATTGAGTTGTGTATTGCTACATCAATGCCCTCACAATGAGGTGCGTATTGTTACATCAATGTCCTCACATTGAGTTGTATATTGCTACATCAATGCCCTCAAAATGAGGTGTGCAGTGTTACATCAATGTCCTCACATTGAGTTGTGTATTGCTACATCAATGCCCTCACAATGAGGTGCGTATTGTTACATCAATGTCCTCACATTGAGTTGTGTATTGCTACACCAATGCCCTCACATTGGGTTGTGTAGTGCTACATCAATGCCCTCACAATGAGGTGTGCAGTGTTTCATCAATGTCCTCACATTGATTTGTGTATTGCTACATCAATGCCCTCACAATGAAGTGCATATTGTTACATCAATGTCCTCACATTGAGTTGTGTATTACAGGATCAATGCCCTCACAACGAGGTGCGTATTGCTACATCAATATCCTCACATTGAGTTGTGTATTGCTACACCAATGCCCTCACAATGAGGTGCGTATTGTTACATCAATGTCCTCACATTGAGTTGTATATTGCTACATCAATGCCCTCACAATGAGGTGTGCAGTGTTACATCAATGTCCTCACATTGAGTTGTGTATTGCTACATCAATGCCCTCACAATGAGGTGCGTATTGTTACATCAATGTCCTCACATTGAGGTGTGTATTGCTACACCAATGCCCTCACATTGGGTTGTGTAGTGCTACATCAATGCCCTCACAATGAGGTGTGCAGTGTTTCATCAATGTCCTCACATTGATTTGTGTATTGCTACATCAATGCCCTCACAATGAAGTGCATATTGTTACATCAATGTCCTCACATTGAGTTGTGTATTACAGGATCAATGCCCTCACAATGAGGTGCGTATTGCTACATCAATATCCTCACATTGAGTTGTGTATTGCTACACCAATGCCCTCACAATGAGGTGCGTATTGTTACATCAATGTCCTCACATTGAGTTATGTATTGCAGGATCAATGCCCTCACAATGAGGTGCGTATTGTTACATCAATGTCCTCACATTAAGTTGTGTATTGCTACATCAGTGCCCTCACAATGAGGTGCGTATTGTTACATTAATGCCCTCACAATGAGGTGCGTATTGTTACATCAATGTCCTCACATTGAGTTGTGTATTGCTGGATTAATGCCCTCACAATGAGGTGCGTATTGTTACATCACTGCCCTCACAATGAGGTGCGTATTGTTACATCAATGTCCTCACATTGAGTTATGTATTGCAGGATCAATGCCCTCACAATGAGGTGCGTATTGTTACATCAATGTCCTCACATTGAGTTGTGTATTGCTACATCAATGCCCTCACAATGAGGTGCGTATTGTTACATCACTGCCCTCACAATGAGATGCGTATTGTTAGATCAATGTCCTCACAATGAGTTGTGTATTGCTGTATCAATGCCCTCACAATTGGGTGCGTATTGTTACATCACTGCCCTCACAATGAGGTGCGTATTGTTACATTAATGTCCTCACAATGAGGTGCGTATTGTTACATCACTGCCCTCACAATGAGCTGTGTATTGTTAGATCAATGTCCTCACAATGAGTTGTGTATTGCTGTATCAATGCCCTCACAATGAGGTGCGTATTGTTACATCACTGCCCTCACAATGAGGTGCGTATTGTTACATCAATGTCCACACAATGAGGTGCGTATTGTTACATCACTGCCCTCACAATGAGTTGTGTATTGCTACATCAATGCCCTCACAATGCGGTGCGTATTGTTACATCACTGCCCTCAGAATGAGGTGCGTATTGTTACATCAATGTCCTCACAATGAGTTGTGTATTGCTGGATCAATGCCCATCTCAAGGTGAATAAAAGTGACCATATGCTATTAAGTAGGCCTACCCAAGCAGTGCTCAAGTTAAAACAAATTAATTGTTTGATCACGTTATGAAATGTTTTGAGAACTTTTCGATTTGTTATGTCCAAAAAAATGCTCATAGATATTTTCTAGACCCTTTGATATAATGTTCTATACCATATACATGCGATTTTCTCTAATTTAATGTTAAAAATAAATTGGCTACTCAACAATCACGAGACGTGGACATAGTGCTGTGTTAATGCTCAGCCACCATCTGCGATGCTGGTACAACATCAACCCAACACTGGGTCAACGTCTAGTGTTTTCCGGAAAAAAGGTAAGGGTTATTTATGCTAGGTTTATCCTTTAACCCTTTCAGTTCGGGGACCGTCCTTAGATGTCGAAATCTGTCGTCCATAGACATCTAAAAAGGATCCCCTCACTGATCATTGAAAGAATTTAAAAAAATATACTGGCCGCAGACCCATAACATATGTGTTCAAATGAAGCGGAAAGAGCAACATTTATGGTGTTTTAAACCCTTTTAAGACTGAATTTACCATTGTCATCTTCCTCCACTACAAGCCGCGAATTGCTGTCGCGATTCACGACTTGTAGTGGATGAAGCTGATTTGAAATGGGTTAACAATTGAAGAAAATTGTCATGTATCAGTAAACCAGTTGCATGGAAATTTTCATTCTAAAACCCCTAGTTCTAAGAAAATTAAGTCTGTTTTCAGGGATGTTAAATGATGCTTTAATGCATCGTGAGGGTTTGAAGGGTTAAATTGCAAAAATCTTTGATCTCCATGGTTTATACAGACATATTTCGGCGTTGTAAAGGTTAAATCCGCATTTTGCTGACTTACCTAGAGGGCTGGCGCTCGCGTGTAGTACCAGCGCCAGACTGAGCGTCACAGACAGAGCCTGCAGTAGGACTGTAGCCATGGTAATGGGATGTGATGGCACCGGGACGGTTACAGCGTAAGACACAGGGAACCACACAGGTGGACGCCGGTTTTAAACAGTTACGGTGACCGATCCTGATTCGCTTATCACATACACCCACCATAATACGTCCGTGTGACGCAGGGAGGGGGGGGGGCGGATCCAGTGAGAAGGGGCTACCCTGCAAAGCCGAAAGGAATTATCTGCTTATTTATTTATATATTTAGTAGGCTTTATATGCACAAATGTATACATCTTTGTACAAATATGTAATGGTGAAGAACATTATGTACATTAGGATGTCAAATACAGGTGACCTGCACCCTTACTACGTTTGACATTCAGTTTAAAATAGTTATAGACAAGAATTACCTGAAAGTGTGAAAGCTAATTATAATCTACATATAATATATAATATATGTTTCTCGCATAAAAAAACAGAGATAAATACGTACATATTATTACAAATAGTAGCAAAAAAGACACTCTGGAAAGCGTAGGAACCTTTAAAATAAATATAAGTAGAACAAAAAATAAAAACATTCAAAGTTTTAACATGTATAATAATGTTATTCTTTGTTATTACTTTATGAGTATGTAGATACAGCCTTTTGGCTTTGCACGACAGTATGCTTTTGGTTTTCAATTAAATACAAAACAATTTAAATGACTTAGTGCTTTACAAATAAGTTTATTCTGCTTTTTGGCTTTGTACGGTGGTATGATATCCGTTCCCAATAAATTATTAAAAAATAACACAATTTGAATCACGTAGTGGATTAACCAGAAGTCCTGTGAAGTACGAATAAGATATTTTTTTAATTTACTGTCTTTTGGTTTTGTCATTTGTTTCCAATTAAAAAATAACACGATTTGAATGAAGGAGTATATTTTTGCTCATTATTGACCCGAAGTTTGGTGAGAGAAATATATCATCGATATTTTATTTTACAAAAGCGCATTGATTAAATTATCTGAAAATAGTGCAGTCCATGGAGTTTTTGGTTTGGCTGCTAAATTCAATAAAACAAATCTCCACCCACTTGTGCCTTGCAATCGTGACCCACAACTTCAAGTGGTTGAAGATTTTTCATATCTGTTTAGTTTGAAATCAAACATTTGCAAATCTTGATATTTGAGCCCTCATTTGATTCTTAATAACAGTGATTTGATCGGCGAATAAAACAAATCAAAAACGACTCCAGTCGTTCTTGGCGCTTAAAATGTTAAGCTATATTACACTTGGACTTTTTTTAGATTAGAAAATTTCAATTGCTACCGCAACTCCCATCTCCAGTAAGTGAAAAATATGTTGAAATTTTTGCTGGTGCGTAAAGAGTTGGAGACGTACGTCCACTTTTTGTTCAATTGAGTCTATATTGAGTGTATATGAAGTTACACTATGCAAATTTAAACCTCACCACTCTGAAATATTTTTTAAAAAGAAGTTTTTTTTTCAATTTAAAGTCATCATAAATGCCCTAGTTGGCTCTTTTGTCTATGTTATGGGTCAGAAACGCCCATTATAATAAATACATGTATGTTGATCTTACAGTGCGGGGATCGACTTTAAACGTCAGAATCTGACGTCTTTATTTATTTATTTATTTATTTATTTATTTATTTATTTATGAATGAATGAATGAATGAATGAATGAATGAGTGAATGAATGAATGAATGAATGAATGAATGAATGAATGAATGAATGAATGAATGAATAAATTAATGAATTAATGAATTAATGAATTAATGAATGAATGAATGAATGAATGAATGAATGGATGAATGAATGAATGAATGAATGAATGAATGAATGAATGAATGAATGAATGAATGAATGAATGAATGAATGAATGAATGAATGAATGAATGAATGAATGAATGAATGAATGAATGAACGAATGAATGAATGAGTGAATGAATGAATGAATGAATGAATGAATGAATGAATGAATAAATGAATGAATGAATGAATGAATGAATGAATGAATGAATGAATGTAATCTTATATAGCGCATATATCCAGCTGTAAGCTGTAAGGAGCGCTGAGCATTCAGAAGAGAGTGAAATTACTGCATGAGGTCAGCAAATGCTTGAAGGAACAAGTGAGTTTTAACGATCTACTAAAAGAGTCAGGGTTTTCTGCAGACTGATCTGGCTCTCCAAACTATGCCAGAGTGCTGGAGCCGCAGTTTCTAAACTGCAGCACCGAAATAGCAGCTCTGTGATGTAAATGGGGCGAGGCCATGTGGAACACGATATGTCAATAGCAGGATCTTTATGCAGAATTCGACCGATAGCCAATGAAGTTTGAAAAGAATCGGTGATTTATATGATCCCTTCTGCCGGCTTAGGCTATTACTCTAGCTGCTGCATTTTGCACCCTCTACATCCTCTTTATGAGTATAGCTGGGAGTCCACATAGCAGAGAGTTGCATTGGTCAAGTCGGGAAATGACTATATAGGGCCTGGACAATGATGACAGTTGTCTTCATACCCAGCACTCTTCGAATGCTGCTGATGTTGTGCAGGTGGAAGAAAGAAGAGCGGCAAACACATGTGCCTCCAAAGTCAAATGTTCATCAAAAATGAGACCAAGGCTGCGAGCTGAGGGAGAAGGAGTGATGTTGTTGTCACCAATAATAGTATCGCTGATATTGGAGAGATGTTCCACTGTGACTGTAGGTGTCCGTAGCAGCAACGGGGGAGGGGGTCTTTTCATCATTCAATGTTAGCCATGCCTTTATATTTATGCGCAGGCTTCGGTCCGCTTGATGGTCTCTGCTTTATCATCCTGGTCAAACACGATGTGTAGTCCGCGTATAAGTGAACGATCAGTCCATGCCGCCGCACTATATTTACTATGGGCGCAGAATATAATGTGAACAGTAGTGGCCCTAGTACAGAACCCTAAAGCACACCGTAGCAGAGCAATTTCGGCTTTGCTGTGGTGTTGTGAATCTGCACAGACTGTGTTCTGCCATTCAGGCAAGGCCTAAACCATGCCAAGGCTGTGCCACATACACCTCCGCTCACTCTGAGACGATGTAACAGGATTTCGTGGTCAATGGTGTCAAAAGCGGCAGAAAGATCTAATAGTAGCAGCAGCATCACACATGTCGTCCTATCCTGCGGTAGGCCTAGGTCGTTTTGTCGTTTTGTCAGTTTCCGTACTGTGATGTTTACGGATTGCAGACTATGCCGGTTCTAAAATGGAGTTTTGAGCCATATGTGTGTTAGCCGCCACTTTCATTACCACCTTGGACACAAATGGCAAGTTCGATACAGGCGGATAGTTCTTCATTATGTCGGTATCCAGCGAGCTCTTTTTGAGTATAGGAATGACTTGGGCTGTATTATAGATTGAAGGGAAACAGTCAGATGTTATAGACTTATTGGTTATGCATGCTAAAATGATGGCAATATTTTCTCTGAGCAGAGATGTTGATAGTTGATCCGGGCTGCAGGACTTAGGTAAGGATGTGCTGATGATATTCCGTACCTCTCCCTTATAGGCTGTGCGAAATATTACCCTGGTATTGGAAGGATTCTCTTTCGCCTGATTGTCGTAGAATTCCATTTTGTTAGTTCTTAAAAGCTTCATCACCAACTGCCGTTGTTTTATGTTTTAAAGTGCGTAAGAAACTATTCAAATGGATTCTTGTAAATGGTTTAATTGCCAACAAAACAATTTTTATATAAAGTAACTGTTAATAGGGCCCTAGTCAATTATATTTACACAAACATTTCTTTACAAATGAATTTCATGCATACTCCATTCGCAGCAGAAACAAGGTACACCAGCTGCTGCCTACTTCAAGTGTGTGAAATTACTCACAAATGTTTCATTTTACTCACTCACTCACTCACTCACTCATTCACTCACTCACTCACTCACTCACTCACTCACTCACTCACTCACTCACTCACTCACTCACTCACTCACTCACTCACTCACTCACTCACTCACTCACTCACTCACTCACTCACTCACTCACTCACTCACTCACTCACTCACACACTCACTCACTCACTCACTCACTCACTCACTCACTCACTCACTCACTCACTGATATTGGGAATGCAATTATAATAGTCGGGCGAGAATCAGTGATCTCATCTTAGAAGACCGTAATTGCGTATTTGAATCTTAAAGCTATTATTCCGCGTTTACATTTATTACTGTTCTTTACGAGTCGACTGTTACAGTCCCAAGTCATAATATTTGTATAACATTAAATTTTATACAATGTTGATCCAACGTCATTTGCCGGCCTGGCAAGCTATTGGGTAGTCTATCACAACCATGGGTTAGCGGGTTTAGGCACTGTTATTGTGAATGAACTGCGTGCTTACAGATCTAGATTTGCAAGTCTTTATTCTCAAATTAAACAAAATAGAGTAGTCTAATTTACATAAGATAACTTAGCGTGTAAAAAAGCAATAACAGCAGAGATGTCACGACTTCATGTGAAGGGGATTGTCACGAAATCACGAATAGCGTTTCCGCGAGATATCGTGTTCATCTGTGTATTACAATTAACCCTTTGCCTGCCAAGGTATCTTATTTAAATTTCCAACCACTTGCAATTGTGTCTCGCTACCACGACCCACAACTTCAATTGAGTGAAAATTATTCATATTCTGTTTTATTTAAAACCAAACATTTGCAAATCTTGATAGGTAAAAATTTATTTTACTCCAAATAACTGTGATTTAATTTGTCAATAGAACATATATTGAAACGACTGTTTGCTCAGCGCATAAGGGGTGTATTAATTCCATGTATACCATGTATTATCATTATAATCATATTGAATCATAGTCTTCCTGAATTAAATATTTCTATTTTCCCTGCATTGTAGCCGGAATTAATGACGCAATTCCAAATTAGAAAGGACAAAAAACATGTCGATTACAATGTCAAATAACTAATAATCTAAATCTGCGGCTTGTCATATTAAAAGTGATAGAGATGCATTTCATCCTTGGATGTTAATCCAATACAACACATCGTGACGCCCGTAAAACTCTAGCATTTATTTCAAAATCGCTGACAATGTACACAATTATATTCTAGCTGTCGGAGCGTTTTATTAACCCTTTAACCGTTTTTTTTAAGTATCGGCTTTCAAACATGTTAAAGATAAAAACGTGACATCAATCAACAAGATGTCAAAATAAAAAAAAATTGTCAAGCACGAGTAATTTTCACTCACTTGGAGTTGTGAATCGCGTAAGCGAGACACAACTTCAAGTGGGTGCAAATTTCAATTAAATAACTTTAATTGATTAGAATTTGAGGTCAGTTCACCACTCTCAAAATGTTGGTGTCAAAGAAACAAAATGTTTCATACTCATCAACTGGTAATGAGTGAATCTTGTGGGGACCCATCGTGACGGACAGGTAGCTGGCTTGGTCTCAGACGGATAATAGGTAGCTGGCTTGTTCTCAACCCACCACGGTCCGCCACTGTGACCAAAAGGTAGCTGGCTTGTTCTCAGACCACCACGGTCCGCCACTGTGACCGACAGGTAGCTGGCTTGGTTTCAGTCCACCACGGTCCGCCAATGTGACCGACAGGTAGCTGGCTTGGTTTCAGCCCACCACGATCTGCCACTGTGACCGACAGGTAGCTGGCTTGATCTAAGCCTACCACGGTCCGCCACTGTGACCGACAGGTAGCTGGCTTGGTTTCAGACCACCACGGTCCACCACTGTGGCCGACAGGTAGCTGGCTTGTTTTCAGACCACCACGGTCCGCCACTGTGACCGACAGGTAGCTGGCTTGATCTAAGCCCACCACGGTCCACCACTGTGGCCGACAGTTAGCTGGTTTGTTCTCAGACCACCACGGTCCGCCACTGTGACCGACAGGTAACTGGCTTGATCTATTAAGCCCACCACAGTCCGCCACTGTGGCCGACAGGTAGCTGGCTTGGCTTCAGCTCACCACGGTCCGCCACTGTGGCCGACAGGTAGCTGGCTTGGTTTCAGACCACCACGGTCCGCCACTGCGGCCGACAGATAGCTGGCTTGATCTATTAAGCCCACCACGGTCCGCAACTGTGACCGACAGGTAGCTGGCTTGATCTCTGACCACCACGATCTGCCACTGTGACCGACAGGTAGCTGGCTTGATCTAAGCCTACCACGGTCCGCCACTGTGACCGACAGGTAGCTGGCTTGGTTTCAGACCACCACGGTCCACCACTGTGGCCGACAGGTAGCTGGCTTGTTTTCAGACCACCACGGTCCGCCACTGTGACCGACAGGTAGCTGGCTTGATCTAAGCCCGCCACGGTCCGTCACTGTGGTCGACAGGTAGCTGGCTTGGCTTCAGCTCACCACGGTCCGCCACTGTGGCCGACAGGTAGCTGGCTTGGTTTCAGACCACCACGGTCCGCCACTGTGGCCGACAGATAGCTGGCTTGATCTATTAAGCCCACCACGGTCCGCAACTGTGACCGACAGGTAGCTGGCTTGATCTCTGACCACCACGATCTGCCACTGTGACCGACAGGTAGCTGGCTTGATCTAAGCCTACCACGGTCCGCCACTGTGACCGACAGGTAGCTGGCTTGGTTTCAGACCACCACGGTCCACCACTGTGGCCGACAGGTAGCTGGCTTGTTTTCAGACCACCACGGTCCGCCACTGTGACCGACAGGTAGCTGGCTTGATCTAAGCCCACCACGGTCCGTCACTGTGGTCGACAGTTAGCTGGTTTGTTCTCAGACCACCACGGTCCGCCACTGTGACCGACAGGTAGCTGGCTTGATCTATTAAGCCCACCACAGTCCGCCACTGTGGCCGACAGGTAGCTGGCTTGGCTTCAGCTCACCACGGTCCGCCACTGTGGCCGACAGGTAGCTGGCTTGGTTTCAGACCACCACGGTCCGCCACTGTGGCCGACAGATAGCTGGCTTGATCTATTAAGCCCACCACGGTCCGCAACTGTGACCGACAGGTAGCTGGCTTGATCTCTGACCACCACGGTTCGCCACTGTGACCGACAGGTAGCTGGCTTGGTTTCAGACCACCACGGTCCGCCACTGTGACCGACAGGTAGCTGGCTTGGTCTAAGCCCACCACGATCCGCCACTGTGACCGACAGGTAGCTGGCTTGGTCTCAGACCACCACGGTCCGCCACTGTGACCGACAGGTAGATGGCTTGATCTAAGCTCACCACGGGCCGCCACTGTGGTCGACAGGTAGCTGGCTTGATCTAAGCCCACCACGGTCCGCCACTGTGACCGACAGGTAGCTGGCTTGGATTCAGATCACCACGGTCCGCCACTGTGACCGACATGTAGCTGGCTTGATCTAAGCTCACCACGGTCCACCACTGTGGTCGACAGGTAGCTGGCTTGATCTAAGCCCACCACTTTCCGCCACTGTGACCGACAGGTAGCTGGCTTGGTTTCAGACCACCACGGTCCGCCACTGTGACCGACAGGTAGCTGGCTTGGCTTCAGCACACCACGGTCCACCAATGTGGCCGACAGATAGCTGGCTTGATCTATTAAGCCCACCACGGTCCGCAACTGTGACCGACAGGTAGGTGGCTTGATCTCTGACCACCATGGTCCGCCACTGTGGCCGACAGGTAGCTGGCTTGGTTTCAGACCACCACGGTCCGCCACTGTGACCGACAAGTAGTTGGCTTGATCTAAGCCCACCACGGTCCGTCACTGTGGCCGACAGGTAGCTGGCTTGGTTTCAGATCACCACGGTCCGCCACTGTGACCGACAGGTAGCTGGCTTGGTCTGAGCCCACCACGATCCGCCACTGTGACCGACAGGTAGCTGGCTCGGTTTCAGACCACCACGGTCCGCCACTGTGACCGACAAGTAGCTGGCTTGATCTAAGCCCACCACGGTCCGTCACTGTGGTCGACAGGTAGCTGGCTTGATCTAAGCCCACCACGGTCCGCCACTGTGACCGACAGGTAGCTGGCTTGGTTTCAGATCACCACGGTCCGCCACTGTGACCGACAGGTAGCTGGCTTGGTTTCAGACCACCACGGTCCGCCACTGTGACCGACAGGTAGCTGGCTTGATGTAAGCCCACCACGGTCCGCCACTGTGACCGACAGGTAGCTGGCTTGGCTTCAGCACACCACGGTCCACCAATGTGGCCGACAGATAGCTGGCTTGATCTATTAAGCCCACCACGGTCCGCAACTGTGACCGACAGGTAGGTGGCTTGATCTCTGACCACCATGGTCCGCCACTGTGGCCGACAGGTAGCTGGCTTGGTTTCAGACCACCACGGTCCGCCACTGTGACCGACAAGTAGCTGGCTTGATCTAAGCCCACCACGGTCCGTCACTGTGGCCGACAGGTAGCTGGCTTGGTTTCAGACCACCACGGTCCGCCACTGTGACCGACAGGTAGCTGGCTTGGTCTGAGCCCACCACGATCCGCCACTGTGACCGACAGGTAGCTGGCTCGGTTTCAGACCACCACGGTCCGCCACTGTGACCGACAAGTAGCTGGCTTGATCTAAGCCCACCACGGTCCGTCACTGTGGTCGACAGGTAGCTGGCTTGATCTAAGCCCACCACGGTCCGCCACTGTGACCGACAGGTAGCTGGCTTGGTTTCAGATCACCACGGTCCGCCACTGTGACCGACAGGTAGCTGGCTTGGTTTCAGACCACCACGGTCCGCCACTGTGACCGACAGGTAGCTGGCTTGGTTTCAGACCACCACGGTTCGCCACTGTGACCGACAGGTAGCTGCCTTGATCTAAGCCCACCACGGTCCGCCACTGTGACCGACAGCTAGCTGGCTTAGTTTCAGACCACAACGATCCGCCACTGTGGCCGACAGGTAGCTGGCTTGATACCTGACCACCAAGGTCCGCCACTGTGACCGACAGGTAGCTGGCTTGGTTTCAGCCCGTCAAGGTCCGCCACTGTGACCGACAGGTAGCTGGCTTGATCTAAGCCCACCACGGTCCGCCACTGTGACCGACAGGTAGCTGGCTTGGTTTCAGCCCACCAAGGTTCGCCACTGTGACCGACAGGTAGCTGGCTTGGTCTCAAGCTTGTTTTCAATTTGTGACAATACACAATACATGCAATAACCAGGTTCATTACATAATATAACGTATTTGTGTAGTATATTATTTTATGTAATAAATTATGTAAGAAATACAATACAATATACATGAAATATCAACAAATAAGCATGGACCACCTTGGAAAGATACTAAACAGGCTTCAATGAAGCCTCTACAAGCAGATCTCACCCAGAAAATGATATACATTACAAATCATTACTATATATACACAATTTCCCACCAACCCTCTCACAATTTGAATTCACAAACGATAATATTTACTACATACGCATTTATAATGCCATGAGCAACAATCATTGTTCATGATTTGGCTAAAAGTGGCTAAAAAAGCTGGGTAAAAAAACTGGTATATATAGATAGCCTATGCACCGGATATTTTGAGGCAGATAGTTCCAAATGTGAACAATCCTATTGAAAAAGCTACGTTGAAAACAATCTGCGCGACCAAGTGGTGCTATCACATTAAAAACTCGGAGTCATTTGAACAGCGTGTAACACGGTAATCGGCCAATTCAGGTGAGACCCCTCCGCCGACGAGATGAGCCATGCCGTCATGTGTAACTTGTGGTGGCCTGGCAATTGGGAGTCGGTTGTCTGGTCCCAAGTCATGTTCGGGCCACTGGCAGCCAGTGTGGTAGCCGGACTGAGAATCTCTGACAACCATGGGGCCCTCGGCCACCATGGTGTTATTAGAATCAGCAATGAGCTGAGATGGTGAACTTATAAAGGGATCAAGCAAGCTCGGATATTTTATCTCCACGAATTAATGGAATGAAGAGGAGGAACGAACCGATGATCTCCGCCTTCTCAAGCAGGCAGCTTTAACCATTGCACCAGCCCCCCTCTCCCTCACTATAAGTAAGAGTGCTTTTGCCACTAAAAACAACACAACGGAATTGACATTTAACAATTCTGAATGTGAATTGCTCAGTGGCTTTCAACAATTTCCGATTTTTTATTTCAACTGTCTACAAAAAAGACTGAGTGCACTTAACATATTTTTGTTGAGTTTGATGTCTAGTGACAGCCATAAACATGTACTAATTAATTGCTTCTAAGAAATGTCCTAGACGAAAGAATTTTTACAGAATATTTTTTCCCACCTCAACATCTCAAATCCGATGTTATCAGTGGCAACAAGTTAATGGCGCTTAACATGTTATTGCACGGAACCCTTCATTATTAAATATATCGTGAGATCCGTAACCTTACGGAGCTTGGAAGAATTATTGTCTTGTTTTAGAATTGTGGTGGGCTTTTCAGTATTTTGTGAGATTAACCCTTTAAGCGCTAATTAGCTGTATGACAATAGTAGTTTTTATTCAGTTTTTTATAGATAAAATCTATTTGGATTTGTAAATGTTTGATCTCAAATTAAACAAATTAATCAGAATTGTGTTCACAAAGTCAAAATTATGTGTTAACAAATCTAGTGTAGAGATAATATAATCAAGATTGAATATGCGAAAGGGAGGTTCTATAGTTGGCGTAAATCCAATTGTACTTCAATAATTATCGTGACCTGTGTTTCGTGACCATGACTCATTGTGTATTATATATGTACATAATGCGGTAGAGAATAAACATGATTATTTGGATGATATACTATAAGGCTCACTTTCGCTTATATAAATGTGACCTGATTGTTCTATACTGCAGTGCAGAGCCGAAAGGTAGTATCTCTTCACTCTACAAGTAAGCAGATAATGTCTTTGGCTCTGCAGAGCAGTGTACCTCAGACATGTTTTCTCGCTGGATTAAAAAAAAATCACCCACTTGAAGTTGTGTCTCGCTACCGCGAGCCACAACTTAAAGTGGATGAGAATTTGAGACCAGTTTACTATTTTGGCAGAAGACCATTATATAAAAATAATTGTTTATTTGGATCTTAAAGCTATTTAAAGCTATTATTCTCCGTTTAACATTTCTTGATGACCGATCAAACCACTGTTATTGGGAACGAAATGAGTTTTTAGACAGCAAGATTTGCTATTGTTTGGTCTCTCACTAAACAAATGTCAGTAATTTTCACCCACATAAAGTTGTGGGTCGCGGTAGCGAGACACAACTTCAAGTGGGTGGAAATTTAAATAAGATCGCTTAGATTTGGAGGTAATAATTGAGTTTGATGTAGGGTCTTGAGTGCGTATTTGATTCTACATGTAGTTAATTTGTAGCTCTTTAAATAAAGGGACTCAATCAGGCTAAAACCATATACAAATTGGTGATTTTATTTTGGATTCTCAATATGACCATATGATGTAAAAAAGTTGTGGAATAGATGGAATATCTAACATTATTATCAAATCTATAATCAATATTTTAATTAAACCAATAACCATTATTATTAATCAAGTGTTGGAAACAGGTGTTTTTCCCAAACAAACTTAAAGTTGCAAAAGTTATTCCTTTATTTAAAAAAGGAGATTCCACCCTATTGACTAATTATAGACCTATTTCTCTCCTCCCATCACTTTCAAAGATATTTGAAAAAGTTATATACCAGCAATTATATGCTTATTTTGAAAACTTAAACCTGTTCTTTAAAGGTCAATATGGCTTCCGTAAAGGCCATTCCACCGAAATGGCATATTTAGAACTTGTAGACAGAATTTTACCCTTTATGGATAATGGTGATACCCCTATTGGAATATTCTTAGACTTATCAAAAGCTTGTGACACTCTGAACCACAATAATTTTCTACATAAATTAAAACACTACGGATTATCTAAAAACTCGACTGGATTGCTACAATACGTACACTTCAGACCATCAAAAAATTTATACTGATGTACCACAGGGTTCAATACCCGGTCCATTATTGTTTCTGATATATGTGAACGATCTCCACAATTCAGGTAAATTGTCCCAGCTTATTCTCTTTGCCGATGATACAACTTTATTAACAAAGAAAGGCATAAATAATAATTTAATAAACAGAGAATAATGTAAAATATCTATCTGGTTCAAAGTTAACAAATTATCTCTAAATGTACCTAGATCAAAATGCATATTATTTCATCAGCCACAGAAAAAAATAGAACCAGAAATAATAATAAATGGAAACAAAAAATCGCTTGTGTCAATGATGTTAAATTTCTCGGATTGATAATCAATAAACATTTAAATTGGAACAACGATATAGATTACAAATCATTAAAAAATATCAAGAGTAATTGGGATATTGACAAGACTAAGACACACTGTACCAATAGATGTTCTACTTTTACTCCCTTTAAAATTCCCTTTTATTGCCACATATAAGATATTCTTTGCTAGTTTGGGGACATAATCCATTTCGAATTCCAAAACTCCAAAAAAATATCCGCGAATCATAACGTTTAGCAAAATATTTGCACACTGTGATCACATTTTTAAAAACTTGCGCCTCTTAAAAACTGAAGACATAATCAAAATAAAACAGCTGAAATTATATTGCAATTATCTAAACAATAACTTACCTCTGTACTGTCAAAATTTTTCTATTAAAGCAAATAATCACACACATAACACCAGGAATCAATATCTATACAAATGTCGCATTAAACATGATTTTACAAAACAATCATTACTTTTCTGTATACCGGAAACCATAAACAACTGTACAATAAATATCAGAGAAAAATTGACCACCCACAGTATCGAAGGTATGTCTATGTACGCCAAGAATTATTATAATTTAGAATGTAATATCCCTGATTGTTATGTATGTGTACATGACGTATAATGTCATATAGTTTTTTATCCTGCGGGCACGTGCCGTTGGCCCGATATCGATATTTAGCCAACGTTGTGTCGGCGCCTCGTATTCGCTGGGTATGTGTATAAATGTATAATTCTATATTGCTTTTATTATTATTATTATTATTATTATTATTATTATTATTATTATTATTATTATTATTATTATTATTATTATTATTATTATTATTATTATTATTATTATTATTATTATTATTATTATTATTATTCAAAAAATATTATTTTCTTTCTAAGGTGGCCTCCACGATAGCGACCGACGGATTTAGTGAGGTCTCCTGATCATCGCTATGCTATAAATCAAAATATGTAAATGTTTTTATTTGATGAAATGAATGAATCTGAGTCTGTAAACATGTTCATAGACTAGAACTGCAAACGTTTTTTATTATTTTTGTCCTGCGCATCACCAGTTAGGTAAGAGATAGGGAAGCAATTCCCGTTTTTCTTATTTTGAACATGCATGTCCGACATAAGAAATCGTAGTAGATTACATAATATGTTTACAGAACAGCTTCATGTCTAATTTTGAGTAAAAACACCAGCTCAATCATCAGACAAATATTGTGCACAAGGGTTTATTAATATCATCCAAGTCACATCTACCCGATCATGCTATGTTATGGAGAAGGGGTCGAGAAGATTCTAATCGATCAAGACTCAATGCACAAGTTCACCTGTGTAACAAACTAATGTCAAAGGCAAAAAAAACTATTATACAAATTTTGTTTCAGAGAACATCACAAACCCTAGAAAATTATGCGACAAAATGAAATACATTGCGCATAAAAAAAAAATAACCTTCCGGATAGCTCATGCAATACCAAACTTGCTAGCTCTTTCAATAATTTTTTCTTAAGTAAGATCGCTAAAATCACTCTGCTGTCAGCAAAACCAGATTCAAACATTCATCTTGAACCTACTCCTCCAACTGCCCCAAATACTTTACTCACTTTCTCACAAATCTCAGAAAGTGATGTGTCAAAGCCTATTCGGTCATCACCCAGCAAATCATGTGACCTAGATCCATGTCCAATCACGATGATCATAAATCTCTCATTGGCAGAAGGAAAGTTCCAAGATACCTTCAATATTGCACCACATAAAAAACCTTCACTAGATCGAAATGAATTAAGCAATTTCAGACCTGTATCTGGAATAAATTTTGTTTTCAAATTGATCGAGAAAATCGTTGCTAGCCAAATAAAATCTCACATGCAAAATTCAGGTATTTCGAATTACTTTCAATCAGCATATAAATGTGGAAATTCCACCGAAGCGGCCTTTTGTATATTCAAAATGATATTTTGTCAGCTCAAGACTTATTGCTCTTTCACTCTTGGATTTGTCTGCGGCTTTTGACACAATCGACCATGACCTCTTGCTCAGTAGATTGAGTGGTTTGGCATTGATGGTGTGGTGTTGCAGTGGGTTCGATCCTACCTGACCGGCCGTTCTCAGCTTGTTAAAGTTAATGGTGTACTGTCTACTCCGCTATTGTTATTGTGCGGTGTTCCGCAAGGTTCTGTGTTGGGTCCACTTCTTTTTACTATGTATACTACTCTCCTCTCAGTTCAATAATAACAACTTTTGATCTTAAGCATCACCTTTATGTTGATGATACACAAATATACACATCTTTCGTTGCAGAAGATATAACACAAAATTGTATGCTGGCAATCCAGGTTTGGATGAATCAAAACAGTTATCTGCCCATCTCTTTCCCTTCTGCTTTGTTGAGTCTCCTAGATGCTCTTGTGGCGTAACACATGAGACTGTTCCTCGTCATCTCCTGGACTGCCGCCTATATGCTGCTCAACGAGAGAGACTACTGGCTGCAATTAGAAATATCATCGCTCCTACTCTACATCCGGCTACATTACCAATTTTAGACAAAGATGCATATATAAAAATTTTACTTTTTGGATCCAAAGAAATATCTTCGGAAGAACATATTCTTCTTTTCAGAGCCACACAAAATTTCATTTTAAACTCTGGAAGATTTAGTCAACATAATAATATATTATAATTTACCTTATCCATAACCGAGTAAAATTGGTGATATAACGCGGAGCTACGATGTTTTTTCGATCTGTGTTTGCTGCTTTTAATGACACAAAATTTACGTAACATTTTGCTGAATATTAAATTAATGTTTTGTATTTTAAGGTATTGTATTTTAAGGTATTGTATTGTATTGTATTGTATTGTATTGTATTGTATTGTATTGTATTGTATTGTATTGTATTGTATTGTATTGTATTGTATTGTATTGTATTGTATTGTATTGTATTGTATTGTATTGTATTGTATTGTATTGTTCGTATTGTATTGTATTGTATTGTATTGTATTGTACATAAATGTTATGTATATGTGGAGAACCACTCGTCTAGTGCTTAATGCGCTATTTGGGCAATCCACCTGAAATAAATATGTTTAAAATGTTATATATAACATGCTGAAACCTAATCCTAGGAAGACAGAGTTCATGATCATTGGTCATTTAACTCAACGTAAAAAAGTTGCTCATATTTTCCCATTTGAACTTCTGAACCAAAATTTTGCCGAAATAGACTCCATACGAAACCTAGGTGTGGCTTTTGATCCAGCTTTTTCATTCAAGAAACATCTCTCGAATATTTGTAGATCAGTTTTCTACCATATTCGAGATCATAGACGCATTCGAATTCATTTGAATAAAGCTACTGTAATTTCTCTAGCCGATGCTCCAGAGAGCAGTCGCCTTGACTACTGTAATTCGTTGCTGTTCGGTTGTTCCGAATAAATATAAAACAAGCTTGCAGCGTGTACATAATTGCCTTGCCCGAGTAGTGACCAGGTCAAGTAGGCTTTCAGAATCTAGGCCCCTGCTCAAATTACTACATTGGTTACCTATTAAATCACGTATCAAATTTTAAACTGACGTACAAAGCATTTTTCAAGGGTACTCCCTCATATCTTGGTGATTTATTACATTTCGAGAAACACCAGCAAACACTGAGATCCGAATGTACGAAGTTATTACAACCTGGACCGCGGTCAAAAAGAAATTACTGTCATTCATCGTTCGTGGTTGCCGCATATCGATGTAATATGAAAAATGTAAATGATATTGGAATGATGAGTTAAATGAATATTGGAAGGGAGGAATTATTTGAATTGCAAAGGTCCCGTTTCTCTATTAGAGCCAGCAGCAAAATATAATCTAAAAATACATCTATACGCAGATGACACTCAATTGTATGTGTCTTTCTGATTTTCAAGCTAAACAGAAGCAATCGCTGCACTGTGTCGTGTGGAAGCTCGCACCAATGAAATACAGACATAGATAAAAAACAATAAACTTCAATTAAATGCCGATAAGACTGAGTATCTTATTGTTGCATCTCCAAACGTTTTACCAAAGATATCATTAAGCCCTATTAATATCAGTGGAAAAGAAATTCAGCCATCAGTGAGGGCAAAAAAATTAGGAGTACTGTTTGACAAACATCTTAACATGTGTGACCATGTGAATCAAATTTGCAGAAAATCACAATTTCTTTTCAAAAAGATCGGTGACATTAGGAATTGTTTATCAGTTGTGACCACTCAGCATCTCATCCACGCCTACGTGACATCTCAACTTGACTGTTGCAACTCTCTCTTGTATGGTTTGCTAAATAGCTGTATTTTAAAATTACAACGAATTCAAAATAGTGCAGCAAGGATTATATATCAAAGAAAAAAAATTGATCATGTGACACCTCTTTTAAACCAAATACATTGGCTGCCAATCAGACAAAGGATAGAATATAAACTTCTCCTTTTTTGCTTTAAAGCGCAACATATGGCCTAGCACCCAGCTACCTGAAAGACTCCCTTATACTCCATGTGCCCCACTTCGCACCAAACATCTGTTGGTGGTGCCTCACACAAAATTAAAAACATCTGGTGAGTTCATTTAATAAAGCTTCCCATTTACTTTGGAAAAAATTGTCATATCACATACAAAGCTGTAACAAACTTGATCAATTTAAGCGACACAGCAAAACTCATTTTGTCCAATATTGCACGTGTAGAGATGCTATGATTTTTCACCTTGATGTACCAAGTTGATCATGTTTATTGACATTTTTGTTTGTAGCGCCAAAGAGCAACTTAAGGTTGGCTATGGCGCCATATAAATGTGTATTATTATTATTTTTATTTTAAGAAAAGTCGGGACCCATCATCTGGTAAGCTTCGCTGTTTCAACAGTCAAGGAAAAAATTTGTGAAATTAACAACAATTGGAGAGATTAACTTTTTGTTAGCTGCATTGTAAACTAGAAGCAGTGTACTTTTTTCGGTAAAATAATATTATGTTATTAGGATTGTAGAAGTGCTTCTCTGTTGGCAGTTATTTACCGATCTGTATGTACATACTGTCCTGACTGTGCTGGCATGCGTGTATTCCCTGTTACATGTAACCTAGCATCATGAACATGTCAGTTCACATCAGTTCACATCATGAACATGTCAGTTCACAGTTATATAAATATAACTTTTTTTTATTTATTTTTACTATACCAGTAGACAAAAGTGACTGGTAAGCCATATAAAGAATGGATATACTATCTTTACCTATAATTGAGACTGTATTATTGTACTTGTGTTGTATCTGTCACTATATTAAAATAAACATATATATATATATATATATAAATATATATATATATATATCATATTTCGTGCCATATGTGCTGATACCAATATATACGTCTCATATATAAAACCACAGCACAGAGTGTGAGAAAACAATATTATTATAAAGTGTAGGGTTATATAATAATATTTAACCAAAGGTTTTTGTCAAAGCAACATATACATTATTGGGAAACCAAGCTAAGCTTATTAAACCCAAACAAACACAGATTGGACAGATTTTGAACTAGATCGATTCTCAAACCCCGCTATAGTATTTGCCTGGTTTTTCCAATTTGAAATCATCATAATAGTCTTAGTTAGCTCTTTCCGCTTAATTGGAATACCCATGTCATAAGGGTGTCCGCATTTTAGTCAGAAGGACCGTTAGTTAGAAGGCCCATTAGTCAGAAGGCCCGCTAATCAGAGGGCTCGTTAGTCAGAAAACCAGTAAGGATGATTAGTCAAAAGGCCCGTTAGTCAGAAAATAAGTAAGGATGATTAGTCAGAAGGCTCGTTTTTCAGAAGGACCGTTAGTCAGAAAGTCAGATAATTACCTCATCTCATTTGTGAACAATGTGACCAGTTATTTATCTTTATTTCTTTACTTGTGCCAGTAACAACGTCTAGCATTTTCATCAGGGTTGCGTTAATAATAGGCTACTCATTATGTTTTTCAACTTAATGTTGCTGACGTAATTTCCAGCTTCAAATGAATAAAAAATACACATAATAATTGGATCAAGTGGTTATTGCCAAGATGCCTGTAGGCCTAAATAATAGTAACTTTTCTACATATAAGAACAAGATAGTATAATAATAATAATAATAATAATAATAATAATAATAATAATAATAATAATAATAATAATAATAATAATAATGATAGTTGCTTATCGTAGGCAGCAATGTACACTCCATGTCGTTAAACAGTTTGGAACAATGTAAATATGAACAAGCAATATGATCAACATACTGCTTCAAACGTGAGTACCTGAATTTTGAAACTTGCTGAAAAAAATGATCGAGATAACAAGATGCTGCTAATAGATTATAATAAGATACAAATTGTCCGCTGGTTTTAATTAGCACGGTAATAATATTGCAATCAAATTATATAATAGTTATCCCGTGCTTAGGTAAATTTCACTTTCTCGGATATGTACCAAGCCTTTCCACACCAAACAGTCGTCAAATAATGCTAGTTATCAGAATATTTGGACAAACAATTTATTATTTATTCCGAGCAAAATGATACATTTATCAACATAATTGACATAAATTAAACAGATGGCTACAAACTCAACACCAGTTGAGAAATCTTGTGGGGTTTTCTTGTGACACATTTTTCACATCTATTTCAGTAAAGTTTAGACATACAAAAAAGTATACTGCTGAAAATATTAAAGCGCACTCATTGCTGAAAATAACCCAACCAAGCAACCAACCACTCATCAACAATGCTAGTTTTTAAAGAATCATTCAGCTTCAAAACGCGCATGCCTGGGACGGTCAAGTGTAGGCCCACAGTAGCCTATTGAGTACAGATTGACGGCATTAATATAGCCACTGAACTGATTACAAGATACTACTCAAACGAGACATTGATCCAATGCTGTTTTAATGTTAGGCCAACGTCTGCGACGCTGGCCCAACATTGAACCAACATTAGATAAATGTACAATGTTTGAGAGAAAGTCCTCCTGCCCAGCAAACGCAAGACTTTTGTATGACATTTATGCAATGTCGGCCCAACGTCTTCGACGTTGGTCCAACATTGCATAAAGTCATACAAATGTTTTGTGTTTACTGGGTGACAATACAAACTTGGGGGTCAAGCAGTTACCAAATCCCCGCAGTAATACAGTCAGTTTGTTTGCAAGTAGGCGACCAAGTAGGGGCAAAAGACAAGGGCTTTGAATTATTACCTCATAGATGTCGCTCAAGTATATATGAACTTGCTGTGATTTGAGAACTTGCTCTTAATGAGGCTTTGGGTATGAAACGCATATTTAGTGTTATTATGGAATAGGGCCTTGGCTTACCCACGGGCACTATTGCCTTCTGGGGGACCCTTGTCCCGCGAATTTTGACAGTTGACTACACCTTTAATATAAATGTACGAACTACGAACTTTCAGTGAATTTTCTTTCAACATCATATCAAGATCATATCGACTTATTAACAACTAATCATGCTAATAGGCGACAGTACATATTTAATTTAATGTCCTAGAGGCGCAACATTTGATCTCTATGGGGTTCTGCAGGTTTTACTCTCAGTTGTGCAATTTGTTTGTGTACATTTTTTTCACATTATAATTTCCATGGCTATTTCTCCCTTCAACTATTTATTATGCTACCGATTTTTCTTTAAAAACACGTGAAATAGAGCAGCATTATTTAGTATCCTTTAATACTTATTTTATGCACAACTCTCAACATTTTTTATCAATAATTGGACAACAAACATTTTAATCAAAATTATATACCCCCCCCCCCCATCCACATGACCAGATATCAGATGAAGCGTTCCCTAGCATTGTTCACTGCTCAATGAACACATTCTGCGGGCCTCCTGACTAACGGGCCTTCTGACTAATGGGCCTTCTGACTAACGGGCCTTCTGACTAAAGGGCCTTCTGACTAAAAGGGTGTCACCGTCATAAGTCTACCGCCTTTATAATTATTTTTATTTTTTAAGTGCGGGGATGGACATTAGACGTCAGAATCTGACGTCTGTAGACGTCATATTCTGACGTCTAAAGTCCCTCCCCGCAATGAAAGGATTAAACCGTTAAAATGATAATATGAGCTTGTTGAGTCCTTCTCATCATGGTATTTGAAAAAGACATTTTCTGTATGTTTGGCAGCAAAAAGAATTGTCATAAGGATAGAAGGATTGTCCACGTTTTTATAAACATACTACTTATAGGAATTCAATCGTTTCTTCTACAAAAACTTTGATAAAGAAAGACCAAAGGGAATGTTTCATTTCTTATTGATGTGGTAGCATTTCGTATGGAATTCACGTTATGCGGTATCATACTTAAGCATGTATGCAGCCGCCTTGTCCTGGCTCCACCGTCGTACGCCCCCAATCTATGGAAAAAAAATACCCAGCCAATACGAGGCATTCACCCAATGCTGTTTAAATGTTGGCCCACCTTCTTCGACGCTGGCCCAAAATTGAAACAGCATTGGTTGAATGCCTCGTGTTTGCTGGAAAGGCCTTGGGGACATTCACTACCCACAAGGCGCTAACCAATTCTGGATTCACGATCCATAAGGCGTTTACCCAATGCTGGTTTCGTGCTGAGACACAGTCTTCGACGCTGGACCAACACGAATCCAGCATTGGTAAACGTCTGTTGTTTACTGGGCGCCCATGCTTTTTTAATTGATCCCAGACATCATCCCCAGCAAACATGAGACGCTGCCCAACGCTGGGCCAACGTCTCATGTTTGCTGGGTCATGTCTGTGACTACAACACCCAGCTGCCCCCTCGTCTCCGGCAAAAACAAAACATTTATAAAAAAATTGTACAATGTTGGCCCGACGTCGAAGACGTTGGGCCGACAATGTATAAATCTTATGCAAATGTTTTGTGCTTGCTGCGTCACACAGTGAACACTGAAACCGGCGGTGGCTCAATGGGTCAATAATATATATATATATAGTAATATAGTTTATTAGCATTAGACATTACAGTCTGTGAGCATACAATACAAAAATAATAATAATACAAACACTGCTATATGTACAAACGAAGTACCCGTCCAGAAGACGACAGGTATTAAAAAACTACAAATACATAGAACAGCCCGTTCTATATATTTGCGAGAATTGAGGAAAGAAAAAAGAACATAGTAAATTATTAGGAGGATAACATTAAAAAAAAAAATAATAATAATAATAATGATAAATCACAAAGAATATAGAGGGTTTACTAAAAACAAAAATTTAGCTAGTTTTCTCACTGTTGGTCCATGAGTGGATGTAAATAAAGTTAATAGTTTAAACATGTTTGGCCGAGTTACAAAGTGTTTGGGTAGAATATGTCTAAATCTGTCAGATATCGGACATTCAAAAATACAATGGTATTCGTCGCCAAGGACGCCACATGTACTACATAAACATGCATTATACACTAACCTGTTTCTCCCTCTACTTAATAAAACATGCTGTGTTTTTTTGTACGAAATTTTGTAAGTGCATTTCGTGCGCACTTGCCATAAGACACGGGTGGGGCTGAAGGGAGGGGGTGAGTGAGTGAATATCGCTTTACGTCGCTTACTGCACAATCATGGCAATATCGCGACAGCTGGGGAGCCAGAACTATGCCCTACTCTTATTTCGAATGACAAGGGTTCTTTACAGTGCACAGTACTGTACACTTCATGGCTTTGAACAGTTTGAAGCACTGCATATGCACAACTACGATGATCGGGATTCGAGCCTGGTACTTCCAGGTTACAAGATCCAGTCGATACGAATGAGACGGGGGGGGGGTGACCTCCACCAAATCGACCACCTCTTTCACCAGTATGTAGTACAGGCCGACCTAATGTGGTTTTAATACTGTAGTCGTACACCATCATTGGTTGAAAGAATCCTGCTTAACTGGTCTCGACTAGCTTTAACCCGTGTGAAAGATATTGTGGTAAAGGTGCAGTTTTATAGTCTGATATCAAGTCTGAAGACCTACCATCCCATGTTTTTACATTTTACATTCTGGTCACTGGACCTGTTCAAGTCCACGGAGAGCATAATAGTCGTGCAGCCATTTTGGTGCATTAAACTTATAGCACACAATGTTTATCCCTGTCCTACCAGGTACTCATTTACAAGTGAAGCATGTGTAGATGTACTGTCTTGCGCAAAGACACAAGCATCGGAACAATTGCCCAACAGTGAGAGGGGAGGACCATGGCAACCTGCACCAAGCAGGATTTGAACTTACATGGGAGGCAACGACAAACGTCGCAAAAGTAGCAAATGTCGCAAAAAGTCGAAAATGGTCGCAAACAGTCCCAAATGGTAGCAAACGTTCAAAACGTTTGCAAACATTCACAAACGATCATTCAAACGGTTGCAATTGGTCGCAAACAGTCGCAAATGATCGCAAACTTTCGCAAACTATCGCAAATCGTTGCAGAAGGTGCAAATCGTCGCAAGCGGTCGCAAATAGTCGCAAACGACCGCAAACGGTTTTAAACGGTTCCAAACGGTCGCAAATGGTCGCGAACGGCCGTAAATTGTTGCAAATTTTCCGAAGCCGTCGCAGACGGTCGTAAACAGTGGCAAACAGTGGCAAATGGTCGCCGTAAACCGTCGCAAATCGAAACTGCTCGCAAAAAGTCGAAACAGTTGCAAACGGTCACACTGTCGCAAATGGACGCAAACGGTCGCAATGGTCGCAAATGGCACAAAAGTAAGAATTCACAAAAGTCCTAAATGTCACAAACGTCAAAAATGTAACATAATAGTCTACTAGCCAAAAAGTGAACCTGGAAATGGTGATTCCTGTAAGTTTTTATGGTTGAAATGGATTATATAGGCCATGAGGATCCAGAAACTGCCGGATGCTAATTCGCCAATGTGTAGCATTTTTTTAATTAGCCTAATTAGCATATTAAATAGGTCAATCACTAAACCGCCAATATCTCCCTTAATAATTTACATAGATACTTCATTTTGGTATCTAGACCCATGTTTTCCCACCCAAGGGACCCATTTAAAATGGTTAGACATCTCTCGAACAGTTATGAAAGCATGGAAGTGACCAAATTAGCATATTATTTAGGTCAAACCACTAAATCGCATTTTATGTTCTCACAAATCCACGTAGAGACTTCATTTGGTTTCTACACCCATGATTATTTAGCCTATAAAACCCATGTGCCACATTTTGAGGTATTAAGCAGAGTTACGACACCATAACATTTATCAAATTAACATATTCATTAGCATATTAATTAGGTCAATCACTAAACCGCCAATATCTTCCTTAATAATCTAGACGGAGACTTCATTTTGGTGTCTAGACCCATGCTGTCCAACCCGAGGAATCCATTTAAAATTGTCAGCCATCTCTAGAACAGTTAAGGAAGCGACATAATTAGCTTAATAATTAGGTCAAACCACTAAATCGCAATATTTCTCTCTCACAATTCCACATAGAGCCTTCATTTGGTGTCTACACCCATGATTGTTCAGCCTAGAAAACCCATGTGCCACATTTGGAGGTATTAGGCAGAGTTACGACACCATAACATTTATCTAATTAACATATTCATTAGCATATTAATTAGGTCAATCATTAAACCGCCAATATCTTCCTTAATAATCTAGACAGAGACTTTATTTTGGTGTCTAGATCCATGTTTTCCAACCCAAGGAATCCATTTAAAATGGTTAAACACCTCTAGAACAGCTATGGAAGTATGAAATTGACCCAATTAGCATATTATTAATTAGGTCAAACCGCTAAATCGCCAATATTTTTTCTCAATAATCAACATGGATAATTCATTGCGGTGTCTACATCCATGTTGTCGATACAAATGAACCAATATAATATGGTTTGAGATCTTTAGAAGAGATATAGAACATACAAGTTATATAATTAGCATATTAATTGGGTCAAACCACTAAAACGTCAATTTTTCCTTAACACCTTACATACAGACTTTATACACCCAGGTTTTCGCACTAGGAATCCAAACAATATACTTGTGTATCTTCAGCATATAATTGGAAATGTAAATTGAACTCATTAGAATATTTATTAGATCAAGCATTGGCATAAATAATTGTTATGCTGTATATCACTAGTTTGTATGCCAATGTTTGTATCTGAGCTAATTACAAAAATGAATCACACAACATAATACATATGTTGACTTTTCAATACTATCAATATTCTTCATATATATCTATATATATATATTTCATATATCCTTATAATGAAATGATTTAAGTCACAAATG
Source organism: Flabesymbios commensalis (assembly GCA_964017125.1). NCBI lineage: Eukaryota > Metazoa > Annelida > Polychaeta > Terebellida > Flabelligeridae > Flabesymbios > Flabesymbios commensalis. The sequence goes on from OZ024917.1 coordinate 40,025,056, forward strand.
TCACAAAAGTCACAAAATGTCACAAATGTTAAAAAATTCACAATAGTCACAAAGTTTAAAGGGACATGCCCAGGTCTAAAATCATCAACAAATCGGTGATTTTATTTTAGCTTCTTAATATGACGATATTAAGTCGCAGACGGTGGCCCAGCATTACATCAGTATTGGGCCAATGTATCATGTTAACTTGTGTTTCTGGCGCCGGGATGTTAAGGCATCGCCAGTATAATGCAGCCGTCAGAAAGCACGGTACAATTACCCAATGTTGTTTCAAAAACGGGCCAGCGTCGAAGACTGTAGGTCAACATTGAAACAGCGTTGGTTGAATGCCAAGTGTTTGCGCAAAGTAGGCCTATACAACAGACCCGGTGATAGCTTAGTGTTGGGCCAGTGTCGTAGACGATTGACCGGCATTGGACCGGCAATGGGCTGCAACGCTGGCCCAACATTAAACCGGAATTTGGTGGATAGGCCTACATCCTCTGTACCAGGTACATCATAGCCAAGTATTGAATAAATGTTGGCCAGCACTGGCGATTGTGGTGGAAGGAACACACGCGAAGATATATTTGAACTTGTCTTCTTGGTTCTTTCCTTAAATTTTTCCTGGATATTTAGGATTCTGATCCATGAGGGGAACCAATACACTGATTTTTTGTCTATAGCACTCACACAGACTAAAGCCGGGTCCTCGGAGTTCGAAAACTCCTTTTCTAGTTCTTTATTAGGAATACTTCACTTAATGTCGACCAGTAATGAACTTTGTTCAAGAAAGGGTTTTATTGGTTGCCCAGCATTTAAGGGCGCCATTATAGCTCTTGTTTTCACTTAACAATAAATACTAACAACAACTTTAATGTTGTTTAATAATGGTATTGTAAGTAATACAAAATGAATTTAATACATTTTTAAAAGAGAACAGCCAGTCACGCTCCTTATCAAGCCATCTAACATACCCTACTTTTTAAATGGTGCTTGAGTATTAGTTTGAAAAGCAAATGCAAACGCAACAGCCCTAAACAGTTATAGCCTATTACACAAAGTATAAATAAATAAACAAAACGCTTGTGTCAGGATGGTTGTAAAGTCTTGCCTTGTTTTGAAAGAAATGTAACATAACTCTAAATCTTCCCTCTGTATGCCACAGATGAGACAACATAGGTCCCGGTGAATCCTGAGGGGGTGCATGGGGGGGGGGGGGGAGGGCTATACCAGTTTTATACTGCCCCCTGACTACCATCATCATCTTGGTCAAATCCCGGGGGTCATATCAATCTGAACGCCCACATACATAGGCATACATAGGCCTACAAAGCAAACACAGTTATCACACCATCCCGGTCCAATGTTCGTCCACCGTCCGCTACATTGGACCAGCGCCGAACCAGCGCGGTAACCGGGGATCCGACTTTAGCTGGGTAAACAGTACTGCTATTCCAAAGTTGAACACCCCATATCTTCGGGGCAATGCCACGGGATACTTTTCAGTGACGGATTTGACTCGGGATGTGGTCATTCCCCGGGTTAATTACCCGGGGTAACCCGGGTCATGTTTTATGAAACCGATGATCTCTCCGTGTCCCATCTGGAGTGTAACGTTAGGTACTATAAATAAGAGTAGGGGCCTAATCCTTCAATGTGTTCATGTATCTCATTCTGTAGTGCACCGTATACAAATCATTTTATCATTCTAGAAAACACAAATGGAGAAAGGCGACAAAGCTCAAGATGCATAGATGCCTACGCGACAAACACGAGTCCTTGAACCGATGTTAGGCCAATGTTGGTAAACGGTGGATCAGCAAGCGACTCAGTATGATGACATCAATTTTTGTTTTTAATGGTGTAATGAAGTAGTGTATCCCACAGAGCATTCTTTAATTTTTTCAGGAATTTTAGATTTTTCGAAACATTTTCTAACAATATTTAAAAGAATCCGGACAAAACCCAATCATACAATGAGTTCTCCTAAAAGATGGTCGAATGCTAGCACAGCATTGGGCCACAAGTTGATGTCGTCGGCCCAGCGTTGAGCAGACCATCAGTGCTGCAGGTGTGCCCCCCCCCCCATGTCCTGACTATAAGACACCAATTAGCGGTGATTGCTTTGATCTTACCGTCCAAGACGTGGGAATATGGCAAAGTGCTGTATATTGCTGATTTGTTTTGTTTACATGGCAATATATACGACCTGGAAATATAACTATTTCTCTCTTTTTTGCTGCTTGAAAATTGTTATTTTTGATTTTTTTGTATTTTCAGTTAAGATCAGTAGGTTATATAGCTTCATATACATTGAATTTTCAAAATTGACAACATTGAAATTGTCTCATCCCAAGGGGTCCCTTTAAATAAATTTAAAAAAAAATGGGAAGTAGTTTTTAAAAGATTAATTTGTATAAGTATATCCAATGTTTTTGATTCCATATAAGGTGGTAGTTTGTGTTGCCAGACAGCTTAAACCATAAAATAACTCACACCACATGACTACATGTATTATGTGGCAGGTTTAACCCGGTAGATGTCTGAATTTTTCATTGTGTGAAATTTGCCACGGGTTGAAGTTACCCGTCGCAAAAGCTTGTGGCGCATTATTGTACCTGGTTAACATGCGGGGCAAGACCCGAGCTAAGAGGCCTGAGAGCGGGTTAAGCCACAACTGTTCCGCTTTTGAACCAAAAGTGAACCAACAGCCGAACAAACCCCGGCCAACGTCTCATGTTCAACAGGCATTATATTCAAATAATTCTAGCAGTTACAAGACGGCGAAAAATTACACCAATATTGGTCCCCCTTCACCGTTCACTGTGTATGTTTCTGCGTGACGTCACATTTTGCACTATAGGGGTGTGGTTCACTGTGGCCAGCATAGCAGACGGTGATCCAAGATATGAGACAACAACCAACATTGGTGTTTTGTCTTTTGTCTACTGGGACCGCAGATATGGACTATTATATATGATTATGAACATAAACGCTATATTTCAGGCATGTATATAATTATATTTATAAACTAGAAAAGGAGTTTTTGAACTCCGAGGCCCGGTTTTAGTCTGTTTGAGTGCTTTGAACATAAAATTTGCCTAATATTTTGTAAATTTAACTGTATTGATCTTCCTCATGGGCCAGAATCCTAAATGTCCAGAATATAATTATTGAAAGAACCTAGGAGAAAAGTATATCTTCAACGTGTAGGCCTATTTCTTCCACCACCATCGCGTCTATACGATGTACCTGGTACACACAATGTAGGTCTACCCACCCACTACCGGTTCAATGTTGGGCCAGCCTCGCAGCCCATTGCTGGTTCAAGGTCGGTCAATTGTATTCGACGCTGCCCACCATTGAAACATAATTGGGTGATTGTCCCGTGTTTACTCTGACTGCTATACGGATGTACTGACGCTTTATCCCCCGAAAGGTCACTATACCCCAATAACACCATACATTAGCCCAGTCGTGAAATAATGTTGGGCCACCGTCTACGACGCTGGGCAAACATTATCCCAGCCAAAATCCTTTTAACTCATAACCACGAATATAATCGTGAATATCTTGTTGTCTAAAGACTTTTTAAACACGAAAATACTTAACCTAGGGACCTCAAACGTTATATTGCACATGTTCATAAGGACTGGTGTACAGAAATGTGAACCGTTTCCCACACACAGCACCCCTCTTAAATTTTTCCTATATAGGACACAAACTCAAGTAAAATAAACTTAATAGGATACCGGCCGTAGGCCAGTCTTAATAATGCAATTGTTCGTAATATTGCCTAGCTACGTGTCATATTTTATTACACCTACGCATTATTTTTGCAATGAATGTGACAAGAACTAATTTTTAATGCACATGCAATATTACCACAAATTTCCCTACACGTGTAGGCCTACGAGTGTAAATTGCACAAATATTTAATTTACACAAAAAATAGTGATTTAAAAAAAAAGTTTTACCAATGGAAGGAGCGTATAGTAGTTCAATACCCATGTATTTCGCTAAAACACCGCACACGCACACCCGGCTAAACCCGGCTACTCAGAATAAGCGAAGTTGCCTTGAAAAACTCGCCAAATTATGGTCGTGAGAAATTTTACTTAGAGAGATACTTTCAAATCACCCTAGCGAGTATAGTGTTAATTACGTAATATCTAATTAACTTGCGATGTCATCAAGGTAACGCATTATTACCTGGACAATAACGATAAATAGAGGGTTTAGCCAAAGTCTGAACTGCGTCTCCTCCCAAACAATCACTGACCGGATGTTTTTAATCTCCGACTGGTGTTGAACTTGTGGCATAGCCTACAAAACGGCGGATACTCACCAACAAAACAATATGTCCTTTGCCAGTGTGCATGTAGGCTATCCATACCCATTGTGTATGTCAAGTCAAATTGATTGATGGATTGATATAATATTTCAGAGGCAAATGTGTGCTTGTTACATTGTACCATGGAAACAACAAATCACTCCTCTCCTAACGATTTGCCTATAAATAATATATATACTATTAATAACATATGTTTTTTTCAAAAACATTGTGAAGTAGTAAGAGAAAATCAGGGTGAAGTAGGTATTTTGATGGGACCAATGTCAGCTACGCACCATCGTCGTTACCAGTGGTTACACTGCACTGCGATCTCGTGCCGACAGCCTCGTTTCCATTTTACAATTCTCCCAACATCTCATAGAGAGGTGGTTGGTGCAGACAGACACCTGTGAAGCGAGTTGTCGGAAATTTGTGATGCACGTGTCATCGGTGACTAGTTTGGTGGACAACATACCCCTTGCACGGTGTACGCTGTGGTATGTGTGTAATGTTGATTGGGATACCGTTGCAATGGTAACGATCATACATTTTTTTATTTATCCGAATCCCCAGTTATTTTAACTATGTTACAAATATATGAGAATGCTACCAGTGATTATGATCATACTCTGTCTATGTCGTTGACAGTGGACACTTCAATCACGTGCTGATGTATAATGGGTAACTTCAGAGGGTAAATTCGGTGACAAAGGCGCATTTAAAAAAATACAAAAGGCAGATTCATAATTGGCAGAGTTTTACTTTTCTAGTGATAATACGTATGCAAATAATTATATACTGCATGCACACAAAAAGTACAACAATCGGATTTGGCTTCCTGACTAATAAACAAAAATGGTGCGAGCAATCTATTTGGGCCATTATTTTTCTCAAATCAGTCCCATTATTTATCCAACTACTACCATTTGAAGTAATAGTTAGTAATTCATTGCTTTACGTCACTTTTCGGCACAAATGGTATTTTAAGTGACATTGTAATACAATAAAAACGTTGTAGTTAATTGATGAGATGAATGATGTACATATGATGTACGATAAGCTCGCCCGATAAGGGGTTCTGGGCATGAGTGAAATTCAAATATTATAATGTTTGCATTCATATTTCGGAAGCAATAGGTATTCTATACATTTTACCTATAGGGTAAGGCACCAAAAGGCAGTCAAATGCATAAAGATAGCTTGTGTCAATGCAACACTCAACTTGGATCCTTGAAATGTCGCAACATTTTTACAATATGGCTGTTGTGGGGAAAGTTGAGCCAAATAAGATGGGATGAGTTGATCAGCCGGCTCAATTAACCCCATTCATGGCTCATCTTACTCCAGTAGGTAAAATGTATTAATACAGAATGTGACATAATGTAAAAATCTCATTATATATTAGGTAAATATAACAAAGACACTTAATAATATTATATATCTTCTCGATAAATACTAGATAACGATGATCCATGCAACAATACAGGCTATAATTCCTATTGTATCACTTGGGACTTGGAAGAGATGTGTCAACAAATTTGACCCCTATGTAATGTACAGAAGTGTTTATTTTTTATTTTTGCATTTCCTGGGAATAAAATAACATGTTGGCAAAAATAGTGTGATTTCTAAGATTATTCTTACACATACGCCGTCTGTAATAAAATATATGGGCATTATGGACCACTTTAATGATAAATGATAGGCGGATACACAGCAAACACAAAGCATGTGTATAACATTTATACAACGTCTGCCCAACGTCTTCGGCTTTGGTCCAACATTGTATACATTTTATACAAAAGTTATTGAAATGTTTTGTGTTTGCTGGGTATGGCGGTTCATTTCGCCTGGTCAATTATGCGCAAAAGAATATTATTTTAATAATTGCGTCATAGCCACCAAGAGGAAGAACAAATATATGAAGACAAAAAGCGGAATAAATGGCTGATTTCAGTGATGTAAACCATGACATGTTCTTTTGAAACCAAGTTGTGGATTTGAAGGAGGCGTGTTTCTAGTAAAATATGGCTTAAAATTAGGATTTAGCTCTGATTGCATATCACTTGTTTGTACACATCCCAGATGTTGTCCAGCGAAAGGTCATACAATTGAGGACTAAAAAATAATAACTCCACTGTTGAAGTGTGACCTCACAAATTATGACGCCAGTGGCCCGTTTTGCCCGGTGGTCCATTCTGCCTGGGTCTCCCCTAATTACAGATAAATCTGTTTTTTCTACTCCTTCAATTATACTCAGTCACACTTTCATGTAAATGTACTTGATATCCGATTACGTTGTTCTAATAACCTATCTATTTATACGATACCACACTTGAGCACTGTATTTAAAGGGGTAATCCATTATGTACGAATAGCGGGACACATCTGTACCCAGAAACCATCACGCTGACTACAGGGGTTGAGGCAACTGAGGTACAACTAAAAAAAGCCACATAAATAGATACTAAGAGTGGTCTATAGCTTTAAAACATATATAGCACAGTGTTGGCTCAACATTGAAACAACGGTGGGCCTAAATGCCGTATTGTTGTTTAAAATATATTCATTCTATGTTTCTATGAATATGATGGAGAAGTATATGAGTTAAATAAGATAATAATTTAAAGTAATTTGAAGTAATGCTTTTTATGAAAATATATGGAAATAATCTCAATTATTTTAATGCTGGCGCGATAGTACAATCGTGCGTAGGGGCCTACTGCCACGTAACATACAGGTACAATCAATACAACTTTAAGATAAAGCGTCTGTCATTGTAGAAATACGAACTGAGCAGACAAGGTATAAATGAAATGAATCGGGCTTTAGGCCACTTTCGTGCACATACAGGCGAAATTGGGCCAGGAGAACCTCCTGAGGATGGTGAGATGAGTGAAATGAAATGAATCGGGCTTTAGGCCACCTTTGTGCACATATAGGCTAAACTGGGCCAGGAGAACCTCCTGAGGATGGTGAGATGAGTGAGATGACACTGCCCTCCAGACACAGGATTCGAAATTCAGACCCTGGAGGGCTGAGGCCGAGCACACTACCTCTCGGTCACGGAGGCTCCCTACAAAACTGAGTTTTACGAGTGGATGGGGAAGAAACAGACAAGATGGTTCTACGACGACAGCATGTCACATCAGAAAAACATTTACCGACTATAGCAGCAGGCCTAGTGGTGACCATGTATGCCCCCTATAGTGTTGGTGTTCCGGAAGCAATATTGAGATAATATGATCGCGTCGCAGGACATGCCACACAGCAACCACCATCTGCGACGGCTAATACAGACCACAACTAAAGCCCTGGTCAGACAGCACTTGACGGCTTAATCACGGTAAAAAATTATAAAATCCTAAGCACGGGTAACCAAGGGTAACCATGTCCAGCTACGTGTAAGGCTAAATATAAGTCTACATTCTTTCATCCATTCACTCATCGATCCATCTATTCTTTCAATTGATTTGTTTATAATGTTTTATTCATTCATCCATCCATCCATCCATTCTATCATTTATTCATTCATTCATTCATTCATTCATTCATTCATTCATTCATTCATTCATTCATTCATTCATTCATTCATTCATTCATTCATTCATTCATTCATTCATTCGTTCGTTCGTTCATTCATTCATTCATTCATTCATTCATTCATTCATTCATTCATTTAATTCATTCACTCATCCATTCATTCATTCATTCAATTCATTCCCTCATAATGATTCACCCAATCCATTCACACATTAAAAAATTACGGTCTTTTATGTGATACAGAAGTGATACAGAAGTGATACAGAAGTGATACAGAAGTGATTAGGCAGTGATCAATCGTATTTTGAACTTGTTTGAAAGGTCCTTAAGCCCTGGTCAGACAACACTTGACGGCTTAATCACGGCGAAAAAGTTATAAAATCTGTTGGACGTGGTCGTACGCGGTAAATATTGGTCAATTGTGTGCTTGGCCGTGCTTTTTGCTTTGTGCTTTGTACGTGGTATGGCCGTTGGCGGCTGCTCCACTGCTTAAGCACGGGCAACCACTATTCAGAGACTAGATGATTCCAGACGATTTGCAATTATGAGAAAAAAAAATTCGTCGTTTTTGTGACTAATTATGGCCTAGTTTAGCCTATATCTGCAAAAAAGGTGGCCTAAAACCCCGTTCATTTCATGTTCACCCCTTGACATCTAGAATGCAAGTACCGAGGTCTTCAGAAAATCACGGTCTTTTATATGCTGCAAATCAGAAGTGATACAGAAGTAATACAGAAGTGATAAGCAGCTAAAAACCCGCTTTTTCCCGCCGTGATACCAACGCGTAATACACGTCCGACAACCGTGCTTTGACCGTGACAGATCGCTCAACTTTGGCGTCTTACCACGTCTCACTACGATTTAATCACTGCCGGAACACGGATTATCACGTGTGTTTTACGTGTGTTGCACGTCCTTACCACGAAAGCCGTCCGTGCTTGTCCGCGCTCTAAAGCTTTGAGCAGTTCAAAACTTTATCACGCGTCCGACGCCGTTCCGATCTTTCCCCACGTCCTGCCACGTCTACAACGCGTCTGTATAGCTCGTCTTCAACGCGAACAACATCGGCTGTATCACGTGAGACCACATTTAAAATTTGACGTTTTTTGGCCGTGATTAAGCCGTCAAGGGCTGTCTGACCAGGGCTAGTCTTGACGACAGCTTACGACACGACGGTGATCGACGAAATCGTAGTCATGGGAGTGGTCATGGGAGTGGCCACACCGCACCAATTGTTAAAGATTATCGTCTCGCTTTGAGCAATCGCGACAGTGACCCTTAGGGTTTGGGGGAGCCTTAATAGACATGGTATAATATTGTTATTGAATCGTTTATTAGTAACTTAGCCCAGATTGTTGTCATTTATGTTATCATTTGCTTCACCTCCAGTAAAATTGCATGCCGTCCACTCACACCATATGACATTAAGAATAATACCTTATTTAAAAATTATAACGGCGATATTAGGCCTACATAAAAAAATGTGGTTGCTAGCTATTTCACTCAACTCCAGACCATCAGTCACTCTACAACAGGCGCACCACAAAATAAAGTGTATGCAGCGTTGGTAAATTAAAATTAAAATAATTAACGGCATCAGAACCACTTGATACTTTGCACAGGGCAAGTTATTTTTCTAGTGTTAGAAATAGTTACCAGTGTTCACTGGGCAACATTCTGAGAACAAACAGTGCTGTGGACGACAAAATTGCAAAAATGCACGACCAGGAGATGAGTGCTGTGAAATGGTAGTGCTTTGTTCTCAATTATCTATTGATCAGCACACTCTCAGAAGCTCTGTGAAGAACTGTGTGGCGATGATGTTTTGTTTTAAATCAACGCAGCGCATCTCTACGCCACCGCAAAGCACACAACACCACCCCAATGATTACTCCCCTTGATACATGTACTTATCTCATATCTATATATTGTAATTTATAACTTCTAGTGAGCTAGAATATTAATCATGTAAGTAATATACATGCGAAACATTATACATGCACATTGGTTATGATTACAAACCCTATATGTACTATTATATTCAAGTAATTATTCAGTAAGTATTGAAGTAATAATACGTATAAGGTACTTACCCTTTAAGCCCCCACGATGCATTAAAGCATCATTTTCCATCCCTGAAAACAGACTTAATTTTCCTACAACTAAGGGTTTTGGAACGAAAATTCCCATGAAACTGGTTTACCAATACGTGGTAATTTTCTTTAATTTTTAAACCACATCAAGTCATCTTCATCCACTACAAGTCGAGAATTGCGGCAGCAATTCGCGGCGTGTAGTGGATGAAGATGACTATTGTAAATTCAGGATTGAAAGGGTTAACATGACTCCTGACTAATTCCATTACGGTGATAAAGCAATAAAATTATGTAACGCTCCTTGTGATATTGAGCAGAAGTTATAGGAATATACAAAAGTCAAAGTATTCAGGTTCATGTTTTTTTTCAACATTATGTAAAGCTGTGTGATTAAAGGGACTGGCCCAGGCTAAAGTCATAAAAAAATCGTTTTTTAAAAAGTTTTTTAATTTTTCTGCTGCGCTTTCACCAATTAGACTAGATATAGAGACGAAATTCCTGATTTCTAATTATTGACAACCATGTCAAAAATTAGAAATACGGGAATTTCGTCTCTATATCTAGTCCAACTGGTGAATGCGCAGCAGCAAAAAAATAAAAAAATTGCAGTTCTAGTCTATGAACATGTTTACATCATATGGTCATTTTAAGAAGCCAAAATAAAATCACCGATTTTTTTATGATTTTAGCCTGGGCCAGTCCCTTTAATGAGTTTTAGTTTTGTTTTCAATTCAAATCTCATCCAATTAATCACTGAAAGATAATTTTTCGTCCACATATCCGTCCACATTTGCTATGCTGTGTCTGTATACATCAAAATTGGTATTTGCCTTGACTCAGTTGTTATATAAATACAGATGCACTTGCCATGACACAGCTGTTATTTAAATTCAAATCCAGATGAACGTGTGCGAAAATGTAAAATAACTAAAAACGGAGATATTGATTACCATATTTAGTTTTCTCAGTCCTCCACAGACGTAAAACTGCTCTGTAGAGTAGGCAGATACTGCCTTTTGCCTTTGCACATCAGTGTAATTTGTCTTACCACAACTAGCACCGGTCATAGATCCAACGTTGATTTACTTTTTTTCCCTAAAAAATGACAAAAGTAATTTAGGCTAACAGTCGGAATTTTATGAACGAGTAATCCAAAATGATTTCAAACGTTTCAATCTATTTTTTTCCAAAATATGACAATAATATTTTAATCTAACAGTCGGATTTTTATGAAAAAAAAATAATATAAAATCAGTTTAAATTATTTTTTCAAGCTATTTTCAAGATGCTGTGATATTTGCTTCGGGGTAAAGTTCGGAATTAATTCTGTATCACATGTATACGCTTTTTACGATACTTGGAAAATAAATAAAATGGACACAGTAAATGGCGCATCCAGAATTTTGAAACGGGGGGAGGGTCCTATTAAAAAAATAATAAAATAGGTGTCAATCAATGATTTTTCAACCTTCCCAGTTGATAAAATTATGGGGATTTGACATTCTAATTTAGCAGGAAAGTGCATCAGTGCATCAGGCATTACCCTCGTAAATTTAGAGTGTCAAATACCGATATTTTGCGAATTTTGATAAATGTTGAGGCAATTTAGTTTTGAAAAAAAGGGGATCAGGACCCCCTGACCCTCCCACCCCTCCCCCCCCCCTCTGGACCAACCACTGAGGGGCGAACGTGTAATTCATTGAATTCACCTCGGCGACTGCCACCCCATCAAACACGCGACGTTTGCCCAACACGCGACGTTTGCCCAAAGATGGCCTAATTTTGTCCCACCGTCTGCGGGGCTGGCCCAACATTAAACAAGCATTTGACATAGTTAGGTTCAACGTAGCCGCACTCACTTATACATTACAATGTGCATGATAAAGGCAGTGCCTATCACACTGATGTCATCGTGAATGACGGAGAGGTCGGTTCCCTCGAGGCACATTGCTACCGTCTTCACTATTTTATGCCTGGAATGTGTTGATTGCAATGCCCATCACAGCTGCTGCAAACAAATCTACCACTCATTTATTTTTACTGTCATTGCATTCATTTGAAACTGAAGTTGCTAACCCTATTTGCAAATTTAATTTTTATTTGTGTTAATAATAAATATATATATCTTTCTAACTAAATCCGAAAAATTAAAACCTTTCCATTGTTGACCCTTAACCCTTACAGCGCGAGGATCGACTTCAGTCGTCAGAATCTGACGTCTGTAGACGTCAGATTCTGACGACTAAAGTCGATCCCCGCACCGTAAGAGTAAACATATTTTTAATGGCCGTAGACCCATGACATAGGAATTCAAATGAATCGGAAAGAGCTGAATACGACATTTATCAGGGTCTAAGATGATTTTAAATTGAATAAAACCCTTTGGTCTCTATGGTTTATATTTAAAAAATCCAGCGCTTTAAGGGTTAAAGTGCTAAGTTATATAATTTAAGTTGAAGTTCAACTGTTGTGTCTTGCTACCGCGACTTAGTTAGCTCTTTCCGATTCATTTGAATACTTATGTTATGGGTCTACGGTCGTTAGAAATATTTTTGCTCTTACGGTGCGGGGTTAGACTTTAGTTGTCAAAATCTGACGTCTACAGACGTCAGATTCACACAACTAAAGTCTATCCCCGCGCTCTAAGGGTTAAGGAGGGTAGGCCTACTAAAGATGGACTAAAGTACAGGGCAGACTGGCGTTTCTCACGTAAAGCCCGATAACCACTTGTATTCAGACAGCGATCTCTTCATCGCTAAATTTCACGAGTGGTTCTATTCAGTTGTCACACCTGAAGACACCTTTCTATCAGGTTGACCATGTATACATAGGAATGTCTAAATTAGATTGGTGGTAATGTTCACCATGGGTTAGAAGAATGTGCGAATTAGATTGGTAGTATTATCCACTTCTTGCCATTTTCGGAATCCAATGCAAAGTTGTTTTTTTTGTCAATATAAAGTGTCGAATTTGATTCATCAAAATATGGCATTGTTATGGAACAATAACATATCTACTCCGGTACATATTAATCTATTGCCCTTGAATCGCGTTTTATATATGTTTTATTAGCAAGTTATTCAGAATGAAATATGTGTTTTAACATCACTATTTGCAAACTGTTGGTTTCAAATTAAATATGAGTAATGTTCACCCTCTTGACGCTGTGGGTCGCTATAGAGAGACACAACTCCGGGTGAGTTCAAATTTAAAATAGATAACTTAGCGAGTAAAGAGTAAAAATCACCACCTAGTTTTGCCACAAAGTCAATCCTTGCTCATGTTGCTAGGCCTATTGTACTCATCATTTTTTTTGTTTAAAAACGTTTTTTTTAATAATAGTTTAATAACTAAAACAAACCGATCAACTCGTAATTCCCCACGCAATTTTAAACTTTTACAGGACTACAATGCTTATATTTTAATATTAGTATCTGCTTCTTTTACAAGTAAGCAGACACTGCATTTTGCCTGAGTTAATGTTTCAAAACAATATCTCTTATATGTACCTACAATATACATTTCGTTTGATCTCGATTAGTGAGTATTAAAGCATAACAAATCCACGTGGAAAATAATTAAGATTTGTCTATTTTTCTTGGGACAATGGCGTTAAATGTGACTTTTTTATTTTAACATTTGTTAAACATGTATATGTTGGGTGATTGGGTGATTATTACGGGTTTATTTAATATTCTGGCAAAACACAGTAATATTTTTTAAAGTGATAATATTTTGATACATCTTTATATCTGTGTATCGTTGCTTGATATCAATAATTTTAAAGTTCTAGTGACGAAAGGGTTTTAAAAAAACAATTTTGGACCCTTTAATTTGTAGTTAATGTTTTCAAAAATGGAGCCCGTAATTTGCATATTGTCAAGATAAACCATACAATTTGTGTCGGAGGGGAATGCAGCGAAGTTCTATTTTTATGGAAACAGTCTGATGCCTAGTATGCTAAATGAAACGAAATGAATCGGGCTTTAGGCCACCTTTGTGCACATATAGGTTAAACTGGGCCAGAATAACCTCCTGAGGATGGTGAGATGATTGAGATGACACTGTCCTCCAGACACAGGATTCGAAATTCGAGCCCTGGCGGTCTGAGGCCGAGCACGCTACCTCTCGGTCACAGAGGCTCCCCACAATACTGACTAGTATGCCTAGTATGCTAATCTAGCAAATTGACTGTTCATTTATCCTTCAAATTGTATTGTTTCAGGGACAAATTTGAAAGCTAACAACTGCTATAGACGTGTGAAGCTCGCTAATCAGCAGCAGGGCAACGATTTCAACTGTTTTCAAGTGAAGCCTTTTATGTACTTTTTGTCAAGATCTTTGTGCAAAAGCTTCAGGTATAGTATGAGAGAATAGTAATAATAACCCGTGCAAACAGCTTTGGACACCGTACAAATGGTAATTTGGAACCAGTTCTTAAGTTCTTTTCAATGCGGAATTATGAAAAGAGTGTAGGCTATTCCGTTCAAAAGATCGTAGCCAGGTACTAAGATTGTTTCAGGGCTTGCTTTCAGTACAAAACACACCAACGCGAGCGCGATCACGCACGCAACGGCGGTGGGACGTGACGACAGACGTGACAATCGCATGACTGTCAACACACCAACGCGATGACCGACGCGACGTCCAAACGTACATATGAGGCGCGACGGCCGGTGGGACGGCCAGCACGACGACCGGCGCGACAAAAATTTAACAGTTTTGAAAAAGATCACATTGCCTATCGCGCTCGCGTACGCCGTCGCGCTGGTATGTTGTGTTTGGTTGGTGTGTTTTACACTTTACGCTTATCTTACAACAAAAAGCTTCGTAGGATAGTTTGAGGAATGATTCGAAAGGTTCAATTTAGATTGTATGTGAATAAACGTGATGGCCAAAGTCTTAAATTAATTAACGGCTAATAATTGGTTATAAATAATTAAATAACTAAGACTTAATATTAATTAAGACCAAGCAACTACCTGTCCGTCTGAGACCAAGTTAGCTACCTGTCCGTCTGAGACCAAGCCAGCTAACTGTATGTCACGATGGCGGACCGTGGTGATCTGAGACCAGGTCAGCTACCTGTCGGTCACGATGGGTCCCCACAAGATTCACTCGTTACAAGTTGATGAGAATAAAACATTTTGTTTCTTTGACACCGTAATTTTGAGTGGTGAACGAGCGTCATATTCTAATCATTTAGATTAATACATATGACTTGTGACTTCAACCCTTTAACCACCAAGTTATTTAATAGTCACCTACTTGAAGTTGTGTCTCGCTGACGCAATTCACAACCTTAAGTGAGTGAAAATTACTCAGGTTTGACAATTAGATTTTGATTTTGAGATCTTGTTGATTGGTGTCACGTTTTATCGTTAACATGTTTGAAAGCTGCTATTTAATTAGCCGATAAAAAGAAATGAAAAACCCGAATATAATCGTGACAAGCGGTTAAAGGGTTAATAAAACGCTCCAACATCTAAAATATAATTATGTACGTTGTCACGGATTTTACAATAAATAATAAAGTTTTCCGGACGTCACGATCACAGTATTGCACTGCATGGATACACATCCAAGGATGAAATACATCTCTATCACTTTTAATATGACAATCTGCAGAGCTAATTTCATAGTTATTTGAGATTAGTGTGGCGGATGGAATGTGGATGATATATGTTTATCAAATGATTCAATTTTGGATATATCTTCATCAAATTATTGGACATTTTTTGCGCCATTTCAAACTTGGAATTGCATCAACAATTCCAGCTACAATGAATGAAAAATAGAAAAATTCAATTCATTTAGAGTAGGATTCAATATGAATATAATTTTATGTTCATAATACATGGCATGATATTAAACCCTTTATGCACTAAGCGCATCTACGGTCGTTTTGATTTATGTTTTTTTGCGAATTAAATCACAGTTATTTGGAATGAAAATAATGTTTACGTATCAGTGAGTGAATATTGCTTTACGTCGCTTTCTGCACAATCATGGCAATATCGCGCCAGAAGGAAGCGCGAAGCCGGGACTATGCCCTACTCTTATTTCGAATGATTTCTAAAGTTCTTTATAGTGAGTGCATAGTACCATAAGCAGCACTGTACAATTCATTGCTTTGAACAATTTGGATCACTGTCTATGCACAACCACGATGACAAATATCCGTTCTGACCGGGATTCGAACATTGTACCTGCAGGTTACAACTCTAGGCAATACGAATATACACGTATAAAGAAAAGACCTACTTTTCACCCACTTAAAGTTGAGGGTCACGGTAGCGAGACACAACTTCAAGTGGGTGAAAATTTAAATAACATACCTTAGCGGAAAAATGGTTAACCCTTTAACCGCCAAATTATTCAATTTGAATTTTCACTCACTTGAAGGTTGTGTCTCGCTGACGCGATCCACAACATCAAGTGAGTGAAAATTATTCAGATTTGACAAAATTAAAGTCAACTATTTTCAAATTTTGCCGATTTTATGTCATATTTTATCCTTAGTATGTTTAAAATGCGGTACATAATGTGACAATAAAAAAACGAAGAACCGAATAAATTCGGGACCGGCGTTCAAAGGGTTAACTATGATGAACACAATATCTTGCGGAAGAGCTATTCGTGACAATGCTCTTCACATGAAGTCGTGACATGTCTGCTATTATTAACCCTTCACACGCTAAGTTGACTTATTAAAATTGTCACCCACTTGAAGTGGGTGAAAATTACTCAATGTTTTTCATTTGAAAATAAACACTTGTAGATCTAGATGGTTGAGCACGCATTTCATTCACAATAACAGTGATTTATCTCGCTAGTCATGCTAATAAAAGAAATTAAAACTACAATAGCTGCATGTGTTTAGCGTTTCACAGGTTAAAATGTAAGCACTTTCAGTTTGTTTCTATGTAAAATAAATCGCCTCAAGTTGTTCATATAAGATAATTGAGACATATTCTACCCATTTAGACTGTTTGATTAGGCATACTAGGCAGTTCAATCGCATGTTGCTTATTGTATACATTGTAGATGTTTGGGGATATTCAATCCAATGCCGATTGTAAAATAATACACAGCCTACATAATCTAGCAGTAGGCCTAGGCAGAATTAGTGATCATTTTGACTAGAATGTCAGTGTCAGTGATATTTAAAAGATATTGTTAAAGGGACTGGCCCAGGCTAAAATCATCAAAAAATCGGTGATTTTATTTTGGCTTCTTAATATGACCATATGATGTAAACATGTCCATGGACTAGAACTGCAAAAGTTTTTTTTATTTTTGTGCTGCGCATTCACCAGTTAGGCTAGATATAGAGACGAAATTCCTGATTTCTAATTATTGACAACCATGTTAAAAATTATCCCTTTAAATAATTGGTTGGTCAAATGTTTGTCAGCAGAGAGACTAATTTACCGCTCCAACTCTAGGCTACATGCTGTATAGACTGCTTGCACGAGTTTGCCCGTGAACATTTGTCTGATTAAAACAGTTCAACGTTGCTCACTGTGTGGCGTGTTGTCATTCAAAAGTGTGTAACAGTTGTCTGATTAAAACAGTTCAGCGTTGCTCACTGTGTGGTGTGTTGTTATCGAAAAGGGTGTATAGGCCTGT
Source organism: Flabesymbios commensalis (assembly GCA_964017125.1). Lineage (NCBI taxonomy): Eukaryota > Metazoa > Annelida > Polychaeta > Terebellida > Flabelligeridae > Flabesymbios > Flabesymbios commensalis. The sequence goes on from OZ024917.1 coordinate 40,042,642, forward strand.
AAATATATCTATAGCAGGACCAAACGGGTGTGAACGAATGGCCTGCCGTGAAAGATTGGTTGATGGAAATCATATCTTTATACACACAACATCAACCTAGGTGGACAACCTGGAAACTATTTTTCAGGAAATGTGCGAAAATTCTTGTATAACTTTTGAATCGTTTGTTCGAATGTAATGTGTGACACGTGATTTCCAATGGTTTATGCCATATTCAGGTTGTTTATGTGAAGAGTTAACTTGATTGCACAACCCTAAACAAAGTACATGCGTATTGGGGCCTGCAACATTTATATTCTAACGGAATAGGGAGATGTGGGGATACCCTAAAACAAGTTCCCAAGTTCCGGGAACTTGAAGTTCCCAGTTTCAAGTTCCGGGAACTTCAAGTTCCGAAATTCCAAATTAATTGAAAAGAAATATAATTTATTTAGGCCTTTTTACAAAAATCGTCTTCGGTCGGAAACACAGTTTGGGACCCATTAACCCTTTAACCGCCAAATTATGCAATCTGAAATTTCACCCACTTGAAATTGTGGATCGCGTCAGCTTCAAGTGAGTGAAAATTATTCAGATTTGACAAAATAGAGGTCAACTGTTTTCAAATATTGCTAATTGATGTCATATTTTACCTTTAACATGTTTAAAAGGTGGTACTTAATGTGCTAATAAAAAAGGAAAACCAGAATATATGCGACACCGGCGGTTAAACGGTTAACTTTAAGTGTTGTAGATTATCACATAGGCCATTATGCGATCTCGGCAACATTTCACGATGTGATATTAAATATAAAACACAGTCTAATATCAAAAAGTATTCAGATGAGAAATATCAGTCAAGTAGATCTAGACCTACAGGTATGAAATAAAAATTAATAGAACTAACGTTACAAATGTATTATCCAAAATCTAAAACTAAGAGTTTTATAATAGGCCTATCATCTTTGAGGCTTTCACTACACATACTGTTCTACTTTTCTCTGGGACTAAGCCAGTAGGCCTACAAGGAGAGGTCAAATCACAACAATGGCGACATAAATTTGATGTTTTGTATAGCAGAACGCATGCTGACATTTAATTCACATTTAAATAATTCTCATTAGTTGACGTAAATAAGTAGTCACTCACTCGATCTAGTAACAAATGTGATTAATTTCACACAACAAATTAGCAACATTTGTGGATACTCCATACTTCACTATTGCGAAATCAACATCTATCTATTTTTTTAAGCTGGTCCAGCACCCTACCCGAGGCGACTCTCTATCACATTTTAATGAGTAAATTTTTTTACTAGCCTATGTCCTTCTGAAACGATGTGTCTTCTGTCGCCAGGTAAATATAATTTTACTAAGGGACATGACATAACTCACTCCATCATGCGAACCATGAATACTTTACATCAGCTACGTAAAATTGATCGTAGCTTGACCAGCGCAATAACGAACGCGGGGGCTATCTCGGGGTCAGCGCCCAACCCTCTCACTGTCTCGGGGGGTCAGCCCACTATACACCATCCTCTCACTGTCTGAGAGTCATCACCCCTGCCTTATCACGTTTTTTTTAGGTATATTTACCTATTGAATGTGCACATAATGAGTGTACACACAAACTAGAAACAATCTGGTTTAGCTGACAGGGGCGTAGCCAGGGTTATGAACATGTGTACGCACAACGCTAGGGGTACGGATTTACAGAGCTTTTCCGAAACGGGGAGGGAGTGGATTTTCCCTAATTCATGGCTGCTATTTTATGGGGGGAACCCCCATACCCGCTGCGCGAAGCCCAGCGGACACGGTGGGGGGTCCGGGGTGCCTCCCCCGGGGAAAATTTGAAAACAAGATCGCAAATGGTGGCATCTGATGGTATTTTCGGTAAAGATATTGATTTATAAATTTTGAGTTTTTTTAATATTTTTTGTAAAATTTCAAAATTGAATACAGCAACAAAATTAAAAATTGAATTATATCAAGTTATAATATAATTTAAATCATTTTACCCAGTGATTACATATTGAAATCTACTGATTATTTTCGGTCAAGTACGATTATCCATAAATAGCCTCAATTTTTTTAAAAAACAGACATGGCGGATCCAGCATTTGACTATGTAGTCTACGTAGTGTCTTTGTGTGCACGAATAATAGCTAAGCCGGACATTCTGTGATTGGTCATAAGGGGGCCACCACTCAATCGACAGGGGGTGGGGGGGTTTAGTGTTTTTGAAGTAAATATTTTGAAATTAAATTTCATGAAATAAATAATTGTCTGAAGGACATGTTGTAAATAAAAAAATAATGGCCCTCAATTTTTTTAGTCATACATAATTAGAGGCTAGAGTATGTGGAGGGGTTAAAAGATGAAATAACTATTATTTTTAGGCATACAGATCTATATCCATGATTTTTATTACTATGCCAGCTGCCAGACAGTATACAAAACAGATAACCTTACACGAAAACGAAACTATACACTATATATACACTATATATACACTATACGAAAACGTAATTTGATCATTATTACATGGTAACATGATTCGCCGTGATAGGCATAAATCAGCCCTGAGCAAACATGAGATGTTGAAACAAAATTGTTTTAATGTTGGGCCAGTGTCGTGGACAATGAACCAACATTAGTATAACATTGGTTGAATGCCTGCATGGGATTTCACTCTTGGCACCAGTGTCGTCACGTCTGAGAAGCTAGTCAGTGTAGCATGGGATTTATGCATGTATAAATGTCATTGTGCAGCCTATCATTTGTTAAACACAGTGCAGTGCAGGTACAAAAATAGATCGTTTAGAATTAGCCCCATAACGTTGCTGAAACAGAACTGCCACAGAATATAATGCCCACTCAAGGGTAAAAAAGTGGGCCATTTCTTTGGACGCTCATATCTAAGACTTGCCTCGATTAATCAGGTTAATAAAAGGTTATTTTGTATACATCGTACGCTCAGTTCATTTGTAAAAAAAACAGTAAAATGTTATTAGCATTTTTCCACCTTGGGGTGGATATCGATCTCATTGACTGCCTGGTTGAAAAAAAATGATTTCCCCGGGTAAAACGAATGTAGACTCTAGTAATCCACGGTCCCACATCTTTACGGTGTGGGTTCGTCCACGGCAAGTTTAGCGGCACTATAGTCATACATGTCGTGAATTTGTGACTGTCATTGAAAAGAGAAACACTTAGGCCTATTGCATTTGTATCCTACTTTTCCGGCGTTTTATGCAACACCACATAAAGAATAGACTGCTAAGTGCGCATGTACATGTAGACTAGGCTAGACTGCTAACTTGTTGCTTCTTTTTTTGATGGGTCATATTTTTTTTTTACTCTCCCTTACAATGTGTACGCACGTGCGTACTGGCGTACGGCTGGCTACGTGCCTGGCTGTGCCATGCTCGATCGATTAGAGTTTGTGCTTAGTGTAAATTATTCATAGAGTTTCTGTCAAATATACCAGTGTCTCTTGACATCAAGACTATTAATAAACAACGTGTCTACGCTTCTCTCCAGGTTGGCTTGTCTATTCTGGGACGCTCAGACTAGTTAGTTTCTTTATGGTTATACACCAGGAACAGTTTACCAGCATGTCACCTGTGTGGAAAGCTCTTTATTTTATGTTTGTGGTAGAGGGAAGTGTGGGTCATAAGATGGAAGCTATGACAGATTTTATTCTTCATCAGTCTAATCCACCATGTCGTGACGTGAACACACACAATGAACTTAAACCATGTACTCTGACCAACCAGGAAGACTACAACAGATTTAGGTACGGGAAGCCAGATTGTCTTGCAAATTCAGGTCAGATGATGCCAAGCTGTAAAGATGGCTCTAACAATATGACATGTCTAGCTTTGTCATTGACACCTGTGAAGAAAATGTGTGCTTGTGATGCAGTAAAGGGTGATCTAAACACAGGAATCATGTGGAATGACAACTGGGAGAAAATCACTGAGTCAGGATCTGCGATGAAGCGTAGTCTGTGTGATGCACAAGCTGGGTGGTGTCTGGATGCAATGTTCAAGATGGGACTGATTGATCTGGTGAAGCACTATGCTCCCCTTGACAGCCAGATTACTGTGTCTTCTGTGTTTGACCCTGTGTTTGCTAATGAGAAGGTTAGATTTGAGTATAATGGTGCATACTGTGCCTGGGTTAAAGCTAATAGCGACACTTCACCATGGATCAAGTTTGATTTTTTACAGAGTCGTGAAGCAGTTGGTGTTAAGATCGGAAAACGCTGTGATTTAAACGTGCAGTATGTGGTGACATACCACGTGTCCACTTCTGATAATGACGTCACCTGGTCTTATATTGGTACTGACGTACAGGCTGTGTATGAAGGTATGATCGCCACCTGGTGGTTTGACCAGGAGGTGTCAGCACGCTACTGGAGAATCGAACCCGTTACATTCAATTTATATCCATCTATGCAGGCTGAAATTATCGGATACATCTAAGGCGTGTAAGAGGCGTATCCAGTGTCATTATAAAGTGAACCGATAGAGACTGGATAAACATCCAAGGGGCGCATCCAGGATCATTATAAAGTAAACCCAAAGGGACTGGATGTACATCTAAGGGGCGTATGCAGGATCAATATAAAGTGAACCCACAAGGACTGGATGTACATTTAAGGGGCGCATCCAAGATCATTATAAATTGAACCCATAGGGATTGCATTGGATAAAACTCTCTATTCCCATGTCATTACAGAAAAATTGTGCTTGGTATTTAGGCTACAGATAATAATATTTCCCTTATCAATTTCATATTTAATTTGAAAATCGCCAGAATTCCAAACCTATCTGCTACGCAATACTGGTCATTTATAGAGGTCGATTCTCATCAAAATGTCTTAAAAATTGACATAATAATTAACACATTTTTCAGCTTGGCAAACTAGAAGTAGTGTCATTATATATTTTCCAATCACTACGTGACAGTAAGAAAAACCATTACCATTGTAGAATGCTGAAATTTGAGATTTTTACTTCAATGTTACCCACGAGGACGTTGGCAGCCACTGGAATGCTCGGTTGGTTCGGAGTATAGAAGCCGTAATTGAGTTATGTATATAAACTTATAGCATTCAAACATGAATCACTTGTCCACATAATTTCTGAAACCCATAGTCAATGAAATCTCTCCCGAGTCCTATTTCTAGATTATACGCCACATGTGAGAAATACAATCTACTAGATGTTGTAAACCACTCTGGTGTCTTCATATCAGCGCGACAACGATAACTTTAAAAGACAAATGGAAGTGCATTCATTGCTACACGTAGTGTTTCAAAGATGTATAGAAACAGATGCGATATATCACATTGTATATATACAAATCTACAGATATTTAATCAATGCGTATCTACTTTACATGTAACATGGTTTTGGCAGGTGCCAAAACAAAGGCCGTCTATGTTAAGGAAAAAGAACATTGTAGCTCGTATATTAGTTGGTATAAAAACAAAATGACAATATATAATAAAACTATTCAGATCTGTCCGTTGTGTACAAGTTATGAAAGACTCAGCGTGGAGCATGTTCTGTTAACGTGTAATTATGTTGACCAAGGAAGATCTAATTTGTGTAGTCGGTGCATCGACGTCATGCCACCTGCCATGACATTATCATTTAACCTCATCAGCACGACCATAAACCGAAATTAATATTGAGTGGCCTAAATGTAGTGTTCAACACTGAATGGCTCTCCATGTACGAAGAACTGAATAATTTTAAGACATGTAAATGCATGTATTTTTTTGCGAAAAGTTAAATTATTTACAGCATATATAAAAGATTGACATCATTATCCTAATTAAATAACATTTTTTACACTTAGATTTGAATAAATAAGGAAACTGTTGTTTCAAATCACCATTTATCACCATTCGTATTGTTTTAGCTGAATTGTATATACTGTTAAATTGGATGCTTAATGATTACTTTTTTTATTATTATTTTTATTATTATAGATAGATGTTTTTATTGACATAATTTGAGTCATTGTTGACTTTTTTCTCATGCGTAATATATATGTAGGTCCCTATATACAAAATGTAACACGTGTGATTATCCTTTTCTTTAAGTGTGCTACTTTCACGATTGTGCTTCTTTATTTATGTATTTTTGCTATATTTATAATGTATCTTTATGTATTTTTATTTTGGAGGCAATAAAGACATTCATTCATTAACATGAAAGATCAGACTGCTCTGGATCGTGTTATTTTTAACATATCAAATACGGTAGTTTCTTGTTGTACAAAGTTGAGAACACTAAATTAGATTAGAAAGGAGGATTCAATAATTCTAATTTTTTCTGCTTTTGCAGTCAGAATAGCCCTTTCAGTTGTGAATTTAGGCCTACTATTGGCATCTTCATCTACTACAAATCGAGAATTGCTATCGCAATTCTCGACTTGTAGTGGATAAAGATGACTTGAAGTGGGTGAAAAATTGAAGAAAATTACCATGTATGGGTGAACCAGTTTCAAGGGAATTTTCGTCCTAAACCCTTGTTCTAGGAAAATTAAGTCTGTTTTCAGGGATGTAAAATGATGCTTTAATGCATTGCGAGGGCTGAACGGGTAAACAATTTAGGTGATGTGAAATGAAAGTGGGTTTAAAATTATGCGCCTTGAATCAGCTAACAATCTGAGGTAACAAAACAATCAATCAGGAAGTTTTTCTTTACGAAGGTCGCTAGAGATATATAGGTCTAAATTTCAATCCTGACCACATCTTGACACAATCATGTAAATGAAATGAAATGAATCGAGCATTAGGCCACATTTGTGCACATACAGGCTAAATTGGGCCAGGAGAACATCCTGAGGATGGTGAGATGAGTGAGATGACACTGCCCTCCAGAAACAGGATTCGAAATTCATACCCTGGCGGCCTGAGGCCGAGCACGCTACCTCTCGGTCATGGAGGCTGAGTTTTACGAGTGGATGGGGAAGAAACATTTTTGTTTCTTTGAAGCCGCCGAGACCGGGAAACGAACCCCGAGCTCTAGCGTAAAAGGCAGCGGTGCTAACCACTACCCTAGGGCCCCTTGACACATGTAAGAATGGGCTTTGTAACTAAATACATCCACCAAATTGTCATAGCATAGAAAAATGAACCAAATAATGGAATATGAGGAATATGTGTTGTATATTCAAAATTTGAAGAATGGCGGCAAAATCCGAGATGGTCGCTATTTGTTCGAGGTCGAGAAATAAATGTATCCCATTTTCTTCAGAAGAGAAGCAGATCTATGATTTTGGTGTCTAACCACAGTGTTTTGAGCTATACTATGACCTACATAGTAGTCTGGCCAGACGGTACTTTAGATAGTGTATTATGCATACAATCCAAGATGGCCACCCTTCGATCAATGTCTAACAATAAATTTATATCATTTTCGACAAAATAGAAACAGATTCATGAGCTTGATGATGAATGCGTCTCCCACGGTTTGTGATGGTTTACAGTAGCAAGGATACTACAATCTGTTGTAGTATCCTTAGTAGTAGTCGCTGTCAGCGTCCCTTTTGAAGACTATGGCTGCCTACATGTATGTCACTCTATTATAGCTCATGTTTGTATACTTTGTCTTATACGTCTAGACATAGCAATTCCAGGCTGTAATGAATGGTGATGTACATTTTGTGCAAATTTAACCCTTACAGCGCGGGGAGCGACTTCAGTCATCAGAACCTGACGTCTGTAGACGTCAGATTCTGACGACTAAAGTCGATCCCGCACGGTGGGAGTAGAAATATTTCTAATGGCCGTATCCAAATGGATCGGGAAGAGCTAACTAAGACGTTTAAATGGTGATTTCAAAATGAAAAAAACCCTATGGTAGCGATGTTTTTTACAAAAAATCAGCGCTTTAAAGGTTAAAACGATTATAATCGCGCTTAGCGCTGTAAAGTTTAACCCTTTAACCGCCAAATTATTCAATTTGAATTTTCACCCACTTGAAGTTGTGTCTCGCTGACGCGATCCACAACATCAAGTGAGTGAAAATTATTCAGATTTGACAAATGGAGGTCAAATCTTTTCAAATCTTGCTGTTTGATGTCACTTTTTATCTTGAACATATTTAAAATGTGGTACTTCGTGTGCTAATAGAAAATGAAAACCCGAATATATGCGGCACCGGCGGTTAAAGGGTTAATATATTTCCATTCACTGAGAGATGTGAATTACTGCGGCAAATATTACCTCTCAGTGAATGAGAATATCTAGTGTGAAAAAAAAATACAAAAATTCTATTCATGATCAATATTGTTGTATGGCGTATGTAAGCGCATCTAATAGGTAAAGGGTTAATATATAAGCGCCTCTAGCAGGTAAAAGGTTAATATGGTAAATGACGTATATAAGCGCCTCTTGCAGGTAAAGAGTTGATATGTAGGCTAACGTATATATATAAGCGTCTCTAGCAGGTGTAGGGTTTATGTGTTTTTAACAATCTCTTAAATGTGGACATTGATGACATTGTCCTCATAATACAAGGGGAGTGAATTCCATAAACTTGGAGCCTTTACTGATAATGTTCTCTCCCCATAAGATTTAAGATACGGGTAGAGAGGGGTACGAGGCAGCCGCACTATAAGTTTTAGGTCCCATGATGACCGCAAAGATCTTGCTGTTTGATATAGACCTGCGGGGGGGGGGGGGGGGGGCGCAAGTAATTTGGTGCTAGCCCATCTAGTGCTTGATATGTCATAAGTATAATTTTATACTTCTTCCTATATTTGATAGGACAGGTCTTATTTGGTCACAGGCCTACTTGCGAGTGCCTGTAAGAATGCGTGCTGCTATATTTTGAACTCTCTGCAATTTAGCAAGAGATGTCTCAGGGATACCAGCCAGAAGAGAGACAGTAGTCCAATCTTGAACCAACAAATGTGTGGATTAGTTTTTTCTGCAGCTTGTTGTTCTAAATAACGCCAAATATCACAGCAATGTTTTTAAGTTGAGCCATCATTGATTGGCACTGTTTCTGAATAGGCCTCTGAACGTCTATTTTTAATGCATGATCAATATGGACTCCCAAATCTCGTGTGGATACTGTCGTCTTAACAAGGAATGTTCCCACTGTCAAAATTTCACCCTGTATTTCGTCACGGGACCAATAGTCCCTGGGGTAGGGACATTTGTCTGCAAAATTGTATACCTTTTGTTGACCTTATAATTATATCCTGTTGAAGTATACTCTGGGGCGTATGAAACCGGTGGTTTCAAGTGTCAGACCTGGGCGATAACCGTGTAGGGCCTTTTTGTGATGTTACCTCAAATTCTCCAGTTTTAGCACATTTAATATTATTTAACATCCTTGACGGATATGAAAACTACAAATTGTAATATCTCTGATTTTAATAATTCAAATGTCCACTATTATATTTTCACGCATCCCCGACCCGTTTGACTTTGTTTTAGGACCGTTAGAGATCAAGATTAAAGGTCAAGGTCAAATTGTACTACATAAACACAACAAAATTCGACATTAATCAATAGGCCTATTGTTTTATTTAAAACGTCAAAATATGTGTTACCGTTAATTCTGACAAAATGTATCATAATACATGCGACGGTTATCATTTAGAGCCATTTTTGTAGTGTTGCCATGGTTACCTCCAATTCTCCAATTGATACAATTTGCCGCGTGAGAACTACAAAATGTCATATCTCTGTAACCATCGAGTCGATTTGGATTATTCTTATGTCCATTATTATGTTTCCACGTATCCCCGATGCTTTTAAATTAATTTTGTGACATCCAGGGTTCAAGGTCAAAGGTCAGGTCAATTTCAAGATCAATTTGTATACAAAAACAGCGCAATTCGACCTTAATCAATATTGATTGTTTTATTGAAGCTATTAGTTGGGCAAGAAGAAGGGGGTATCGTGCACCCCCCGGAAATCCATTTCAAATTGATGTTTCTAGATTGGAAAAATACCATAGAAAACAATTTGCTATGTTAAAAAGTTGACAAAATGTCCCACATACCGTTTTTATACAAATTGGCGACGTCATTACTGGAAAATGTATATTTCGCCATATCTCAGCTAATAGTGCACATAGCTCAACAATTAAGGTGTCTAACCCCATGTTTTGAAGGTCCAAGAGCATTATAAAACTATACTTGAAGTGATCAGATGTGTCTAGCACATGTTATTGCGCAAAATATTGCCGCCATTACCGAGAAGTCTATTTTTCGCCAGTGCTCAGCCAATAATAAAGATAACTGCATATAACAAGTTTTCAGACCTATGTTTTGAGGGTCAAAGAACATAGTAAAACTATTTTCAGAACGATCTTATATGTCCATGAGGAGGCACTTGTATTCGTACTGGAAAACTTGTTGTCCAACCTAATGAGGTTTTCTTGCTATCGTCATTGCGCTTGATCTTCGTCGAAGAACTGAATGGCTATGATAAATCAGAGCTATCAAGCTGAGAAATTACTGAAACGGCTACATAATAACCCAATAAAAAAATCATGTCAAATTCAAGAAGTTCCCAAAGAGCACACATGTTGCCTTTTCATTCTGGCTTCCGCATAGTTCGTTTATCGTTCTTGCTGATGCTCCTGCACAAGCTTACATTCTTGGAAGTGCGGATCAGTACCAGAACGCTGTTGTCCTTTTTGCCATTCTGTGGGCTTCCACAAGACTAATGGTGGTCACTAAGATTCGACAATATGGAACTCAATTCTGAAAAGCTGACAACAACAAGATCAACATCACTTCCTCACAGGGAAAGGTAATCAGTTAAAATCACATTCACAACTATATTTATTGTTTTTCAAATGGTAAGCTGCGTCAACCTGTGTTATTATGTGAATCATCTCAAGTCATTCAGTACCAGGAGCAAAGCAACCTGGCATCCCAGCTCTTAGTAAGGTACAAATGAACTAATAATAGATTTGGAAGAGCTCATGACTTATGGCTGTACCAAACTTGGCTTGGGTCACCTTCCTTGACTAGGCCCTACCTTCTGGAAGACGCTACCCAAGACAATCTGCCATACCCCAAAGAGTTGACGATTTGTTCATACAGGATGACATGGCACTGCTACATACCATTACTAACCTTCCCTCGACCTATTGTGAGATATGCTTACAGGTACTCGATCAGACGGCGATCTCGACTGACAGTTATCATCCTGGATCTATCAGAGCCCAAATAGAGGTTGAGACGTAGCAGTCCAGAGATCATTCTGGATCAGCTGTCAGGCAGCCATATTATTCCAAGAGCTTCCTTGCAAACGATGACACAAATAAACAGTTATGTCAGTTATGCTGTATGGTGTGGCAAGCAGGCCGCTTCCAGGCTGGACAGAACAAATATGGCAGTCAACAGACAACAACAGATAGCTAGGTAAGATTGTGTTATGTTACTAGTCTTGCTACTGCATTGTCTATTCCCACAATATTTCGTTTTAATCATGCCAAGTGTTTCAATTTATCAAAAGAGTTGGAGGTACAGTACCAGACACATTTGTGACTCTACTGTATCATGCCCATTCAATCAATAGGCAAGGGAAAAGTGGGGCCACATAAAAAGCTAGAAAAGAATACCAGGTTCTACAAAACATTCAAGCAAATGGGTGACGACGTCAATGTCAAGCCTCGGGTGATAAAACAGCTGGAGCAGTTTGCATACGTATCTGGTGTACGAACACATTAGTAAATCTTCTGTGAGAGCCGTCTATGTCAAGTTGCCCCACAAGATGATGAGAGAAGAAAAGAAGCTGATTTTTAAGTCCAGAGTCGACCTGTCTCGTCTTCCCCGTACCAGACTGCTTTAGAGCCACACATCCAGCATGTGAACCACCGGGTTGCTGCGTGCATGTACGAGGAGCAACAGGGGTGGATGAAGACTGACCTCAGAGTCTTGGAACCACTGTGATCATGTTGTCCTGTCCTCGCTGGTTGATCTCCTGGATCCTGGCGATCGGGAAGGAGATGACCAGGTGATCATGGAGAATACGATGACAATTATGAGTTTCGATGAAAGTGGTGAGTGATGAGTAAATGGTTGGACTGGACCCTTCAGAATCATCTTTTCAGTCCTAACTGCTCTGTTGCAAGTACAGCATTATCTAGCATACATTCTAGCATACATTCTACATATCACGCATTTAGCGGACCGAGCTCAGAGGCGCACAAATCCAATCACAATCTTAGCGTGATCATGTGTCATAATCGAGGCCAAAGCAGGTTCGTCAACAGGCAGCCAGGCTGCTGAGGAGCTAGGGTGGGAAAGCCAGATCAAAGAGGTGAGATTTAAGTAATTTCCGGAATGTTAATATTTTTTCGGCATAACGTATTGGCACAGGAACTGTTCCATAAGGCTGGGCCAGACATAGAGAAAGCTCTTACTGTCGGGCTAATGTCGAATACTACACCAAGATTTTTGGCTGATGCAGATGGATTTGTGTCTTGACCTAGATTTAAGCATCCAGGCTGACACGGCCATTACACAATGTTGCAAATTCTCAAGAGATTCCTTCGCATTGGAAACGGATAGAGACATGTAAATATGAGTATCATCGGCATAAAGATGGTGGTTTATGTCAAAACTGGGGATAATAGTGCTGGGTGGTGTAGTGTATAGGATAAAAAGCACTGGTCCCAGCACAGAGCTATGTGGAACTCCATATGAGAGTGTGACTTTATCCGACAGACTCTTTATTTTTTGCGGATTGGTGCCTATTTTGCAAGTAAGAAGAAAACCAAATTTGACCCTACCCAGATGTAGATATTCCATACCAATCTGAATGTCTACTTGGTAATGTAGCATGGTCAATGGTGTCAAAAGCGACCGACAAGTCCAGCAAGGTCAGAGCTGTAACTTCACCCTTGTCCATACTAATAATGATATCGTTATGTACTTTCAGTGGGCCTAGAGCTAATTCTGTAAAATGATGTTTCCTGTAAGCTGATTATAATGGATTAGATAGATGGTTATTTATTACATGAGCTTGCAGCAGAATGGCTACTACCTTTTCTAAGATTTTGGTAATGAAAATTAAGTATGATACAAGCCAGTAATTTCTCAGTTCGTTTAGCAAGATAATGTTTTATAAGTAGTGGCCTTACATGAGCTTCTTTGAATTTTTTAGGAAATGTACTTGTGTCCATTGAAATGTTAATTATATCAGTGATGGGAGTTACTAATATATCAAGACAATAATTCAGCACGTTTGTAGGAATGGGGTCCAGATCAGATGATTTTGACGATGAGCTCAAAATAAGCTTTTTAATTTCATCTTCTGTCGCACGTACAATAGAGCTCATTTTGGATCTAATTTCTGGTTTTTGCACTGATAAAATATCATGTGCTTTATCTGGAAATTTGGAGCGGATAGTTTCAATTTTATCCACAAAATATTTAGAAAAATGTATAGTGTTAATATGTGGTAGAACGTGCTAGTATGCATTCTATAACATTTTCATGTACTGCGACACATCATAGTGTTGTTATGTGCTGGGACATACTAATGTACATCCTAGCATGCATTGTGTACTAGGACATAGTGTTACTCTGTTATGGTGTAAGTTTATTGAACCTTCAGAAATACATTAGGTATAGATAGATAGCGTGTGCAGTTAGCAGTTATACGCTAATGATGGCACTAATGTGCATACTATCACATGCCTCGTACATATCTGATCTCTTAAATATTAATATTTTTATATTCGTTGAGCATCGGAACATACGTCTAGACGCTTTATGTCAGCATAATAAATGAATGAATGAAATGAATGACTATAGGCCTAATGCAATTATCATTGATATCCGCGGAGATATGGGGGAACTTAGATTTTTCACTAATGGCGGCGATACTTGACACGCTAGCATTTTTTAGACACATCTGATCACATTAAGAATAGTTTTATAATGATCTTAGACCCTCAAAACATGGGGTTAGACACCTTAATTGTTGAGCTATGTGCACTATTGGCCGAGATATGGCGAAATATACATTTTCCAGTAATGGCGTCACTAATTTGCATAAAAATGGTATGTGGGATATTTTGTCAACTTTTTAACATAGCAAATCGTTTTCTATGGTATTTTTCCAATCTAGAAACATCAAGTAGAAATTGATTTCCGGGGGGTGCACGATACCCCCTTATTTCTACTAGACTATATATATGTAACTATTTGTCAGATAAAATTAATGACATTTCGGCGTCGTCGCAATAGCTTTTGCCTTCATTGATCTCATCCATTTTGTCACTTTCATGCAAGAGTCACACCCCAAAATTATATAATATACAAGGAGCACACACCACCGGGAATTAGGATTTGTCGTCATTAAATTTCAATTTATCATATGAAATTCCAGGTTTTAATCTCGGAAACACAAGAATGGAGGATAATGAGCGTTCCTTGTATATTCACAATGCAGCGGTGCGCACAAACAACAAAGTTGAAGGTTGGCATAGCAGACTGAACAAAAGTATACGCAAGTGCCATCCCAATGTGTTTGAGTTGGAAACAGAACTCAAAAATGAGCAAGCCTATACAGAATTGACCATCCATCGGGCTCGACTAGGCGCTGCTCCTCCATCACGACGCCCACAGTACTAACAAAAGGATGAGATGGTTCAGCGACAGAAAGAACTATTCCAGGCTGGGGCCCTCACTGTCAAAGAATACATCACTGCCATGCGCCGTGTTACACATACTTGTTAATTGAACATTGACATTGTTATACGCGTATAGTGCTATTTGATGCTATGATATCTATAATTGTATGTTATTTAATATTGTTGAAATGCTGAAAGTTTGAATTCCATTATTCTAAGTTTCTAAATGTCGCATTGTTGAAATAAAAAAGTCGCAATGAATAAATTATCTTGTTTTTTTTGCTACGAAAACATTTAATGCAGTAAATGGCTTTTAGCAGTAAAATGGATTAATTGGTGACGTCATTAAAACCACACGATTGTTTTGTTAATCCAAAGATATAATAGTCAAGACTCAATTCTGGTAAACTGAAGTCCATGCGGACATCAAGAGTAGAATTGGGAGACAGCATCATTCTTATAGGAAATTTTGCGTAGATTTCAGAAATCACTGTCTCCAAGCTGTAATATTGTCCGCTCATAGTCAAATGAACCATTTTCAAAATAGCCGCCAAGAGGTTATCGTAACAAAATATATGCTTAATAAACGGCCTAAAATTCCATTCAAACCCTCTAATATTATCAATCTATGGATGCACAAATCATTGCTGGCATTACTTTAGCTTTATTGCTCATGTAAATTGTCAAAATTCAAAATTATCGACAAAATGGCTGCCAAATGATGTTTCTATCATAACATGTGTATTACTTCAGCGGATTTGATTAATATTTTGGGAGAATCGTTCTCATCGTGTAAAAGCACCAATTTTGCTACAGAGCTATACTAGAGTATACTGATCCATTTTGGAAGCGGAAACACCTTGTAGCTGTACTGTATGAGCTTCGTTCAGGGCATTTTCAACCCCCCCCCCTTATTTTTTTCAATTAATCCAAAGATAGAATAGTCAAGACTCAATTCTGGTAAACTGAAGTCCATGCGGACATCAAGAGTAGAATTGGGAGACAGCATCATTCTTATAGGAAATTTTGCGTAGATTTCAGAAATCACTGTCTCCAAGCTGTAATATTGTCCGCTCATAGTCAAATGAACCATTTTCAAAATAGCCGCCAAGAGGTTATCGTAACAAAATATATGCTTAATAAACGGCCTAAAATTCCATTCAAACCCTCTAATATTATCAATCTATGGATGCACAAATCATTGCTGGCATTACTTTAGCTTTATTGCTCATGTAAATTGTCAAAATTCAAAATTATCGACAAAATGGCTGCCAAATGATGTTTCTATCATAACCTGTGTATTACTTCAGCGGATTTGATTAATATTTTGGGAGAATCGTTCTCATCGTGTAAAAGCACCAATTTTGCTACAGAGCTATCCTAGAGTATACTGATCCATTTTGGAAGCGGAAACACCTTGTAGCTGTACTGTATGAGCTTCGTTCAGGGCATTTTCAACCCCCCCTTATTTTTTTCAATTAATCTAAGCTATAATTGAAAAAAAAAAAAAATTACCAGAAATGTCCACACAACTGTTTATTAATGCTTTTAGCAGTTTATTTAGTCAAAACAGAGGCGGATACATAATGTGGGAGGGGAAATCGTACCCCTTTCTTCGACTAATTATTATAAAAAAGTACATAAATCGAGTAAAATAGCTCAAAATGTGATAAAAGCAATACATTTTTCACAAAGCTACACAATGGTATAATTATCCATATGGGAAGGGGAATAACATCTTATTAACTGTCACGTAAAGACTTCGCCCAGGGCATTTTTCACCCACCTTTATTTTTTTCAAAAAAATTAGTAAGTATTTTTTAAATATTATGTTTCACAAAAGATATCTACAAAACTGTTTTTTATTGTTTTTAGCGGTTTATTTAATCAAAGTAGTGGTGGATCCATTGCGCGTTTTTTCGACCAATTATTAAGTTAAGTACCCTAAATTAGGTAAAATTGTTCAAAGTGTGATACCAGCGGCACAAATGACGGAGAACCAATTTGTAGCTGTA
This sequence comes from Flabesymbios commensalis, assembly GCA_964017125.1. NCBI lineage: Eukaryota > Metazoa > Annelida > Polychaeta > Terebellida > Flabelligeridae > Flabesymbios > Flabesymbios commensalis. The sequence continues at coordinate 40,059,274 of OZ024917.1, forward strand.
TTGTAAGAGTTTTTTCCCTCAAGCCATTTTTAGTCCCACCTTATTTTTTCAAACGTATTGAGTAATACAAAAAATATGTTTCTACTAATCTTTCTACAAAACGTATGTTATTAATGGTATTCGCAATTCTTTTAAAGGGACCCCTTGGGATGAGACATTTTCAATTTTGTCAATTTTGACAATTTAATTTATATGAAGCTATATAGCCTACTAATCTTAACTAAAAATACAAAAAAGTCGAAAAACAATTTTAAAGCACAGAAAAAGAGTGAAATAGCTATATTTCCAGGTCGTATATTGCCATGTAAACAAAACAAGTCAGCAATATACAGGACTTTACACCACATATTCCCACGTCTTGGACGGGGAGATCAAGGCAATCGCCGCTAATTGGCCGCTAATTGGTGTCTTTTAGTCAGGACATGGGGGGATACACGGCAACACTGATTGTCTGCCCAACGCTGGGCCGACGGCATCAACATGTGGCCCAATGCTGTAGGGACATTCAATCATCCTTCAGCAAGTGTTTAGGTATACAAAGAGTTTGTTTGGGTTTTAAGCGGTTTCATAGAAATATTGATAAAAAATATTTGTAAAAATCTGAAAACTCTGAAAAAAATGAAATCATGATCTGGGGGATACACTACTTCATTACAAAACTAAAAACGAAAAATGGATGTCATCCCAAGGGGTCCCTTTAATCAAAACAGAGGCGGATCCGTGGGGTGTGTGGAGAGGGAGGAACACACACCCCTTTTTTGTCAAATTATTATAAAAAGTGCACTAACTTGGCTTGAATACACAAACAAAAATCTTTGGGGCGGCGAATCACCCACGTCAGTCACAAAACATGGACTCGCTATTGCATTTTAACACTAAATACGACCAAATTTTAAAAATAATCTGTTTTTATTTTGCTATTTTTTTTACTTGCGTTAGAGATTTTTCCGGTATTTTACAAAAAAAGATGCAAAGAATTAAAACATTACCTAAAAGCAAACTTTTACCATGTTGCAATATCTAAAAAAAACTAACAATATTTTTATTTGATCTCTGAAATTAGAATCGTCACATATGGTTTCATTGTCAAATAATAAAATGAGCATGAATTAAACATCTTAAATATTTTTATAGAGCCTTATACCGGTAGGTATGGTAATATAATGTGACATTAACACGTGACGTACAGCGCTTCAAAGCATCAGCAGTTGTTGCTGTTGTGCAGTAGTCATGCATTAGAGGGTCAGATTGTTATTATAAAGCTTTGATACAACTATCTCATCGCAAAATGGAGTGCGCCCAACTCATTATCTTGCTGTATTATTGACTAACCAGAATCAATATGTGGAAGCTGATGTACCTCAGATAAATTTAGGAGAATTAGTGAAGAACCAGAAGAACTGAGATACCATTTCACTTTCGTCATTTCATCCCACTTTATGTTTTTGTGACTTTGGTAAGTTTGATTGTACCCAGCATGTAGACTGGGGAATATTGTTACACACTAGTATTTACAATTTTAGTGATACGTAATGGGAAGCACATTTCCCACTTGCAAAAAATATTAAAAGTTGACGAAGAGGGACGTCTCAGTAAAAAGTGGAACAGCTGATGGGGTAAAGTGGGATAATTTTATATACGTATCTCTTTAGATCCATCAATACTAGAACTAAAGGGTATTGTAGAGAGGTGTAAATGATTAAAACAGTATATGAACACATTAAAGGGACTGGCCCAGGGTGAAATCATAAATATTAGTGATTTTATTTTGGCTTCTTAATATGACCATATGATGTAAACATGTCCATAGACTAGAACTGCAATTCTTTTTAATTTTTCTGCTGCGCATTCACCAGTTAGGCTAGATGTAGAGAAGAAATTCCTGATTTCTAATTATTGACAACCATGTCAAAAATTAGAAATAGGGGAATTTCGTCTCTATATCTAGCCTAACTGGTGAATGCGCAGCACAAAAATGATAAAAAATTGCAGTTTTAGTCTATGTACATGTTTACATCATATGGTCATATTAAGAACCCGGAATAAAATCACCGATTGTTTCATGATTTTAGCCTGGGCCAGTCCCTTTAACAAAATAAATATTCAGTTGATGAAGAAGTACTGGAATCGTACGTGGAGAAGTGGGACCCTTACGAGGAGAAAAGTTTACCCGATGCCTAACACTACTTATTGCCCCTGAGTTTTCCCTGTGCCTCCTAAATTTATAATACATTCACTTACTCAATAATCACTACTATATAATCATAGTGAGAAACATTTGAATTATACATACAAATGAAGAAGGTAGCAAAGGTGATCTGAACACAATAAATATTATATACTAGTCTATACAGTCATATTAAACATCACTATACTCTACTAGTATCTGTGATTTGATTCTGAAGAAGATGCTACAAATGAAGATGAACAGTTGCATCCCGCGTCTGATTCAAAGATGAGACCAGACACAAACCTGGTCAAGCTTTTCACTTAAATTTCTCGTATCACTTCAAATTCCTTTCGGTAATGATCTAAAATCAGGGATACATTCGCCCGGTAACATACTGTGTAAAATGATCCATTAATTGTTCTTGTCCTAATATTTTGAGTTCAAACTAGCAGATATTAAATAAATATATAATAAGTTGTCTAAAATTTATTGTCCTCAAAAATCCCGCCCATGGGGAGGGGGTGGGGGATGTTTTTTATGTATGGTTTTCATATACACATAGCACGGAAGACGTGTACTTTGATATTTAAAGGGTCATTATATATTGTAATGAACCCCATATTTGTTATTTTTTTATTTTCACTTCACGTACCATTTTCTAGTATCATAACTAGTGTTTATTCCGTGGAACACATACCTGGAGTTAAAAAACAATCACAACATGTCTTCTAGGAAATTAAATTTACCACTTCAAATTCAGGGAGTACATATGTTTGATGAACCGATATTTTTTACAGCCTCAATATTTTGAGTGCAAACAAGCAGATATTTTATAGATAAATAATAAGGTGTCTAAAAATTACTGTCTTTAGAAATCCCAGCCATGGTGAGGGGGTAGGGGATGTTTTTCATTTCTGGTTTTCATATACACATAGCACGAAAGACGTGTAATTTGGGATTTAAAAAGTCATTATATATTATAACGAACCCCATATTTGCTAATCAATTTTATTTTCTTGTTACATAACATCTTCTAGTAACATAGCTAGTGTTTATTCCATGGAACACATATCTGGAGTTAAAAAACAATCACAGCATGTCTTCTAGGAAATTAAATTTACTGCTTATAATTCAGGGGGTACATATGTTTCCAGCTCCAATATTTTGAGTGCAAACAACCAGATATAGAAGAGATAAACAATAAGGTGTCCAAAAAAATATTGTCTTAAAAAATCCCGCCCAGGAGGAGGGGGGGGGGTGGAGAGGGTTTTGTTTATCTGGTTTTCATATACACGTAGCATAGGAGGCGTGCAATTTGGGATTTAAAGAGTTATTACATGTATTAATAAACCCCATATTTTTTTATTATTATTTCAGTTCCACATAACATCTTGTAACAATACTAGTGTTTAATTCTTGGAATAACTACCTGTAGTTGGAAAAATATATACAACATGCATTTCAGTAAATTATATTTACCGCCTAAAATTCAAGGGGGTACATATGTTTGACGCAATATCTTGAGTGCAAACAAGCAGATATTTGATGGATATTGAATAAGCTGTCTCAAAATTATCGTTTTCAAATATCTCGCCCTTGAGGAGGTCGGTGGAGAGGGTTTTCATATTAGATTGTTATGTAAACGTAGCAAGCGATATGTGGAATTTGGGATTTAATGGGTTATTACATATATTAATGAACGCCATATTATGTTATTTCTTTTATTTTTGTCTCACATAGCATCTTCTTGTAACATAACTAACGTTAGTGTTTATTTATTAGAATGATTACTTGTAGTTAAAAAAATGTATACAACATGCCTTTCAGTAAATTATATTTACTGCTTAAAATTCAAGGGAGTACATATGTTTGATGACCCAGTATTTTTCCCGTCGCAATACTTTGAGTGCAAACAAGCAAATATTTATTGGATATTGAATAAGCTGTCTTAAAATTATCGTTTTCAAATATTTCGCCCTTGAGGAGGGGTGTGGAGAGGGTTTTCAGATTAGATTTTCATGTAAACGTAGCAAGCGATATGTGGAATTTGGGATTTAAAGGGTTATTACATATATTAATGAACCCCATATTATTTTTTTATTTTTATTTTTGTCTCACATAGCATCTTCTTGTAACATAACCAGTGTTTAATTATAAGAATAAATACCTGAAGTTGAAAAAAATATACACAACATGACTTTTATAAAATTAAATTTACCGCTTAAAATTCGGCGGGGTGCATATATATGTTTGATGCCCCAGTATTTTTTTATGTCCCTATATTTTGAGTGCAAATAAGCAGATATTGAATAGTCATATAACATGGTGTCCAAAAATCACTGACTTCAAAAATCACCAGGGGGGGGGGGGGGGTGGAAGGGTTCTCATATCTGGCCCATGGACTAATTTGAGTTGCCCCAGATGCTGGGCATGCGCTGTGACAAATGTAAACCGGTATTATTTTAGCCTCCAGTGTCTAAAACGGAAGCTGCATCTTAAGCCTGGGAGAATTCTCTGTAACCATATGTACTGACCTTTGACCTGGATCACACACTCATCACGCATAGTAACCATAAGGCCCACGTGGTGGCCGCTCTGCGACCACGGCCGTATGCTATTAGCAATTGCGCAGAAATTCTTTGAGCGTGTTGCTGTGGTTGACGTGTTGCTGTGGTTGATGCTGCTGTGCGTGATCTGTCTGCAGCCATTCCTCTATAAAATTACCTGCTATGTTTACCTATTTCACAAAGTCTGGCGTTTCCACCCCACTCTAACCAAGATCACGTGGAGCCTTCAAATGCAGTTTCGGATAAATAACTGGAATATAAACATTGGCCTACTTTTCTATTCTAACAATCAAAAATCATCACAGATATGAGGCAAATATGGTGATGAAGAAGTATACGTTGTAGTTAAGTCAGTCAAGTGTGATTTAACATCAAACTGGGCATAGTCAATGTCCGTGGCCGGACAGCTGCTGTACTTTAAAATTTAGAGCCGTAAGCCGGTCTGCGCTATGCCGGGAGATAGTGAGCGATTTGCAATGTCGTAAGGCCCAGGCAGCCCAGCTCAGGGCTAGCTATTCCGAACAAGCAAACAAACTAGCTGACTGATTCATTTATTCATTCATTAGCACGCGAATTTTAATTTTCTTGTTTTTTATTATCCTTTTTATACAAGTAGACTACGATAGACCTAATAAATACCATTCTTTGCTGCAATATAATGGAGACTGCTTTGCTCGCAGTGACCGGTTTATCTTCAGCGTGCGCCTTTACCGCTGTATCCTACAGAATAATTCGGTACAAATAACAACTCAACTTGTCATGCCGTTTGGGTGTTTGTTTGTTTGGGTTAGCTAGCCCGCATTCGGCGCATGCAGGCTGCCCGGGCCTTCCGATAATTATCGATCGATCACAATCTCGCCCTTAGTCCAGTTGCTTTTTACTCAGAGCTGTGTATCACTAAGCCGGTGGGCCACATCAAGAGCCGAATTCAGTGCTCACAGACTACCTTTATCACGGCAGCTAAAGTAGGTACATCCAAACAGTCATTATGATGGGGTTTTTCGTGTTTTTTCAGGATTTATGTGAATTTGTGATACACTGCAATAAAAGACATATTTTTCTCTGTTTGTTTGTTCTTCTTGCTCACTATTACTGGTAGAAATGAAGCCATGATTGTAGAATTAAAAAAGTAATTTTCTTTGAATGACACTTTTATCGTCCTTTTCCGAGGGTTCCCATAATGAGATTTCTCGCAATTATGAAAAATGGTGCCAGCTCTCGCCTTAAATTCCATAATTGTTGCAACAAGTGCTTGAAGAGGTAAGTGGAACAGGCATGCTGTGGTCCCTTCTGCTAATTTTTTTTACGCAGGTGCCATTTTTTAATTTTTGTAAAAAAATAAAATAAAAGAAAATAGACTATGTCCACTGCCCTATGAGGAAGTTCTGGAGGACAGCATTATGACAGAACAATGTGGGCATCTCGAAGAATTGAGATGCCTGGGGAAGGCTGCACTAGTTTGCCTATGGTAAAACCTGGGTGAAGTGTTGTTTGCCGACCCTGCACTTTTTCATGGGGCTCACCGAGGGTAAAAATGGAAGTTTCATGGCTATAAGGATGAGAATCCATCAAAATTTTTCTTCTCCCATGACCCCCTCGTGGACTCGAAAAAAAAAAAAAAAACTGGGGCCGGAAGCTATGCCCAAATTTCTGATTGTTGTGTGACCTATCTGCTCTGTTACAGTATTGCGGGGCACTCATTGGGTGCCCAGATGTATCTTAAAACCTGATATATACGAATACAACATCTCAGTAGTTTTATTCAGCTGCTTCAAAAAGTTCATGTGTCCGGGTGATGTTTTGGCTTCTGTATCCCTGCCGGAATTTGCAAAATTAAGGTCACAGCTTTTGGATGTTTTTATAATTAGCTCAGATTCTGATCTGGCACAGCATTTTTCTTGCTCAGTGAAAACTGTGGAATGGGGTCAATTATTTATTCTAGCATGTGGGCAGTTACGAAAAAAGGCTCAGCATAATTTTATTGGACAATTTTAAAATTTATTGAAAGTACCTAGCTAAAGCAACCATAGTCTAGACCCCAATGCCAATGGTGATCATGTGCATAGATGAAGAGACTTTCAGCTTAAGACACCTTCTCATATACACAGGTTCCACACTGGAGAACTGGCAGAAGGATCAGCCCAACAGTCCACAGGTCCGTCTCAGGTGGCAGTCAGGCAGTCAGACAGTCTAACTTCATCATAAGCAAAACAGCAAGGGGATGAATGAATAGAAACCAACAAGTGTCTGCCAGAATAGATTCACCATAGCAGTATGACAAGCTTGAAGGAAATCACCATGCATACATTGACATTATTATTTGCCATAATTTGGGGTGGTGAGACCACAACACCACCCCAAATATGTTTGGTAGACTAGTCTAACGTTACTCTAGATTAATAAATTTTAAAATTGTCCAATAAAATTATGCTGAGCCTTTTTTCGTAACTGCCGATACGCTAAAAGAAATATTTGACCACATTCCACAGTTTTCACTGAGCAAGAAAAATTAAAATGATGTATCTAGATCTAAACTAAAGTCTGTCCGACGGTGGGGAATTGTCCAAAATGAAAGTTAGCTTTTTTCCCCTTATTTACTCAATATTGCATTATAAATTACAAAAATGGCATTTATTTTTATTAAAAAAACTGCCAATACTCGTGCACTTAATTTATTAATCAGCCGTTTTAATCTCGCCTCTGTAACGCCATAAGCGTCGGTGGTTAACTACACATTTTATCGCTCACCATTTGGACGAGCTCACTTCAGAAAACCTGCGGGGGTGTTCAGTGTAGTTGCAACTAGCCCCAATGGTCGGTTGTTTTTGTGGCTTATTTTTGTCCATATTTATATCGGCCTCGGCGCTCATAAAGAACGTTATAGATGCCTAGCTTTACTGCAAGAGTCAAGCGCGCAAGAGTCATGTCAGCAAGTGCTTGGTGAATTAAAAACAACTACCAAAAAATTTAGAATGATCCGTTCAGGATCGTTGCCATACTCATAGTGACGCTTCCATGGTTCAAGGTATCACATTTAAAATGGCAGCGGTGACAGTTAAAAGCTGTCGGCAAAAAGTTAAAAAGGAGAATTAAAGTGGCAATATGTTGGATAACATAAATTTTATGGATAATTTAAATGCCAAATGGAACATAGAACAGGTGAATATCATTTTTGATATGTTTCATGTGGTATTTTTGAACTGGATACCAAAAAGCTGACTTTCATTTTGGACCATTCTCCACCGTCGGACAGACTTTAGTCTAGTCTCTAGATCAAAATCTGAGCTAAATTATAAAATCTTCCAAGACCAAGGCAAAAGATGGCACCTCAATATGCCCATATGACATACTTGCCAACATTTGAGAAATCCAAAGAGGGACATCTGGTCGGAAAGCTTCAGTTCCCAAGACCGCATTACTGAATCGCCGCTGGTGGGGACCCGTGACATGCACCCTGGATTTTTTTTATACATTTTCTCGTGATGCATTTTTAGGGCAAGAATATTTACAATAAAACTGGTCAAAATCTGCATAAAAACACGATAAAAAAATAACTACAATTTACTAAAATCAAGAATAATAAACTTAATTTACAGTATAGAGTTTAGTCTTTGTGAAAATAGGGACAAGTAGTAAAATTCGGGACATTTTCTGGGCGATTCGGGATGCGGGAAACATGGTGAAAAAACGGGACTGTCCCGCCAAATTCGGGACGGTTGGCAAGTATGATATGATATGGGGGTAACAGAATCCAAAACATAACCCAGACACTTGAACTTTTTTAGGCAGAGCTCTGAAGAAAACTACTGAGGTGTTGCCGCTGTTGAGAGTTTTGTTTTTAGATACACCAGGGCACCAACGAGTGCCCCGCAATACAGAAACAGTAGCAAATACACCATATTGTCATATAGGTCTGTGCACATAACAATCAGAAATTTGGCATAGCCTCCGGCCCCCGTTTTTTTTTTCACGAGGGGGTCAAATCGATAAAGAACATAACGTTTGATGGATTCTTATCCTTATAGTTATAGCCATCAGTGCACATTTTTTGGACAAATTTCCAGTGTGGCAGAAGGACTCTCTCCCTAAAAAACCGGAGAGTCCCGTTCAATTTCAAAGAGTCACGTTTAAAATAAAAAAAATTTCATGCAAGGCGCAAAGTATTTTTTTGTTGCAATTTTTTAGCGCATTTATGGTTATTTAGAATGTTGTGAAAGAGATCCTCTTAATTTTTGCTTAGTTACGTTTTTATTATTTATAGGTTTTTCACAGGGATACTGAAATTGTCAAACAACAAATTAAAAAGTTTATATACTTTAATTATGAATTTACTTTCAATAACTTAGCATCAATACATTCTCATTGACACATCAAAAAATTAAATTATCATTTTCAGATATTATAAGCATGTGCAAAGTAGGCCTACATACTGTAGGTCAATTGGAGTTCTCTCATCAACATGGCATATAAGTTAAATTACTATTAATCGAATTTAATTAATATAACTATTGGACTCATCACTGCCAATAACAGACACCTTTCTTTTTCTGTATGTTTTTACATTCATTCTTCTTGGCCTGGTTGATGCGTTCAGCCAGAGCTTAACATTCATTCGTCAAACCAAGGGAGATTCCTTGGTCAAACAAACACGAGGCGCTGACATAGTGTTGTGTTAATTGAGCAGCATTTAAATGAACAGCCTAATGACTAATCTAAAATGACTAACCGTAATGGTAAGCCTATGCTAAACCAGCATTGTATTTCTAGCGGACACAATAGATTGACCCAGCGTTGCTTTAATGTCGGTCCATCGTCTACGAGGCTGGCCCAGCATTAAAACGATACCGTGACATGATCGCCTGTTTGCGAGATTGTGACAATGTCACGCCACAGGATAGCCGAGTCATTAGCCTGATAAGGTGAGAGACGTCACAATGTTGAGTAAAAACAGAGAGTGCTGGGCCGACGTTGTGTTACCTGCCAGTTTGACTGTGAACCCAGCAAACACGGGACGTCCAACCAACGTTGCCTTGTTGTTGGCCCATCATCTACGGCCAGCGCTACTACGACGCTAGCCCAATATCAAAACAACACTGGGCAAACGTCCCATGTTTGCTGGGGAAGCGGCGCCGAAATACAGGGCCTGACCCGGTTTGTGTCCAGGAAATAGGCCTTCATTCCCTCACTCGTCATCATCCCTCGTATCAATATCAGACTACACGTGACCATTCATATACTGGCGCCGTGGCGGGCACGTCTGGTGGGAATCTGGGAACTGCTCAGCAGATTTTACTACTGAAAAAACCACCGGCCATGGGTGAAATGCCAGCATGTCCCGCACTTCTAAAACCACGATCGGCCACGCGGACTTGCCTCAAAATTGTGCACTGGCCATGATTACACACGAAACTTCCATTTTTATCCTCGGTGTGCCCCATGTTGAAGTGCTAACAAAAGGCTAACAAAACTTCACATTTCTTTGAGATTCCCACATTGTTCTGTCCAAATGATGTCCTCCAGAACTTCCTCATAGGGCAGTGGACATCTAAAAGTGTTTTTATTTTTATGTTTTAAATATTATAATTATTGTGACCCCTGTACTATTGTATCATAAATATTTTCATGGTATATTAATGCATCATAATTCATACTTTTTATTCTAATTTCCTATTCTTTATCCTCTATTTTGGCTTGTGAATTATTTTTAATCACATGATAGGAATGTTGATTATAACGGCATTGTCAAAACTACGGTATGTCTAGATAGTGCAGAGATAATCCAGTAGACATGACCAATATCATGCACTGGGAAAGATCAATGGATGAGGGGAGCCCTGGTCAGTTAATCCAACCACATTTCGTTGAGCTATGGTTGTTTGAATGCCGGGCCATGTGCTTGTATTGGGGACCAGATAGTCCCAGACTGGCCACGCTACGGCGAACACATGTGTACAGCTGTGTAGGCCTACACCAGCAGTGTCCACCAAGTGCTGTTTAGAGGTTGGCCCAGCGTCGCAGATGTGTTAACGTTACATACCGTCGCCATTTCTGTATCCAGTACACTGTCTTTTTATTGTTGTGTAGGAATAACAGATTGCTGGCAGTGCATGTACACACAAGTATAATGTAATGCATCCACCCCATCTCCTCAGTGCCTGCTGACCACCCTGCAATCACAAGTCAGTCACCCAATGTTGTATTAATGCTGGGCCAGCATCGAACACCGTGGACTAGCATTAATACAACATTGGTTTGATGCCTTTCATTTCCGGGCAGATGACATAACAAGTGACTGCAAGAAGGGGGGGGGGCGCTGTTTTCTGTTTCAGTGGGGGAGGGAGGTTTTTCAGTGGGTGGGCACGCATAATCTGGGGGGAGGTTTCGAGCACGCAAGAAATCCCGCACACATAAAGTTTTGCAGAGGTTCATGCATAACTGAGGGTTGTTTTAGTGGTGGATGCTTCCGGGCATAAAAAATGTTAACGTTGTTGGGAGGGTGCGTTGATGGCAGGGACTACTGTATAACACATAAGTCTTGGAAATTTTGGTTCATTCAGTTCTTTTAAATATAATTTTATGTTCCAAAATTAAGCTGATAAATACGATACATCCACTTGATGTTGATTTAATGCTTATGGCGCTGGCCGACCTTGAACCAGCATTGTGTCAATTACCTGTGTCGTTACCTAACATAAATAAATTGTACTGCTATTTACCAAACGATCATGAAAACATGTTTTCAGATGTTTTTTAATGATGTTTGCATAATATTTTAAGTAATGTTTTAATATTAAAAAAATGTTTTTTACACACATTGTGAATCATTATTTAGTCTAACATTTCCTAAATATCATTGAATATGTTTGTGTTTGCCGGTTTCATATATGATTGCATGATCATTGTTGTGTGCCTGTATAATGCCTCCATAATTACATGATATTCTGTCGCTGGTGCTTAAGGGTACATCTTCTGTCTCTTCTGTTAATCTTAATTGTACTTCCCACAATTGTACCTCCATGTTGCGCTATCACAACTCAACTGTGAGAGTATCTAGGCAATACAAACATTCCAACTCTCAGCATGTACCGGCTTTTAAAATGTCCCACTGCATCGAATCTAGGCATAATTTGCATGGTACATGGTATCTCCTTACTGGATGTAAAACAACATGCTGTGCAATGTGATGGCTGTGATCTTTGGCAGCACAGAACATATGAATACTGGCATTACACTCAGTATCTACAGTATCGAACTGTTGTTCAATACAATGTGGATATCAACTGACAATGTGAGACAAGTGTAGATGATCTCATGGATGCTGATGACCATGATGCCAATTTATCAGACTTGGTTGATGCCCTCTCTAACTCTGGATATTCTCTGACTGATGCTGAAACCAATTTGCTATTTTGTATAGCACGATCGGCTTATAACACGAATCGAATTATTGGACTCCATAAATCGATTTATAACGAATAACTACTGTATGATCAATTATAAAAATATGCTTTTAAGTTGATATATACTTAAGTTACCGGTATACAATAGGCTGAAAACCTACATTATTATTGCGAGACTTCACAAAGCTTATAATTACCATGGGTAAGATGAAGATTTGAAATCTACTGACCACACTCTGCATTTCTAAAGGCACTGTATTCATAATAGTTGAGCATAATGGTTGAGCAAGCACATCACTAAGAAATGCATCAAATTGCAAGTACCGTATATCCCCGTGTATAATGCGATGTTTTTTCTTAGCTATTCATGTCACAAAAAGGCACCTCGTATTATACATAGACGTAGAATTTAATACATTTTTTTAGCTCTCTAGCGGTAAGTTCAGCGGTAAGTTCTCTAGCGGTAAAACGTATCTTTAAACATAGGCCAGTCAGCGTGTTTGGTAAGCAGACCTATACACACGATACGTTCACCCAATGCTGGTACATTGTTGGGCCACCGTCTGCGACGCTGACACAATATTGTACCAGCATTGGGTGAATGTGTCGTGTTTCCATGGAACCCCCGTCTCACATTCCCGCCGACGAGCGTGGCACCTTTGACAACCACGGGCAGATAAATGACGCCGTTAGTCTGCAACCAATTCACACTTCTGACCTGTTCATTTATATTATTATTGATTTAATCTGAGATCGCCTTTCATATGGGAGTGTTCTATCGTGTACGACAAATCTGAATATGATATTTTCATATTGGAATTAGAGAATGCGTTGACGAAATATAACAAGATATCACTGATTATATCTCCTATCGCAAATTCTATACATAGGCCTCAGAATGTCCATATTGCTGGGATAACATACACGCCTACCGCTGTTGCCGCGGCTGATACGGTATTGAGCAAATGGTGGTATCTGTTAGCTGTAGTTCATGGAGCGCTGCTGTGTTATTGCACCCTGACACTTATACAATCAAACACCTCTTGTGTCTAGACAATGCGGCTAGTCTGCAAATGTTTTACAATAACATTTCATCTTGGAATGTTCTCATTTGAGCACGACGATATTAAAATATGGTCTTTGTAATAGATAAATTAAAATAATATAAATTTGTCGGCAAAATATACATACGGGTATTTTAAAATCTGTGTGTATATATATGTAGCCTATGCAGGCCTCAGAATGTCTGCCGATCAAGACAGTCCCGATGACATCCACTCTGCCGTGGAAAATGAAAATACAGTATCTGCTCACTTTATAAGTAGGCAGATACTGCCCTTTGGTTTTGCAGAGATGTACTGTTGCCGCTGTTCCCGTCATTGAGCATCGTCTATGCAGTCACGGCGCTATTTAGTAGAATAAGATAATATCCATGCCTCACATTTAGATGGCCCGGAACGCTGCCGACCGGGACACTGCCGACATCCACAATTTGAGGTTGTATTATACGCGGGGATATACGGTATATGTTTTATAATGTTTCAGGCCCTATTTTCCAGCTTCTGTTACTTGCCACTTTTGTGAGAAACAGATCAAAGTGCCTTATGAATATCGAAATTGTTGGGATTGTCCGAGATGTGAACAGTACAACGGGTTTACCAAGGTGAGACCTCGAGAAACACATGATGTAGAGCTGGTTTTATGTTGGGCCGAAATCACAGACAGTAACTTACCAATAACTATAGATCACTGATCAATATAAACCGTAGTAGTCTTTTCCAGTGTTTAATCTCATGTGTGTACATGTAATCTCGTACTCAGTAATTTCTCTCACTTATTGTCGATGAGTTTAACGATAGAAATCAGCTTATCAAGTCTTTGAAGTTTTCAATGTAGTTAGTAGTTTAAATAGTGCTTTACCCTGTCTAATCTAAAAACAATAATGTTTGTGTGTCATATTTACTAGTAAACAGGGCTACCCGAATCATACCTAACACTTTCAATGAGAGGGCTTAATTATCTGCTGCGAGGTACATGTACATTTTACAAAACCCCAATAATTTAAAAATTATATAGAAATTCTACATGTTCGATTATTCCAAATTTTATGCAGCGTAAAAAGACCTTCCTCAATTCTGAAGATTTAATCTTATTATTATACAGCTTTCTGGATTGGAAATCTCATTATCTTTTTCTGGACATGTATCTATGAGGACATGTGCCAAGTTTAATACTTCACCAGTGATATCTAGCTATTGATTTATTTTTAAAACCCTTTGATTGCAACAAGATTTAGCCCAATAATCTGGCTATAGTATAAAAACAGCTCACTTGATCATTTCCTTGATTCCTAGATGTCATGACTCCCCTCATTAAAGGAGAACTTGTGCCAGCCCTGAGGCCACCATTTTCCCATCTGATTCCTGGATTCATAGATGCTAGATCCACTTTTTCCAAAATTAATGATGTGCCTTCTGTTGACAGGATGGAGATTATAACAAGGTGATCGCTGCCCAGTATGTTGAGGACATGCAGCACATCCCAGGAATCAACCTTAGTGACGTCACTGATTCTCCACCCGGCTACTCCAATATTCTCTGTGAAGACTGCAACAGGAATCAATTACTCAAAATTAAACAGCTGGCTAATTTTGTCCCTTACTCTGAGGTGAAAATTACTGGAATGTGATCGTTTAGATATACATGTTATTCAGTAACTATGATTGTAATACCTCTTTTACCCTATATTCGCTAAGCATGATTATAGTCGCCTTTGGTAGCCAACATTTTGGCGGATGCCATTGTTGTCACCAGTTGCGTCCGTCCATCCGTCTTTCTGTCACTTTTAGCACTCTACTTGTTTCTCGTAACTGGAATGCACATTAAACTTTACATACAGGTTAATCATTCATGAGTAAAGCTTGATTAATTTTACGTTTGGCTTTCCGTGACCCCTATGACCTTGACTTTTTTCCGATCAATAATTTTTCTAATTAACGCAATTAATTCACTTAACCTTTTTTTTTATGTCATATCTACTTCACTAATAGCTCGGATGAGTTTTAAATTGGGCAAGAGTCAGACAGAAACAAGGTCATGATGATGATCGGACATTATTTTTTTAAGATGTGTAGTATCTGGAAAACTAGGCCAGATACACTAGCTATACCATTACTATTGAACAAAATGTGCAGTTTCAGGTAGGGATATACCATCACTATTGAACAAAATGTGCAGTTTCAGGTAGGGATATACATTGTACCATGAACAATTTCAACTTAATCAAATTAAAAATTAAAACACCTTTCTCCATGGATTAATATTTTGAAGGAAATAAGCAAAATAGTTATGCAGCTTTAAAAACAAACAGAAAATTACATGGGTGTGGGGGTAATTTTTTTCTCATTTTTTTTTTCAATTATTTTTAAATTGGAGTAGTCTACCCAAGTTAAGAAAAAAAAAATTACGGCACTTTTTTCAAGGGCGGGGGGTGGAGTAATTTTTTTTTAAATAATGAATTTTTTTACACATTTATTTTCTACATATGACATATGTAACTAGGCCATTCTCCCGATATATTTTTTGGTGGCTGCCTAAAAAGCTTGTGGGCACGATAACGTATGAACTGTTGGCTGGATTGCATTCAAGTTTGGTAGAGTTGTTCTCTAGGAATTTTTGATGATCTGATTAACTTTTCGGATTGATTCATTGAAAACAAAATGGCTGCCGCACCCATTAAATAAAATTGGGGCGAGGGTCATTTTTTTTTATATATATACTAGTGGTCATGTAGGCCTACTGACCTGGAAATATCCACACTCCTTCTGCAGTGTCACCTCTCCATGAGTAGACACTGCTAACCTTCATCTCTGGCTTGGATAATAATGCAGTGGTCAAAAACCAGGTCAGTGGGAATTCCCCTTCTACCAAACCCATGCTGGTCGCTGAGTGGACCTGGCAACCTGCCAACAACTCGAGTTGGCAAGCTGCCATTATCCACAGGAAACCCTAACCTTTCCAGTCTTTAAGCTGACTAAGAGGGCTGGTTTCGAGTCTAGGAAATAGGCTTATCTAGCGGGATGCTTTTTAAATGTTTTCGTGCCGAAAACAGTTACATCTACATGTAGCTTCTCAAGCGATTGTGGCATGGAGTTAAAACTGATGACGTGATTTAGTAGTGGCTGTCAATAGTACACAAAATGTTACGACCACCATAGCCTAATATATTTTATAAAAAAGAGCTCTAATTATTATAATTTAGCTGCTAATATATGTTTATTATATAAAATTAGTTCTCCCTCTGCAGATTTGTACGTAAATTGCTTAGAAAGAAATAAATGGTGTCCCGTGATAAACAATTGTTCTCGGTACGGTTTGAAATGTTCCATTTATTTGCATCAAATAATGCATCAAAAAATTTGTCATAATTATTAGATTAAATGATTTTATTTAGATTTAAAATCTATTACAGCTTCTTTTGTTTAAAATTGAAAAGTATAAATAAGTTTGCACAGAGAAATATCATTCAGCGTACACAATGTAGTTAGCGCTGAAAATTTGACTTTGCAAAATTTAAAGTGTGAAGTTGCGTCATTTTGATAAAATGGCCTTTGAAGTTCAAAAAGGCAATTTGTACACTTTTTGAAAAGAACACTCAATTGAATTAAAATTAATGAAATAAAAAATAATCATTTTGACTCAATTTTTTATTTGTATATGCCAGAGATTTTTTTCGTCTATCGGCCATTTTGAATTTTTGTATGATCTTTATAAAATTACTTGAACCTCCCCATGTTGCATGTTACATGTACCATTATAACCAGTGATTTTCCTTTTCAAAAAAGTATTTTTCTTTTTGGCCAACACTGTTCAATTATATTTCATTTCCATTTTGGCTTCCACTGATGAAAAATTACTGTAAAATGGCTTAGAACTCAAATACGTTTTAATGAAGTCATGTGACTGCAAACTCTGTTACTAACAGTATTTCTACATAATAATCGTCCTGTTGACTAGATTACTCCTTGAGGTTACAGGTGGGTGGACCGTTGGGCAAGTCAAATCCCCCTGAAAGAATTACACACAAAAATACAAGCTGATAAAAAAATTCTCAATTTTTTTTTTTCCAGTGTGTGTCTCCAGCTTTTATGGTTATGTCACAGTACATATATACCTCAAATGTCTAGAATTACGCTTATGCTAATAATAACAGTTCTACCTATGCCATGTATACTGATTGCTTTACTGTTACAACTTACATACTTACAACTTACATACATGTGTAGCTTGTAAACTGTATGGTCACTGACCCATTTCATCAACATGACTTCGCTATATAGCACATACTTCACTTCACTGTGAGCACTGTTCATGCATGCCTGCACAGTTATACATACACCACTGAAACAATGATACATATTTGGCCACCTAGCTGCCTTATACGCGGTAGTCACTAATAATAACAGTTGATACTTGAACCACTAGAACGGTTGTTGGAAGGTTAAAGGCAAGGTAAATTTGCAGGGTAATAGTCTGATATCAAGTCTCAAGACTGGGCCTTTCAATTTTCAGCTGCATGGAGAGAATATGTATATATACAACAGTACTGTAGTCATTTTGGCACATTGAACTAATCATACACATTGCCTTCTCTGAACTACCATGTACTCAGTTACATCTGAGTCAAGTGAAGCATGTGAGGGTAAAGTAATTTTCCCAATAACACAACATCAAAACAATTTCGGGTTTAAATTTTTCAGTATCATTTAACGAAAAGCTACACATTTTTTGCCAGTTGCTAATCAAACTAGAAATTGTTTAGCAAAATATTTCATCAACCATTGCGCCACATCCCTCTCTAATGCATAAAACCTTACAGGGGTGTCAATTGGAATCAGAGTTGCAGGTGGAAACGTAAAAGTAGGGGGTGGAAGATATTTGAGGGATTCACATGCAAAACCGCATAGTTGTTAGACGTTACAACGCAGCACGCCGCAGCCCTTTGCCCTTTGAGGGAGGGTGCAGGGAGGGGGCTCGAAACCGCACAACTGCGCTGATTTATTTTGAATTTTAGATGCTCTGAGGTAGCCTACATACTAGAGCATATCTGAGCCTCCTTTTTATCAAGTGAGATAATAATCTGAATAATCCTTAATGACCTGAAAAGTCAGGGTTTTTTTTTTTGAAAAAACCCTTAATTGTCAGGAAAAACACAAGATCTAGTCTACCTTTAAAAAAATAGCAAGGTCAGAAAAAAAGTCCTGAATTTTTGTTTTCGAAATTTTATTACAATTCAGAATTCCTATTTCATAATCTGTAAAGTTGAAGATAGGATAGCATTTTAATAATAACTTAATTTTAAATTTGCTCTCAGTGCAATGAGGTATTGAGGACTAGTTGTTTTGTTGACATCATGTGCCAAACGACCTCCACCTTTTGCTTGGCTTTAACCATCGGTTGTATAGACTATATAGTCACTAGGACTATAGTCACTGTAGGGCCTACACTCAATGTTGTGAATATACCTTCACTGGCATTAGGCCTACACATACTATAGTCACATTAGACCTGAAAAATGCCGTTGCATGTTTTGTTGCATGTTTCTGGCTGTTTCCACAGTCAATTCTTTATCAATTTCCATGCATTTTTTTAAGCCCTCTTTGCAAGTCATTTTCTGGGCGATTAAAGGATCAACTGGCTGAATTAATATATTACTAGTAGCACTATAAGCATGATTGATTAGTAATTAAGTAATTACCAGTCAGTCTGTTCAGATCCCACTATTATATGGGTCATTCCGTGTCAAATCAACCAATATTTGCTAGATCAAAAAAGTTCATGTCTCAGAAATCCACCAAATGTTAACTATTCACTCACCTGGGGGGGGGGGGGGGGGTTAGACAAAAATACGCGACAAAAAGTTAGATCTTTTAATTTGGCAAATATGTTCAGCTATGTCAGCCAATGACCTGATTAACTTTTGTGATCAAACAATTTCAAAATGGCCGTTTAGCGGCCATTTTGAATTTTGTAATATTTACTCAACTCAAGAAATGCAAAATTACTGGACCATGAATATAAAACAAAATGTAATGTCTCGCACAAGGATAACCCATGACAAATTGCACACTAAAAAATCTAAAATGGCTAACAGACAAAAAGTTAGATCTCTTAATTTGGCAAATATGTTTAGCTATGTCAGCCAATGACCTCATTAACTTTTGTGATCAAACAATTTCAAAATGGCCGTTTAGCGGCCATTTTGAATTTTGTAATATTTACTCAACTCAAGAAATGCAAAATTACTGGACCATGAATATAAAACAAAATGTAATGTCTCGCACAAGGATAACCCATGACAAATTGCACAGTAAAAAATCTAAAATGGCTAACAGACAAAAAGTTAGATCTCTTAATTTGGCAAATATGTTTAGCTATGTCAGCCAATGACCTCATTAACTTTTGTGATCAAACAATTTCAAAATGGCCGTTTAGCGGCCATTTTGAATTTTGTAATATTTACTCAACTCAAGAAATGCAAAATTACTGGACCATGAATATAAAACAAAATGTAATGTCTCGCACAAGGATAACCCATGACAAATTGCACACTAAAAAATCTAAAATGGCTAACAGTCGGCCATTTTTTTATTTTTTATTAATTTTTTTATTTATTTTTTTGTTCACATCTTCGAAATCTTTCATGATAGCTGATCTATGAATTTCTGCTTCCTCATACTTCACATAGCCATCATATACCACAATTTTTAAATATTTGTGGAGCGATAACTGAGGGCTGCTTTCGTGTTCGTTTCTGAACAACTCTTTCCAGTTTTCCATATAATCGATCTAGAAATAGATTTTTGGTGGCTTAGCCCTTTCAGCGCAGGGACTGTCTCTAGTCATCGGAATCTGACGTCTGTAGACGCCAGATTCCTTCTAAAGTCGATCCCCACACTGAAAGAATTAAAATATTTATACTGGCCGTAGACCAGGGTTCGAAATTAGTGGTGGTCCGGTGGCCCGAGGCCACCAAATATTCTGCAGGACCACCAGTACACTGGGTAGCAGTGGTCAGACAGGCCACTGAAATTCCCGGACCAAAATTGTTTAAAAGATCGTAATTAATTTATTTCTTTGTTCAGAATAGTGGGTAGCGGTGGTGTGGCAGGCCACTAAAATTTCCTAGCCAAAAATTGTGTAAAAGTGTTTTGTATTCAGAAACAATTTTTAAAAATTTGACAGGGCCACCAGAAATCGAAGAGGACCACCAGATTTTGGGGGCTGGTGGTCCGCTGGGCCAGTGCTCCAGAAAGTTAATTTCTAACCCTGTAGACCCATAACATATGTATTCAAATGAAGCAGAAAGAGCTGATTGAGACATTTATGATGATATCAAATTGAAAAAAACCCTTTAGTCTCCATGGTTTATGCAATTTATGAATTCAGCGTTGTAAGGATTAAAAAACAATTTTCTGGTTGCAAAAAAAGTAGATGGATCCCTAAAGTCTGTTTTCTGGTCTTGGCTCATTTTAACAAACACTGAAATTACCATTTCCACTTTTATTCACCACATAACATATTTTGAATTAAATTAGTCAAGTCAAAAATTGTATGGTCCATTATAATAAGGACAATTCTGTGTGTTTTCAATTGAGATACTATACTTGAATAATTTAAATTCTCATCAACTTAAAGTTGTGTCTTGCCACCACGACCCACAAGTTCGAGCTAGTAAAGACTACAAATATTGTTTCTTTTTCCAGCCAAACATTTGCAAATGTTGAATGTTTAAACAACACATTTAATTCCTAATAAATGTGATTTACAATGCTCATAAACCAGATTAAAAACGATTATAGTCGTGGTTGGGGGTGAAGGGGTAAAATTTATTAATTATGCTTGTTTTCAGACAACATTTGACGTGGAAGCAGAGGCTTACAGACAACAGCTAGAGCAAACATACACTTTATGTCGACGATGTCAGCTTAGAGTTCATCGTAAATTGAGGGCACAAGACATGGACATGCAGCGTCAACTGGACCAAGCCAACTTACAGCGCCATCAGGAGTCGGTGGAAATTTCCCAAGCCAGAGAGGAGGCATTGGCTGCTGAAGCTAATTCCAGTACATGCTCTGTGAGCTCTTAGATAATTATATCCTATGTTATTTTGAAATAATAATTTTTCACATAACCTTTGTTAGCAACCCTAAACCTTTTCCTCACCAAAACCCGTTTTTGCAAGCTGAAGGCTGTGACATTCAGTTTGCAAAAGTGGAATTTGGTGGTGAAAAGGTAGACGGAGGTTTCCCAACCATTAAAACCATTATTTCAGTTTGATTATACATTGTTATGTGAACATATTTTAAAAGATATTGTACACTGGTAAAAAAAAGACCTAAGAACTGTTAGTTAAACTTTTTAATCTCATTGAGAAAAAAATTTTCTCATGTTATGTGAATGTTTTTATTGATCTTCGACTGTAAAGACTGGATTTATGTTGTTCCTCACGCTTCATTGATTTCTGCTGATGGACGTAAGACGGCGAGCCTGTAAAAAGTCATTGCTCACACACAGTAAAAACCCAAACATTTTTAGTAGAGGTTGCTGTAGCCCGTGTCTCACTGTTTTTCTGTGGCTATAATTATAACGTTAAATCGGTTGAACTGAGAACATCACCATGTGTCTGTTAAAAAGAACTTTCTTCAGTGCACTTCGAACTCATATTTTGTGATTCATATTTAGATAAACATGGTTAAATATCTATTTTTTCTGTGAGACAATGGCAGCCATCAGCCATTCAACACGTTACATAGTATATCTGTATATAGGTCTACCTACCTCCTCTACTGGTTGATAAGTGGGTCAAAGTTCAGTTTGGTGATGTCACGTGTGACCCCTTAGCAGCACATGTTGACCACATGCTACAGAGGTTAGATCTGTATAGCGTGGGCCATGGCATAGGGCCTACTTACTGTGCACTGCTATACATGTACATACACTTTCACATGTACAGATTACACAGGCCTGTAACCAGCATGTTGATTGGGGAGGTGCACTGCCGCCGAATTGGCCGCTTCTGTAGGGGGGAAATAACGCATTCTGGGGACATGTATTCATACAAAATTAAGGAATCAAGCAACTTACTGCCAAAATTTGAGCAAGTGCAATGAACAGTCACTTTTGTAAACTAACCTGACACGCTTACGCAGCCTACGCAGGTGCCGAGGTTAGGTGTGAAAAATAGCTGTGACATATCAAGGTTGACCATGTGCATGCTATGGCCCTGTTAATGTGTCACACACATTAGACTTTAACTCAACACGAAACACCTCGATTGATCGATAATACGATTGCCAAATAAGAATTTAAAAGCAAATGTTATGGATGTATTCTCATTGAAATATTATTTACTCTTAGACTTCGTGTTTCTTAAAACAGATGATCACCAAATCCTACAGGTTGAAAGTAGGTCCTATTATTAGGGGTTTCCATTCACACTGGAAATCAGGGAAAAACTGGAAAAGTGAGATCATGTTTTCCAGTCAGATAAAAATCAGTGAATTTGATAAATTTGAAAAAAATGAGGGAAAAATGAGGGAATTTGATTGATTTGACAAAATATCAGGGAATAATCAGGGAATTTAATTATTTACAAAAAAGAAATATAATCTGCATTCACATTTTTAACATTCTATTTTTTTAAATAATTGTGTATTTTATATTCTACATGATTTATAACTCACTTAATATAGGCCTATATAATTGATGCAGTAGTTCGAAGTCCCTATTCCTCAACAACCACTTATCTTACAGGAATTTGTATATGTCTACCGGTAATACTCGAGAATTTCATTTACGGGGGTATGGCAGCATATTTATCAGTTGGCACTCCACAAAAATGTAATCGCTGCTGTGTTTATGCTCTCTGGTGTAAATATTTGCCCAGTGACACATCTGGAGCAGGTAATTTTCTAATGTGGGGGATGTGAGGGAACAAAGGTTCAGCAAAAATTCCCAACAATTCAACAAAAATTCCCAATTAAAAATGCCTTGTGTCCTTAATCCTTCAGTCTGAGCTGTTACTAAAATGGTGTTGAGGTCGAAATTTTCAAAATTGTTGTTTATTAGATTTCATATTTAAACTGAAATAATTTTTGAAGAATCTTTATTAGTTTTGATTTGATCAGATTTTAAACTGGAGAAAATTTTAAACCTCGCTTCGCTCGGCATCCATGAATGACCCTTAACTTTACAGGGACCTCCAAATAAATACTGAGCCTGCTTTGGGATCCAACTCTGTAGGCAAAAAATCCAAGAAACAGAAATAAATATTTTGCTTGAGGCAGAGGGTGAAAAAATAAAGTTCTGAAGATAGGACGAGCAATAAATAATTTGTCCAATTCAAAGTTCTGTAGTTGCGTTAGAGTTTTGCACTTTCATCAAATGCGTCTCGACGTACATGAGTAAGGCATTGAAAGGTTGTAACTAGATAGGCCTACATGTATGATGTCAAGTTCATACTTCTGATTGCAAAATTTGTAAATTATGAGCTGTATATCCTCAGACCTTCGCACGCATATTAATTTTGGTAAATAAATGGTATTTAATAACAAGATTTATGATAAAATTAAATCAGGGAATTTTGATCTAGATCAGGGGGAAATCAGGGAAAAATCAGGGAATTTCATTTCACATTCAGAATGGGAACCCTGATTAACTTGCATGTAGACAGTAGGCCATACAATGTTATTAGTTTGGTGGGACTGTAAGGATCGTTTTCACGGCAGACGGGACTGCTGTGTTGATCAATTACCCAACAAATGAGGGAATTTTTTTGTTATTTGTGAAATTTAAGTCCCAATATTATATAAATGTTAATTCAGGATCGAAGGCATATTTTAATGTGAACAGCTCGTTATCAGGGGTTATACAGGTACTAATTAAAACACAGAATGTCTACTGCAGTCTACATTATGTCTACTGCAGTCTACATCAGTGTCCTAGGGGTTAAGTGTCAAATGCATTATCTCATGTGTCATGTGACCGAGTATTGACCAGACACTGCAACTGAACATTGATTCTTTACAGTGTCACACTCTTGAGTCTGTACAGCTGAAATCATTGATGTGTGACCAACGCAATACACCCAATCAATCAAAGGGAGAGTCTTTTATAAATGTTCATAGAACATGGAAGCTATTTTTTCAATATGGCTGCAAATATTCATAATTTAATGCTGTAAGGCTTCGGACCTCATGTTCTTTATAATATGAAATTTAGTGTGCAATAAATCATGCTCTAGCGAATGATGTGGAATTGTAAATAGTTTGATGTTTTACCTGTGAAAATATTTATTGTTATGACATGTTTCAGGCACACATGCGCTGTCAGCTCGGCACACCATGGCACAGTGCGGTGCTCCAGGCAACCATGCTGTTTACCTGCTATATACTAGTCACAATGGATGTGGACACGCTTCTCCAGAAGAGTGACACAGGGTTCGCACTGTGCTGTGTGCTGCCGTTTAATTACGTGCAGTATGTAAGACTGTTAATCCCAGCTCGTCTGCTTCTGGTCATGCTCGGCTTGTTCTCAGCTCTCACGGCCGTTTTTGTTTGTGGGAAAAACAGGTGAGTGTAATAAGTATGCAGACTGCTCACCAAACACGGGACATTGACCAGATGTTGTACTAATGCTGGGCCAGCATCGTAGATGGTGGACCAACATTGGCCCACTATATGGGACGATGTCTCGTGTTTGCTGGGTTTATTTTAACCGTTAACATGCCATAGTCGTTTTTAATATTCTCGGGATAAGGGTTAATTATGGCACAAAAAAAATTTACCCTGACCCTTGTAATGCTGAGGGTGTATATATATATATATGGTTTGAAGCATGTTTCAAACCCGATAAAATACCACTGAAAATCAATAAAAGTTTGTGAAAGATGCTTGATTCATTAACCCTTATTCAATTTTGGGCGACTATAGTCGCCCAAAATTAACCAGGTGTAGCTTGCTGTGGGCGACTATTGCTCTAAAAAGAAAAAAAAATATTTTCAATTAAAAAAAAATACACTTCCGTTTTGTGGTGTCTTTCTATTTGCGCCTTAAAGCTTGCTAACTGACTGATTTTGTAATAAAATGGCTTTTAGTATGAGTTTTTCATCAGATATTTTTAGAAGAAATGTGCCAGATATTATTTAGTTGGAAACCACACATGCTGCAAATTTTATGAAGTAGTGTAATTGTTAAATAACACAATTTGTGATGTGTCATAAATAAACTTATTTTTTTCTTAAAATTTTGGCAGCTGGGAATTGTGTTAGCACAAGGGTTAACTTGTACCCAGTGACACTGGGTACAATTTGGAAAAAATATACCCAGCAAACACGAGACATTGAAGCAACGTTGGTTCAATGCTGGTTCACCGTCTGTGACACTGGCCCAACATTACACCAACATTGGTTCAATGTGTCGTGTTTGCTGGGTAGGTACATACTCATATTTCACTTTTAAGAGTTTCTATTTTATGTGCTAATAAATGACAATAAAAACAGTTTCAGTCTTGATTGGCCCTCAAAGGGTTAACTCTGAAAGGGCTAAATTAAATATTTTAATTTTCACCTGCTCGATGTTGTGTCTCGCTACCGCGACACACAACTTCAAGCGGTGGGAAATTTGTGATATTTAATTAAATGGAGACCAAACATTTGCTAATCTTCATGTTTAAAGACCCATTTCGTTCCCGATAACATTGATTTGATTGGTGAATAAATGGTTTAAAATGACTATAGTCTCGTTTAGAGGTTTAAGGGTTATTTTTTTGTTTCAGGTTGCGCGTTGTTGATGCTCTTGTGTGCTGTAGCTGGCTGGCAGACCTTATGATAGGACTTGGCTGCGGTATTCTGGAGGTTGTTAAATCTGAGGATTGTGATCTGCTGCTCACCTTTATATCCATATTAGTGACCATCATGACTACATGGGCTGCGTTCAGCCCTCGCTACAACAACGCCAGCTTAATCCGTATTAGAAAAAGGTATCGGTGAATTCTTTATTTGATTAAAGGTTTTTATATAAGAAATGAAACTCAAGATCTCTTCATTATTTTACAA
Source organism: Flabesymbios commensalis (assembly GCA_964017125.1). Taxonomy (NCBI): domain Eukaryota; kingdom Metazoa; phylum Annelida; class Polychaeta; order Terebellida; family Flabelligeridae; genus Flabesymbios; species Flabesymbios commensalis. Next base: position 40,085,526 of record OZ024917.1, read on the forward strand.
TTATATTTTAAACATGTTGTATTTGATCTGCGTCAAAAGAAAGTAAAAACAATATAACTGATCTGCCCAATGTGTATTTGCTTCTATGTTCTGCCATCCTGTTGTCTGTCTCCGTGATCAAATTTTGAGGATGAAAGAGTAAAATTAATGCATAACTGTCCAGTTGTTCTGTCACATATTTTATTTTTTATCAATATAATCAAACATAGAAATAAAATGAAAAAAAGTAATCATGTAAATATATTGCAACTTTAATTATCAAAATACATTTGTACAACATCATGTTGTTCTTTTATTCACTCAAGCAATATAACAATTAAAGTATGAATTAGATTAACTCTACTATCTTCGCTCCCAACACTGCTTGGAGGGGGTGGGGGTAAGGTGATAGGGGGGGGGGGGGGGGTTCTGAAATCCTGCCATATCCCGGGTACAGTCATATTTATTGTTTATAGTGTTTTCAACAGTTTCTGGTGGTTATATATGAAAGAAAATTGGTAGTTGAAATATGGAAATTCTGACTAATGTAAACAAATCATAAAATATACAAATCCACCCTGAATTTCACTATAAATTTGATAAAACTAGGTGATTAAAAAAGTTATTGCTTGATGGTAAAATCTCCAAAAAGTGACATTGGTTCACTTCACTTTTGCAATTTTTTAGCATATCATGTCACATACATGTACATTGTCGTAAAGTAGCAAATATGATGTTTTGCCCCAACTTTTCTAAATCTATCTTCAGACATCAGAATCTGACTTCTACAGACATCACATTATGTTGTCTAGTCTTGTTCCCGCACTGAAAGTCAGTGAAAGGTTAAGAAATTGTAATGGCTGTAGACCCATAACATAGGTACTAAAATGAAGCAGGAAGAGCTAACTGAGACATTTATGATGATTACAAATTCAAATAAACAACTTTGGTCTCCATGGTTTATGCATTAATATTTCAGCGTTGTAAGGGTTAATCTTTTTTTCAGGAAGAGATATGATCTTAATGGCTCCAACATGTCCAGTGCAAGTAGTATGGCAGATTCTGTAGACAATTCATTGCTGGGAGAGCAGGATAACCAACCTACTTTACAAAGACCACTCTTAGAATCCGCTGCTGAACCTGCCGATAGTGCCACTCCCCCAGAAGGTCCTGTTTCTCAACATCTTGAAACCATGAACCTTGGTCCACCCGCAGGTCGATCTCGTAAATCACAAGGTAAATTTATGCTTTTATCCAAAATATACAGACTATTGTTAAATTTTAGATTCACTCTAATGAAATTTACAGCAAATGAATTGCGTTCGCCATTGTTATATCAACTAATATCCAATTAAAATAGTGTAATGTTTTATCATATTTTTAGTGGATAGATTTTAAATATTTATCCCTTTATGGTTGAATAACTAAGGCCTGACAGTTTGCTATTTTTGGATGTGCTCTTGTTTCGATATGAGGATCAATGTATAATGTGTATTGTATAACCATAGTAACAAGTGTAAGAAAGTGAGCTTTATAGTCTGTAACTAGAAACCATTGCCATTGTTGCAGTGTTTCAAATGACAATAATAACATTCAATTTGAAAAAAAATCATTATTGTCAGCTAAAATGTTTGTCAGAGCTACTACCCGGTAATCAGTATTATCGCCGGTAGTTAACCAGATAATGGAGTACTGCCGGGTTTGACGCACATCCAGACACTACACTCTAGTTTTCAAAGCACAATACACAAATATTGTTTGTGGTGGCATCTTTGGCTTTTACCCGTGCTACACACAGGTAAAGCTAGTTTGGATGAAGGCTGATGTTACTGAAGCTAGGCTCCGCATCTATTATGGGTAGGCTACAAATTAAAAGGAAATAGTTATGTTTACATGTGATGATCAAACTGTGGACTACACAAGCTTAGAGGCCTACGCAACATCCAATATATATTTTTATTAAAATATTTATTGTATATTTATTCTGTGAAACACAGTGACGTGACCGGAAACCGTTTTGAATGGCTACTCGGTGAAAATAATGTTATATAAGGCCCCCTCCCCTAGGCTTCAATGTAACAGCATTTAGGCAACACTGCCACGATGTGTTGTGTTCGGTAGAAGAGATATGCTGGTAGATTGCGCTGATCTGGTACCGTAATAAAGTTACTAGCTCATACGTTTGCCAGCTGACCTGCTTGTCAAACTCGTTGCCTTCAAATGGTTATCGTAGCTGAATAGTTGGACATTCAAGGCATTGACGATCAATGCACTTCATTTTATTGGCCAGGGAATTCCTGGGTCATTCCATGTCAGATCAACCAATGGGTGTAGCAGTTATCTCTCAGAATTACATAAAAATTACACAAATAATACGGTGTGATAAATAGAATCTAAGTTTCAAATTTCAGTTGCCTAGCTCTAATATTTTTTGAGTTATGGCATTTTGAAATTTGAAAAACTTGGTATTTTTCGCGCGATTTTGTACACCAGAAGTGCATCCATAATTCTGGTATCGATTTCAAATGCTAATATCTCGATAACTATTTCATGTTTCACCATGAAAATTTCAACAGTTATTAACTGTGCACAGATGAATACAATCAACATATAAAATATCCCTGTGATGGATATACTATGTGTATGGTGACGTCAAAAATTTTTATTTATTGTTCAGAAATGGCTGCGAGACGGTTTTCAATAGCCAATATTTGAAAAAATATTTTGCTGAAACAGATGAAACATGATTTTGTTTGATTAATACATCCCCTGGTATACATACATACAAGAGAAACCTTTTGAATGCATTATTCCGGGAATTATACAGATCTGAATTTTGTACCCCATGGTAAATTTTATATTTTCGCCATACTTCCAGAGCAGTTTTCAGAATGTGGCCAAGCAGGTGATCCCACAAACTATTTTTTTCTGATTTCTTCTCCTACTTGTTCATAATAAACAAGCAAATAAAATTTCTTCCCAAACTTCCTCTCTTCTGAAAAAAATTCTGAATCTGGCACCCTTTTGTAACCCATGTTGCTAAATCTGGTCTGCCTTCGGACAAAACAGCTGTATTACTGTAAATGTATCTGTCAACTGTTCAATCGAGGTAATTACTTTTTTTAAATTTGCGAAGCGTATTACCCCCTTTCAAATCCTTAAATTGCAAGGCAGACTCCTCCTTTGCCGAAAACAGATCAGCAAATTGACAAATTGAAAAATTCTATAGTTATTTTTTTTCTTTTAATTTTGAGAGACAGAGCTGATGATCTAAAGGACTAAACTGTAAAATGTACTCCCACTCGTCTCCTCCTCTGCATTATCTGAATCAGACTCAAGAGTTCTTATCGACGTCACTATCTAATGCCTCTAAACTAGGCTTGATGTGAATATTTTGAACACTGCGCTGGAACCAGTCTCCTTGAGCTCTCCAGGCTCTGAAGTACTGCTGAGGTGATTTTGTTGACAGTGTCCTGTGTGGCAGATGGTGTAATGGTAGTGGCTAACTCATTCGGTAACATCTTTTTTTCTTTTGCTGTCTGGGCATGTCTTGGGGTAGATCCCCTAGACATGCCCAGAACCTCTTATCGGGCGAGCGAAGGAAAACGCTCTCAATAACCCAGCATGACCTATCAGCCTCACATCATTCCTATCATCAATTGACTACAACGTTTTTGTCGTATATGTATTACAATGTCACTTAAAAGACCATTTGTGCCGAAAAGTGACGTAAAGCAATGATTTACCACTACTACTAAAGTGGCTGACATAACTTTTAAAATGGTTGTAATTACTTCTTCGGTGGTCGAGATCACGTTTGTCATGGCTGAGATAATTTTTATTAGAATGGTTGTAATCACTTAAGTTCACTTTTGTAGTGGTTTAGATAACTTTTTCAGTGGCAAGACAATTGTGACAAGTGTAGCTTTAGCTATAGCTCAAAGTAAAATCTTCCATTATCACTAATAGCTCTTGAAAATGCACAATATTTACTAGTTACTATGTTACTATGTGATTCTTGTTTTAGCTTAGTTCCGATGAGTGTTTAATGTATTAACAAAGTCTGTGTATCTCAAAAAATTACATTAGTTTGCAATAGCTTACACATGCAGGGATGTATCACGACCAATTTTTGTACTGACAAAATAACAGTTTGAACGCATTCCCTAGAGGGCTCCGTTGTCTAAATTGGACAATGCACTTTGCCGAAAAGACAGATGTTCATGTTTCCTGATGTCCATGGTGCCCGGGTCTCCCCTACAGCGTCGCTGATGTGTGAATGCTTAGACCATGCTTGTCAACTGTTATGTGTAGCCAGCGAGCAGATACAGACATCTCAAAGCGGCGCTAGCAAGCACAATAAGTTGCCTGGCCCAATGCTGTTTTAATGCAGAGACTGTCAGAGACACAGAACCAGAAATATCTACCCAGCATCCACCCAATGTTGATTCACTGTTGACACGTCTGCTTCATCAGCCCAACTTTACATCGACATTGATCACAGCAACCACGATGTGATGACACATTGATCCAATTCTGGATTAAGGTTAGGCCAGTGTCGCAGGCGGTGGTACATCGATAAGTCAACAGTTGGCCAACTTCTAGGGTTTGATGGGCGGAATTAGGAGATGAACGCATGTATTGCCTGTACATGCATGTAGGCCTATGTATGCATGCCCACCGCTACTCAAGCTGCTACTGAGACTACAGAACTGCTAACCTCATTCTCTGAGGCTAATTAATATTCATCATCTGTCTGAAACAACACCAAATATGGGCACGGGTATACGACACACAATGAGGGGCAGCAATAAATAAGTATTTAAAAAATAGCAATAAAAATATTATCAATTAAAAATATTTTAGAAACCGATAACGATAACGATAACGATCTTTTTTATTATAGTGACCTGTGTTACAATGATTTTGTTACATCAAGCATAAATTAAACAGTTTTAACACCCAGCCCAATGGGCTTATAAGTCACTTTAAAATATAATTATAACACTTTGTGTACTTGTAAAAAAATACAGATTTGGCAACACACTGAGACGCAGTAGCACTGGAACCATTCCCAAGTTGGCCAACCTGAAGAAAAAAAATTCAATACCCCGCGCCTCAGCGTATTGATATAATATTTCATATAGACAGATATATAGTATATATATATACAATATTTCATTGCTATTATAAATTTTATAAACATGAAAATTCGTAATCAATATTATCTGTTGAACATTTTATGAAACATACAGTGCTTCTCGGCGTTTTTGAAATGCTTTATGTATATATTTAGCCAGTGGACGGACGGCCTGCTGCATAAGAGCATTCAGCTTTGCTACATTATCACCTACTAAATTGGACAAATATATCTCTAATAAATTCTGCCTCTCTATATTGTATTTCGGGCAATGTAAAATAAAATGAAACTCATCTTCTACAGACTCTTGGTCACAAAACATACATTTTCTCTCACTGAGTGGCTCATTTTTGAAACGACCTGTCTCGACTCTTAGAGGAAGAATGCCACACCTAAATTGGGCTGAATAAGATCTTTCCTGACGTGAACGATTAAAAGCTATGTAATTCTCAAGCCCGTAATTAGTTTTAAATTCTCTGTAAATACGTAGTTTTGGTTTACTCATTACACTTCCATGCCAGGTTTCTGCATAATTATTAAACAGAATATTCCTAGCGTAACTAATATCACACACTTGAACATTATTATAAATATCGAGCTCCCCCATAGATTCAAATATACGGCGAACCTGTGTGGGCCAATCATTTACCTTGGGATTTGAATAATTGCACAAAAATATTTTCTTTGCCAGTCTGCTATTATCCATTAAAATTAGACGGTTCCACAGTCGAATGATTTCCAATTTATGACGATAATATGTTGGCAACCATCCAACATCACCTTCTATGGCGGGAATAGGCGCAAACTTATGCACCCCCATATAGAATCGTAGAGCACGTTTTTGAACAGCTTCCGTTTTTTGGTATAGTTTATGGCCCCATACTCCAGCGCAATAATCAGTCACTGGTATAACCCCTGCATTATACAGAGAACTGAAGGTACTGAATCCCATATTTTTAATTGATTTAAATTTGCTGATAACCGAGCCTAAAGCTCTGCCTCCTGCAGCACCTAAAGTCTCCGCACAGGTATTGAAATCTAAATGTTCTTCAAGTATAACTCCAAGATACTTATAATGATCTTCATAATTTAACGATGTTTCACCAAGATGCAATACATATTGTGACCTACACACGTTTTTCTTCCTAAAATGCATGACTTTAGTTTTACTACAATGCACTTCCAGGCGCCATTTCCTACACCATGCATATACAATATTTAACATATTCTGCATATCATCTTCAGACTCTGATAACAGTACTATATCATCTGCATACAATAGTATCGGAACTTTATCATTACCCACAGATATACCATAACCAGCAGCCTTTATTTCTTTAGCTAAATCATTTATAAAAAGAGAGAAAAGTGTGGGAGAGAGTGTATCCCCCTGTGTCACTCCACTATTAATGGAAAACCAGTCAGTGTACAGCTTATTTACTTTTACATTACTAATAGTGTCAGAGTACATTGATTTAACAGACCAATACATTTAGCCATCTATGCCATTCTGTAAAAGTTTATAAAAAAGTGCTTCACGGTCTATCAAGTCGAAAGCTTTCTTAAAGTCAATAAATGTAGTGAAAGTCCCAGATTTTTTATATGCGTTTGTTTGCAGAATTGAAGCAAGAGAAAAAACATGGTCTATACAGGCTCGGTTTCTTCTGAACCCATTCTGTTCTTCAACTAATAAGTTATTATTCTCCAAATATGCCATTACTCTGCTATTTAGAATAGATGAATAAATTTTTGCACTTGTGCAAAGTAAACTTATTCCTCTGTAATTTAAAGGTTCACATTTATCAAGTTGAGCGGATTTTGGTATTGGTGAGATAGTAGCTCTCAGCCACTCCCCGGGTACCTTTCCCGTGGAGAAACATAAAAGATATAACTTATGCAAAGCTTTAATTATAGTATCATTCTTCAAAACTTCATAAGGCAATTTATCAGGACCTGCAGACTTACCATTTTTGCTGCTCATAATAGCTTTTTCAACCTCCTGAGTTGTTATACTTGCATTAAGATTTTTATTATAATTATACAGTGGATCAGCAATATTACTTTCTAATATTTCTTTATTTCGAAGCATAGTTTGATAAAAATTATCATCAACAAATGCCCTGACATCATTATTATATAATTGAGAAAAATCTGACAGCCACTTCTTTAACACATTTTCATTATCAGTATATTGGACATTATTAATCTTTACTTCCATTGGTATATGACTTTTTCTCTTAGGGCCTAGCTTTTTGACATGATCCCAAAAATTCCTTGGATTGGATGTATCAGTGCAAAATTCTTCAATATTTAACATTATGGATCTCTTATAAGCTCTGTCATATTGCCTAAGAGTTTTATCAAACTTTGATCTTGACATCTTAAAATCAGTAAGAAGTTTTGTTTTCTCTCTTCTAGCTCCTCTAAATTTACTAAACAATTTCTCTTTAAGACACATCTCATTCCATAAACTGCTAAGTTCTTCATTCCAATATGAACGGCATTTCCTCCCTCTTCTCTGCACATGTCTGCCCGGAGAGTAGGTAGGAATTTTTTCTTTCATCTCAGAGTAAATACATTCACACATTTTTTTATACATATCATCAATATCAAGCTGTGACTGTCTACTACTCTGAATAGATGAAATAATATTTGAAATACATTTTCGACAACTATCAACCATAAACTGTGCTTTAATGTGTGCCAAACTTTAAAAGATTGGGGTTTTCTTAACATTTTGTGGTCATTTTGTGTTTTGTCAATTTGGTCGCGAAATATAGAATGTTGTCCAACAGATTCGAATTCGACACACACAAATTATGCAAAAACAAGTGGATAAAAAGTATACACTAAAATCTTGCGCAAAGTTTCATGTTTCAGATTTTAGCTCAGGCTGAAATACATATTTTCATGAAAGACTGATATTCTTACATTAAAAAATATGTATGACTTTTATAAATACAAATAACACACATGCTGAAGCATACACATATCTGGGTTCAGATACTACAGGCCACATATGGATAATTTTGTCCAACAACTACGATTTATTATGTTGTTTTCTTTGACCATGTTGACTAGTTTGTTATGTCATGAATTTTTAGCTCCCGCCGTCACCGTAGGTGAGACGGTGGGAGCTATGGATTCCGCCTCCGTTTTTTTTTGCCTCTTCTTTTGCCTATAACTTTGTAAGAAAATAAGCTAGGATAACAATTGTTGGTATGTGGGTTACTTCCAGGTGGGTAATGGACAGATTAAAATATTTTTAATCTGAATTCAATATGCAAGGTCGCAGAGGAGAAAATAATGATGTTACGGCGTTGGGCCGTTGGGCTGTCCGTAAACTATTCGTTTCCGGAGCATATCTCTGAAAGTACTTGTCCGATTGTCTTCAAATTTTACACACAACACCCCTAGGGGGTCTAGTTGTGCCTTTTGGGGTATTTGAACTTTGACCTACTTCTGGTTCAGAACTATGACCTATTTAGACGTTTTGACGCGCACTTTGTTTCCGGAGCAGATCTCGAAAAGTACTGGGCCGATGACAGTCATATTGCACATACATGTTCTCTAAGGTCCCCAGTTGTGCCTTTTCAGATTTTTGGACCTTGACCTTGAAGTCGACCGAGCACTTTGACCTAATTTATAACATCGGTAAATCCGACTGAAAGATTTTGCGGAATATCATGAAAACCGCTCAAGATAGCTACACCATTACTATAAAACAAATTGTGAGGTTTCAGGAGAGGATGCATCTTGAAAAATTTCAGGTCGATACAATTAAAAATGGCCGCCTATCGGCCATTATTCACCTCGACAGGCCTGATATTGCGGAATATCATGAAAATCACTCAAGATAGCTACACCATTAATATCAAATAAATTGTAAGGTTTCAGGAGAGGATGCATCTTGAAAATTTTCAAGTCGATAAAATTCAAAATGGCCGCCTATCGGCCATTATTCACCTCAACAGGCCTGATATTGTGGAATATCATGAAAACCGCTCAAGATATCTACACCATTACTATAATACAAATTATAAGGTTTCAGGAGAGGATGCATTTTGAAAAAACTCAACTCGTCCAAGTTCAAAATGGCCGCCAATCGGCCATTATTCACTTTCACATGGCCGTTATTTGGTAAACCGTGCTAGATGGCTAGACCATTACTATAAAACAAAATGTGTGATTTCAGGAGAGGATGCATCTTGAAAAAATTCGACTTGATAAAATTTAAAATGGCCGCTTATCGGCCATTATTCACTCTCACATGGCTGATATATGGTCAACCGTGCTAGATGGCTAGACCATTACTATAAAACGAAAAAAATTGCCTTGATCAAATTCAAGATGGCCGCCTTTTTGGCCATTATTCATTTTCACATGGCTGATATTTGGTAAACCGTGCTAGATGGCTAGACCATTACCTGATTACTATAAAACAAAGTGTGAGTTATAAGGGGAAGATGCACACTGAAAATTTTTAACTTACGAATTCAAAATGGCCGACAATCAGCATTATTTACCTCGATAGGCCTGATATCAGGTAAACCGTGCTAGATAGCTAGACCATTACTATAAAACAAAATGTGACGTTTCGGGAGAGGATGCCTTTTAAAAACTTTCGACCCAATCGAATTCAAAATGGCCGCCTATCGGCCACTATTTACTTTCACATTGCTGATATTTGGTAAACCGTGTTAGATAGCTGGACCATTACTATAAAACAAAATGTGAGATTACAAGAGAGGATGCATCTTGAAAAAAATTGACTCGATCAAATTCAAAATGGCCGCATATCGGCCATTATTCACTTGCACATAGCCGTTATTTGGTAACCGTACTAGATGGCTAGGCCATTACTATACAAAATGTGAGATTTCAGGAGAGGATGTATCTTGAAAATTTTTGACTTAATCAAATTCAAAATGGCCTCCTATCGGCCATTATTCATTTTCACATGGGTGATATTTGGTAAACTGTGCTAGATGGCTAGACCATTACTATAGAGTGAAATGTGAGATTTCAGTTGAGGATGCATCTTGGAAAATTTCGACTTGATCAAATTCAAAATGGCCGCCTTTAGGCCATTATTCACTTTCACATTGCCGATATTTGGTAAACCGTGCTAGATAGCTAGACGATTACTATAGAATGAAATGTGAGATTTCAGCTGAGGATGCATCTTGAAAAATTCTGACTCGATCAAATTCAAAATGGCCCCCTATCGGCCATTATTTAGTTTCACATGCCCAATATTTTGCAAACTGTGTTAAATGTTAGTCCATTACTATAAAACAAAATTTGAGGTTTCGGGGGAGGATGCACCCTAAGTTTTTTTAACTAGTTTATATCGAATTCAAAATGACCGTAAATCAGCTATTAGTTACCTCGATTGGCCTGATATCGGGTAAACCATGCCAGATAGGTAGACCATTACTGGGATACTGATTAGGATCAATAATTTCAATGGAGGTTTGCAGTCTCTGACAGACTGTCTAGTTCTTATCTTACTCTTAGACTGGGCTTCTTAGACCTAGTTTTCTTGTGTCTTGATTTTTGACCTAGCCTAGGAGTACATTAATAACCCTACACAAAATTGCTTGAATCAAATTCTAATTCGTAGCGGGAGCTCCTGGACTTATGTAGTCTTGTGATTATTTAATAATAGAAAACATGTTTGAGCATAAGTGGAGAGATGACTATTTACTGTACTACAATGGGTGATGTACCCTACCCCTAATTTTATACAGGTTTGGGGGTACCCCCACTAAGCGGTGAAAAAATGTATTTCGTCCCTATTTTTTTGACAGGTATTGGACATAAAAAAGCTTAAAAAAAATCGGTGTGGGTGAGTGGGGGGGGGGGGGGGCACAAGGACCAATTCTGACCCAAATTCGTGAAAATATGTAAAACCTCACGAATATAACCAGACCGACAGTATACGATAAAAAATCCTTCTCAGGGCTGGGGGGGTGGGGGTAACACCCTCTCTCACTCACCCCCAACTCCTGCACCACCTGGTTACTGCACCACCTGGTTACTGGTTACTGGTTCCGCCACTGTTGGAGATCTAGTGTAGACGTCAAAATCTGACGTATGTAGACGTCAGATTCTGTCGAACTGAAAGAATTAAAATATATTTATTGGCCGTAACATAGGTATTCATATGAAATTCTAATATTTAAATATGTCACATTTATAAGTACGTAAGTAGAATAACTTCTATAGCGCCAGTATCTCTCAGCAATATTGAGACTCAATGGCGCTGAAATTCAAAAAAACATTCAATACACTGTTTGCACGATTTTGCGCATAAGCAGGACTCCCAACTAAATAGTTCATTTTTAATCACTGTGTGGCGTGTTGTAATAAAAAAAAGTGTGACAGGACTCTAAACTAAATAGTTCAGCTTTTAGTCACTGTGTGGAGTGTTGCTATTGGGAAAGGTGTATTTGTTTAATATATACTCCAACCTCTATATCAGACTGGACATTATTTATTATTATTTTTGTCAAATTACTTCGTAACTTGAAAATGAGACTGTTTGAGGATTATATTGTTGAATATATACATACACTCAGGGGAGGTTCCAAAATTTTGAAAAAGAATGTAGGGGTCCTCAGCTATTATAAATTTTATTGAATTTTTGGCGCTTCCGCAATTCCCACTACAAGATGATAAAACTACCATATTTAATACCAAAGTCTATCATCACAACAAGGCCCGTCGGCGACAAAACAAAATAAAGTTGAAAAAAATTAGTCGCCAGCTGGCGGCCATTTCGGTTATCGGTGGAAAGCTGAAAATCTAATCAGGTCATCTCCATATTCATGGGTATCTTCACATATAAAAATTGGGAGATCCAATAAGTTATCGCGTGAGCAATTATTTTAACTGCGGTGCCAATGCAGCTTTCGCATCAGTTCTGGCGCTGGTGTAGGCCGTAGTAGGCTGGTAGCCTTATATAACCGGAAATAACGTGTTGATAACATTAGGTCTCACGGGGAATGAATGGAGTTACCCTTTCTACTGTTACTCTAGGGACTATCCGACCCCAGGATAGCTGGCTGGATAGCTGCGCGAAATGCCACGGTGTTTCAGCATTAAATTGCACAGCGAAACCCAAGTCTCCGGCCGCCTGGGCATGTCTGGGGGTAGATCCCCTAGACATGCCCAGAACCCGTTATCAGGCGAGCAAAGGAAAACGCTCTCAATAACGCACCATGCCCTATCACCCCAACCCTCGCATCATTATCTGTACATCATTCATCTCATCAATTGACTACATGTACAACGTTTTTATCGTATTACAATGTCACTTAAAAGACCGTTTGTGCCGAAAAATTACGTAAAGCAATAATTTAGTACCGCTTAAATGGCCATATTCGCCGAAAAGTGACGTTAGGAAAACTGTTAACTTACTTACTAGCTGATGTTTCCAGAAATTCAGAAGTAGGTGATATTAAAACAACATAAATAATGTGGTTTGTGATGCACTTATAGGTGACATGTATTGTGTATTGACTTGTATAATAATCAAATTAAATCTGAACGATGCAGCGAGTTTGGCCAATGGCATCAATAATAGATTGGAATGTGGATGACAGCTAATAAACTGAAACTGCATAATAGCATGGCAAGAGTTTATAGTGAGTGTGTAACATCGTTCTATCACCAGGCCTGGGGTACTGGGATGATTGCTAGTAATAGTACTTTTTGCCCCTACTGGGACTGTATTGTTTCATCACAAAAATGTTAAATACTGGTCACTGAATTTGAGCAAATGAACCTATTTTGAGGAAAGATGCCAATTATTCCTGAAACTGACATTATGATTCCCGTTGTTCAAAAAGAAAACAAATCCCCCCGCCTACAATTGAAATGTTTTTTAACAAACATTGATCAGTACACCGATATATAAAATTTTATTTTGTCAGAAGTGACACTGCACCAGTTCCCTTTATGCTTCTGAGCCTCCGCTGCACGGATTCGTCATCATAAAAGATATGAAATAACCCGAGGCACCGCCCTAGCTTGGCAGCAATTTTGAGCCCAGTCTGCCTTGAAGTGGACGGGCATGCGTAGTAGTTACAGTAGTCGGAATCCTGCTATGAAAATAACTAGGCAAATTTTATGACACTATGGTATCGGCCCTGTCATGTCTATTTTTAAGGCTTGGTATTCCCCCTACCGTATTTGTGTAGTTGTAAACTGACCAATTAGCATTGATAATTCAACTACATGTATCTGGTTTGTATGAAATTTGATGGCCTTTAAAATCCATTGAAACTGTTTCTGAGCTGTAACATATATGTACATAACGTACTGGAATGAATCATCAACGGATTGCACTGTTTTGAACATGCATGTATTACAAAGTCCTTATCCCACTGAGTTAGTTAATTTTAATTTTCACCCACAGCCACTTGTAGTTGTGTCTCGCTACCGCGACCCACAACTTCAAGTGGGTGATAATTACTCATATTTGTTTAATTTGAGACCAAACATCGCGCGTCGGATCTGCAAATCTTGATTTTTTAACCCATATTTTCGTTCCCAATATCTGTGATTTAATCTTGTAAATCAGGTAATAAAACACATTAAAAACGACCAGACATGATTAGCGGGATATTATGTTAAATGACCATTCAGCCCGAAAAGTGATGGTAAGCCACACTTTTACTACTATTGTCATGTTACTCTGATTATATCCAGCCTATACAAAGTCCTGGGTGCTATTATAAAAAAAACAAATGTGGACATGCTCAGATAGTGGTGTATTTGCGATAAAAGGTGTAATTTTATGTTTGTTATAACATAAAGCCATGACTACTCATGACATCTGATGTAAAAGTAATCCATTTTTATCCTTAAAGCACTGAAATATGTTTATGTTTGAATATGTTTGAAATCATCATAAATGTTTTAGTTAGCTCTTTTCGCTTCATTTGAATACCTTTGAGTACAAGTAACTACTGGACTGCATTGTAAGCTCAGGGTATTTCACTCTCAGTAGAATTACTTGCTACTATTTGACCAAACACCTCAGTGTCATGTGTGTGTTTGACCCGGTCAGGATGAACTCTACTGTTTGCCTCCACTCAAGCTCTGTCTGCTTGACGCCATTGATCAAGTTCATTTCCTTGGCTTCGGTATCTAACTCTTTCACATAGGATAATTCTAGTTAAAATTAATTGTGTCTAACTCTTTCACATAGGATTAATCGAGTTAAAATTAATTGTTGTTACTCTGGAGTCGAATGAAAAACCAAACAAACAAGCCTCCGGCTGTCTGGGAGTAAATCCCGAGACGTGCCCGGAACTCCTAATTGGGTGAGTGAAGGAAAACACTAATGCCCAATTAAAAAACATTCTGTACATCATTCCTTTAAATGACCATCTTTAATTGTACTTACTAACCACGTGAGCCTGTCACAATAGATGGTAAAGGTGTTGTCAGCTCCAAGATGTCATATTCTGTGATCAGTCCAAAAATGGGGTAGGTCTAATAGGGAAGGCCCATCTTCAGGCGGATTGCCAGTGGCGTACCCTAGCTCCTCCGTTTGACAACAATGCTAATGCAGCTCCCGTATCAGTGTAGGTGCTGTCAGCAATGCAGTAGTAGAAATTACTACTATTTGGCCAAACACCTCAGGACCATATATATGTGTTTGACCCGGTCAGGATGAACTCTACTGTTTGCCTTTTTGTCAGACACTGTGACAAAATATATTATTTTAGAATAAAATCTAGTTGTGGCTTCAAAAGTGGCTAATATGTGTTTGTAAGAAGCCACTTCAGCTCTGTCTCCTTGACGCCATTGATCAAGTTCAGAGGGGGTCGGGTGTCACCTCCGCGTGGCGACCCCTGGGCATACTCATAGAAGGCCAAAAACATCCAGTCATTGAGACAGACATATTTCTATACATACATTACATACATACAGTAATTTTATTTTGAGTGGAAACAGTGCTTGTTTGGTGTTGATCGTCATCCAGATTGTGTATTCGATGGCAGCTTCAATGGCATCAGATTAAGTTGAACCACAATTTTACTCTCCCATTGCGAATATGATTGGCACTGGGCCGGCATTGGTCCTATTTTCAAATTATTTTTACACAAAAATATATTAAGCATTATTTATTTCTATTATTATATATTTGTTTTGAAACAGACACTTTTTTGTGACTTACAATTATAATTATTTTTGTCATCTTTTTGTGTTAATTTACATTGTATATCGCCGCTGGCGCTCTCTCAGGTTCTTAGAATGTATATATACTCAATACGCATCATGTTATCATCAATCGTTTTTATCTCAATGCCTTAGTGCGGACATACTGTTATCAGTCTGGTCTTTTTACCTTATCACTTTTACTGTTCAAGATATATTATTTTAGTCTGAATTGTCATTTAAATGGCCATACTGGCCGATAAAATGACGTAAAAAAGATATTTTACTTACTTACTTGATAAGTTCATTTCCCTGGCCTCGGTGTCTAACTCTTTCACATAGGAAGAATAGAGTTATAATTAATTGTTGCTACTCTGGAGCTGAGTTAAAAAATCACAGCGTTCCAGCATCAAATTGCACACAAGCCTTATTTGGCTGTCTGGGGGTAAATCCACTAGACTTGCCCATAATTCCTTATTGGGTGAGTGAAGGAAAACACTAATTTTCAATTAAAAAACATCCACCATGCCCAACCACCCCACCCTTAAGTCATCATCATTCTGTACATTGTACTTTAAATGACTGTCCTCAATTGTACTTACTAACCACGTGAACCTGTCACAATAGATGGTAAAGGTGTTGTCAGCTCCAAGATGTCATATTCTGTGGTCAGTCAAAAAATGGGATAGGCCTACTGGGAAGGTCCATAATCTTTGGGCAGATTGCCAGTGGTTTACCCTGGCTCCTCCATTCGACAACGTTTCTAATGCTGCTTTTGTATCGATGCAGGCGCTGTCCCACCATGCCTTATCACCCCACCTTCACGTCATCATCTGTACATCATTCATCTCATCAAAGGACTGCACTGTTTTTATCTTATTACAATGTCACCTAAATGACCATTAGTGCCGAAAAGTGACGTAAAGCAAGAATTTATTACTACTTAAATAGGCGAAAAGTGACGTTAAGAAACCTTTTTACTTACTGACTAGCGGATGTCTCAAGAAATTCACAAGTAAGTCCTAATACAAAGACAGTTACCATCGCATTATTAAATTCTTCATATGGTAAACCTACAATAACTATATGCAAAGAACAGATCAAAGACACAATGTCATGTTACTTTTTCTACATTGTTATAACCAAAATCATCTGTACATCTTTCATCTCATCAATTGACTACAACTTTTTTATCGTATTACAATGTCATTTAAGAGACCATTTGTGCCGAAAAGTGACGTAAAGCAAAGATTTACTACTATAACCAATATCTATCATTTAATATATAACATATCGGTATTCATCAAAATAAAATAACAAATCAATGAATAATTAGAAGATGATTTAATTAGATTAGCATCGCAAATAGCCAAGCAACATGTTTTTCTAATGTTCTGCAACATTAAAATTAAATTTAAGATTCTGATTCATAGATTTTATTCATCAACCACAACAGGTAAGATTCTCTCATCTTCCTCTTCTTTAGCAAAGTTAGGAAGAGGAAGACGGTCAATACCACCAGAATGTGGGAGAGACGAGAACAAATTGTGGCATTGTCTTGGAATGGCTAAGGAGTTGTACAAATCCATTAAGTCATTACATTTTGCATCGGAAATTGGTCTTGTGCCTATGTTTAACAACTTTAAACTGTGTTGATTGAACTGTTTACGTCTCCAGCCTAATACACCTTTCCAGAGATCTATTTCAAAATGTTCCTGCTCCAAATATACAGTATATAACATGCTGTATGGTTTAGATGAGTCAAATTTAATAGAGCAGATCTTTGTGAATTACACCTGGCATCCATCATGATCAGTTTTGAAATTGAGTTTCAGCATTAAATTGCACAGCGAAACTCAAGTCTCCGGCCGTCTGGGCATGTCTGAGGGCATATCCCATAGACATGCGAAGGAAAACGCTCTAAATAACCCACCATGCCCTATCACCCCCACCCTCACATCATCATCTGAACATCATTCATCTCATCAATTGACTACAACGTTTTTATCGTATTATAATGTCACTTAAAAAACCTTTTGTGCCGAAAAGTGACGTAAAGCAATGATTTACTACTACAACATCTCTCTACCTTGATGACATTTTCATTTGCGAGGTGAATGGAACATCAATGTTACCAGCAAGTTGTTCATGGGACAACCAATCATTAAACGATCGTTTACACTAATGGAACTTAGAAGAGATGACGTTGTCTTATGCACGGCCAGAATTGGCCATGCCTATTTCACAAACGGGTATTTATTGAGAGGAGAATTGCGACCTATGTGCTGCAATACTCGTCTCACTGTAAGACATGTCCTTCTCAGCTGTGCGAAATATACGCACATCAGAAGGAAATATTCAATTTCCTTTTTGAACTATTTAGGGACACCCCTGCAGGTTTTATTATCCAGTTCCTACGGGAATGTAACCTCTATTATTTGTTTTAATTATTAGACTTAGACTTGTAGTTTTTACACAATCACTCCAATTTCATGGAGATATATCGACTTGATATAAGTCGTTCATTTTATAATCACTTCATATTTTATGCTGCTATAGACATTTTTATACTCATTAAGCTGTGTTCAGGCCATGGAAAACTCATGGAATTTGAGAAAAAATGTTGTGATGTACATTTTTATCGAGTCCGTGTGATGTGATCGAGCTGCCTGAATTTTGTCATGGTAAAAATCAATTTTGTTATGGAAAACTCATGGTAAAAAAATCACACAGTGGAGTAGGAACCCTGTGTGTTGTAGTGCAGGCACTGCAACATGTTCAGACTCGTTACATATACAAAAAGTTTGATGATACATGTATTATGATGGTGCTCCTGAGGATCACCATCATAATATCATCAAACTTTTTAAACTGAATATTTTAGTTAACATGCTGTAATTAATTTGTTTCTTACTTTACCACTTTTACTATACAATATAGGATATAGTGATACTATGAATTGTCATTTAAATGGCCCTACTGGCCGAAAAGTGACATTTAGAAGAAATTTTATTTACTTACTTACTTGCTTAGCCCAAATTTCTGATAGGTATGTGCATATCTGGTATACTTGAAACCGTTACTGTATTGCGGGTCACTCATTAAGTGCCCTGATGTATCTATAAAAACTAAAAAATCTCAATATTGTTCATCCCAGTATTTTTTCCCAGCTGCTTCAAAAAGTTCAAGTGTCTGGGTTATGTTTTTGATTTTGTATCCCTTTCTCAATTTCAACATTGATGTCACAACTTCTGGACGTTTTTATAATGGAGCACAGATTTTGCTCTAGCACAGCATTTTGCTTGCTCAGTAAAAACTATGGAATGTGGTCAAATATTTCTTGTAGCATGTCAGCAGTTACGAAAAAAAGTCAGCATACTTTTGTTGGACAATTTAAAAATGTATGTGATGTACCTATAATAGGCCTACCGGTAAGTCTATTTATTTCACGAAAAGTTAGACTTGAAATATTTATTTAAAAAATACACCACCACCCCTCCCCCTGGTGATTTAATACTGCCACAAGACCCCCCCCCCCCCTCCCAAGAGGGGAGTGAGTTGTTGATCACGGCTAGCACTAGGCCTATTAAGTTGGCTAACAGTTGGGCGATGTGCAGTGACACTGATAGTGACCAGGTGGTGACACATTCACATGCAGTGCACACAGCAACCTTCCCTGACCTGCTCGCTGACTGTCATCCGTCAACAGGTCAGTCACTCACAGACCCAGTCACACTCAGTCACTCACAGACTGTTCGGTACAATTATTAAATTAGATTGAAACCTCACTTCTAAAATTATTTTCCAAATTATTAACACGCTCATTATGTGGCATTTCAAAATAATCAAATATCCTTTTTAAGTCTGCTTAATTACATTTTAATCAAAGCGACAAACCTAGTTGTCAGTGACAGTGTCACATGTTGGCAATGCCAATGGCAATTGCCAATGCCGGTGGCGGAGATGCGCTCTTCAACATGTCTTTTTGATATTCCAGTGGCATTGACATTTATTTTCGTTAATCCAATATTCTAGTCCTCAAACCGCAAATTCTTGTGTGACGTTTTTTTGGCATCTTAATTGAGTGATAGTGAGATAACTGAAAAAAAAACATGAACAGGTGTGTTGTTGTGTTCGGAATATAATCATGTTATAGTCAGATAACATACCCGCACTGTTTGTAAAGAACAGTATTACAAAGTCACATAAATCACTTTAGTGACGTAGAGTTATTTGTTGATATGTTCAGGTGGTTTCCTCGGAGGGGAGGTGTCATCGTCTTCATCAGTCATGTCATCTCCAGTGTCTCAGAGAATGAATGCACAGCGACCGCTGATCAGCCCGGCAAGATTCACTCATGCTCGATCTCCTGGCCAGAATACAAATGCTGTGTCATCTTCAGTGAAAGCTAGATCTCAAGGGAGCCTGGCAGGATCTGATGCGTTCCCAAAAAGATTATTCCCAACATCAGGTGAGTTAACTTCTGAAGTGCTAAGCACCACGTCGCCACGACTTGTTGTTTTTAATTTGTTTGATCACCTGATCAAATCACTTTTATTAGTAACAAAATGTGTGTTTAAAAGATTTGCAATGGTCTCAAAATAAACAAAGTCTAATTTTCATCCACTTGAGGTTGTGGGTCGCTGTAGCGAGACACAACCTCAAGTGGGTTAAAATTGTAATTATTTAATTTAGCGCTTTTTCACGTCTATAGCTGTGTGTAGCCTCTTTGTTTGTCGTTTAAAAAATACAATTCGAAAGAGAAATGAGCGTTGAATTTGCAAGATTGGTAATTCAAATTATACAGTGAAAAGTAGTTTTACCCACTTGAAGTCGTGGGTCACCGTGGCGAGACACAATTTTAAGTGGGTAAAAATTTCAATTTTATTATGTAGTACTTAAAGGGTTAACGTTCTATTGATGATTAAATAAATTGAAAGTTCACCATCAAAACCTGAAGTTTGTGTGAAATGAATTATTTATCTCTTTGGAGTTTGAAGTACCAATGTTGGCAAGACCTGTTTTAGGATAATTAATATAAACTGTTACTGTTTTTCTATGAAACATACCTTTTAATTGCTTTAGCAATTCCACCTCCGCATAGGGGTACTGGGATGATTGCTAGTAGTAGTACTTTTCGCCCCCATCCGGGGAGGGTCATTAGGGATCTGTTCCGTCTGTTGAATGCTGTACGGCATTGTAAGGAAGCACTAGTCTACATCATCCAAGAGAAGCTGCAGCCTCCTCGTATCTGGCCATAATCTTTGGGCGGATTGTCAGTGGCATACCCTGGTTCCTCTGCTCAACAGGGGAGCCAATGCAGCACCCTCATGAGTGCAGGCCCTGGTGTAGGCCGTGGTAGCCTTGAAACAACCGGCAATAGAGTGTTGGACATTAGGTCTCTCACGGGGGATGAATGGAGTTACCCTTTCTATTGTTACTCTGGGGACTATTTGACCTGAGGATAGGGGAGCTGTGCGAAATGCCACGGAGTTTCAGCATTAAATTGCATATCGAAAACCAAGTCTCCGGCCGTCTGGGCATGTCTGAGGGTAGATCCTCTTGACATGCCCAGAACCCCTTATCAGGCGAGCGAAGGAAAACGCTCTCAATAACCCACCATGCCCTATCACCACCACCCTCACATCATCATCTGTACATCATTCATCTCATCAATTGACTACAGCGTTTTTATCGTATAACAATTTCACTTAAAAGACCATTTGTGCAGAAAAAATGACGTAAAGCAATGATTTACTACTACATGTACTACTACTCCACCTCCGCATAATAAATTCTAACAAGAATTTCAGCACCTGAAGATATTCATAAATTATAAGATCTATAAATCCTTGCTGAGAAATGTCATTTGTTGTTTTTAAAAGTGGTGATTGATGTTTTACAGCATTTTAGAGATGATTTTACATGACAGAAAGTTAGGTTGAAATTAAGCAAGTGTGATTAAAAATAAGCTATTTAGGGCAATTTTGAAATAAAACACCAGAACATAAATTTTCATCAGTGTAGTTTTATAAACAATGTATGCTTTTATTTTTATTGTAGCAGCAATGCAATCTTCACACGAGGGAAACAATTATTATGCCATATTTAAGGAGTTAAACTCATTGATTTACAAAATAAACATTTTGTGACGGTTTGACACCCGGTTTTGTTTTGTATCAGGCCACTATGTTTTTTCCTCTGTTTTAGATGAGCTCGCGCATTAGATTTAGGCAGCACATTACCAAAAAAAACATGTGTTTTTTTCCGTCCAACGCGCGCATTGGATTGTTGCCGATTTCTGACAAAAAACAGTTAATTTCGGGAGATAAAAAAACATTACGAAAAAAAAACAAGTTTATTTCAAGAGATAAAAAACATTTTTCCAGCTAGTTTTTTTTGCTTGTTTTTTTCCCGCCCTCCCTCATTACATTTTGTTTTTTTTCTGATCTAAAACAGAGAAATTAAAATAGTGGCCTTAAAAAATGACAATTAATTTGCAATGATCTAGGAATATCTTCACATGTCAGTAATATTATTATAATATTATTAATTTTATTATTATTTCTACAATCACACAATATATTACATATTTGATTTTTTTTTTGGCAGATGATGAACCTAGAAGAGGCAGAAGTAGTGCTTCTATAGCTGCATGGCGTCTTGAGTGTGATAGAGAACACCATGATTCTGATTCTGATGACTCTTCTTCAGCATGCCCAGTAGATACAACCTGTATTGTTACCGATAACAACCACAATCGTTAGTATACATGTATAAACCCTTGTCATGCTGTATATTTCCCCATAGACTAGAATTGCGTAAGTTTTTGTTTTGCGTATTTACCAGTTGAGCGAGAAAAATAGGGACAAAATTTGATTTTGGATATGCATGTCCAAAATAAGAAATACAGGAATAACTGATTTCGGCACCCTTGCTACGTTGCCACAGCAACCCAAAATTTGAGAGATTTCCGCAATTCTAGTCTATGGACATGTTCACATATTATGGACATATTAAAAAACCAAAATAAAATGAATGATTTTTTAATGGTTCTAGCCTGATTGTGTCGCTTTAAACTTGATGTGAAATATTTTTACCGGGCCAAAATTGAAATTAGGTACATAAGTTGGTGGCGAAACATTAATGTATTTGTGGACTGTTTTTATTTTCAGGTTACAGCTGGCATAATCAGGGCATGCTGTTACGTGTGTTCCTGGGGATGAGTTTTGGGGTGAATCTCCTGCTAATCATCCACTGGCTGGACTGGGCCCCATTCCTGGGTAAAACCTACGGTCTGCTCGAGCCGTGGATGGACTGGACACATGCCGCGTGCAACCACGCATACAATTATATACTCTCTCTTTGCCGAGGACTTGTTTTACCCGGAGCTGTAAATTTTAGCTGATTCACGGAGAACTCTTGGTATTTGTCGGCAAAACAAACCGGTGTCCTCCTCATCACATATGTAGACGTTGAATCAATGATAGTTTAGCCCTATAAATTAGAAAGAGCTTACTAGGAAATTTATTTTCAAATTGAAAAAAACTACACAGTCTCCTTGGTTTATGAGATGCAAGGATATTCCAGATCTTTAATGGTTAAACACAATAAAAGCAACTGAGAGTGATAACATATTTTGGATAAATTATTGGTTAATTCAATGATTGAGGTTGGAGATGCCTAGGTATTTTTAGCTCCCGCCGTCACCGTAGGTGAGCGAAGGGAGCTATGGATTCTACCTCCGTTTTTTTTTGGCCTCTTCTTTTGCCTATAACTTTGTGAGAAAATAAGCTAGGATAACAATTTTTGGTATGCGGGTTACTTCCAGGTGGCTAATGGACGGGTTAAAATATTTTTAATCTGAATTCAATTCGCAAGGTTGCAGAGGAGAAAATGATGATGTGACGGCGTTGGGCCGTTGGGCCGTTGGGCCGTTGGGCCGTCCGTAAACAATTCGTTTCCGGAGCATATCTCTGAAAGTACTTGTCCGATTGTCTTCAAATTTTACACACAACACCCCTAGGGGGTCTAGTTGTGCCTTTTGGGGTATTTGAACTTTGACCTACTTCTGGTTCAGAACTATGACCTATTTAGACGTTTTGACGCGCACTTCGTTTCCGGAGCAGATCTCGAAAAGTACTGGGCCGATGACAGTCATATTGCACATACATGTTCTCTAAGGTCCCTAGTTGTGCCTTTTCAGGTTTTTGGACCTTGACCTTGAAGTTGACCCAGCACTTTGACCTAATTTATAACATCGGTAAATCCGACTGAAAGATTTTGCGGAATATCATGAAAACCGCTCAAGATAGCTACACCATTACTATAAAACAAATTGTGAGGTTTCAGGAGAGGATGCATCTTGAAAAATTTCAAGTCGATAAAATTAAAAATGGCCGCCTATAGGCCATTATTCACCTCGACAGGCCTGATATTGCGGAATATCATGAAAACCGCTCAAGATAGCTACACCATTAATATCAAATAAATTGTAAGGTTTCAGGAGAGGATGCATCCTGAAAAATTTGAAGTTGATAAAATTCAAAATGGCCGCCTATCAGCCATTATTCACCTCGACAGGCCTGATATTGTGGAATATCATGAAAACCACTCAAGATATCTACACCATTACTATAAAACAAATTGTAAGGCTTCAGGAGAGGATGTATTTTGAAAAAAATCATTTTGTCAAAGTTCAAAATGGCCGCCAATGGGCCATTATTCACTTTCACATGGCCGTTATTTGGTAAACCGTGCTAGATGGCTAGACCATTACTATAAAACAAAATGTGTGATTTCAGGAGAGGATGCATCTTGAAAAAAATCGATCCGATAAAATTCAAAATGGCCGCTTATCGGCCATTATTCACTTTCACATGGCCGTTATTTGGTAAACCGTGCTAGATGGCTAGACCATTACTATAAAACAAAATGTGTGATTTCAGGAGAGGATGCATCTTGAAAAAATTCGACTCGATAAAATTCAAAATGGCCGCTTATCGGCCATTATTCACTTTCACATGGCCGTTATTTGGTAAACGGTGCTAGATGGCTAGACCATTACTATAGAACAAAATGTGTGATTTCAGGAGAGGATGCATCTTGAAAAAATAAGACGTGATAAAATTCAAAATGGCCGCTTATCGGCCATTATTCACTTTCACATGGCCGGTATTTGGTCAACCGTGCTAGATGGCTAGACCATTACTGTAAAACGAAATGTGAGATTTCAGATGAGGATGCATCTTGAAAAAAAAATTGACTTGATCAAATTTAAAATGGCCGCCTTTTCGGCCACTATTCATTTTCACATGGCTGATATTTGGTAAACCGTGCTAGATGGCTAGACCATTACCTGATTACTATAAAACAAAGTGTGAGTTTTCGGGGGAGGATGCACCCTGAAAATTTTTAACTTACGAATTCAAAATGGCCGACAATCAGCATTATTTACCTCGATAGGCCTGATATCAGGTAAACCGGTCTAGATAGCTAGACCATTACTATAAAACAAAATGTGACGTTTAGAGAGAGGATGCCTTTAAAAAACTTTCGACTCAATCGAATTCAAAATGGCCGCCTATCGGCCACTATTTACTTTCACATTGCTGATATTTGGTAAACCGTGTTAGATAGCTGGACCATTACTATAAAACAAAATGTAAGATTACAAGAGAGGATGCATCTTGAAAAAAATTGACTCGATCAAATTTAAAATGGCCGCCTAGCGGCCATTATTTACTTTCACATAGCCGGTTTTTAGTAACCGTACTAGATGGCTAGACCATTACTATAAAACAAAATGTGAGATTTCAGGAGAGGATGCATCTTGAAAAATTTTGACTTGATCAAATTCAAAATGGCCTCCTATCGGCCATTATTCACTTTCACATGGGCGATATTTGGTAAACCGTGCTAGATGGCTAGACCATTACTATAGAATGAAATGTGAGATTTCAGCTGAGGATGCATCTTGGAAAATTTTGACTTGATCAAATTCAAAATGGCCCTCTATCGGCCATTATTTACTTTCACATGCCCAATATTTTGCAAACTGTGTTAGATGTTAGTCCATTACTATAAAACAAAATTTGAGATTTCGGGGGAGGATGCACCCTAAGTTTTTAACTAATTTATATCGAATTCAAAATGACCGTAAATCAGCTATTAGTTAACTCGATTGGCCTGATATCGGGTAAACCATGCCAGATAGGTAGACCATTACTGGGATACTGATTAGGATCATTAATTTCAATGAAGGTTTGCAATCTCTGACAGACTGTCTAGTTCTTATCTTACTCTTAGACTGGGCTTCTTAGACCTAGTTGTCTTGCGTCTTGATTTTTGACCTAGACTAGGACTACATTAATAACCCTATACAAAATTGCTTAAATCAAATTCTAATTCGGAGCGGGAGCTCCTGGACTTATGTAGTCTTGTCATGATTGAAACTATTTTTCATCATTTGAAGCTGGAAATTGTGTTAGCAATTCCTGCTTCAAATGAATGAAAAATAGAAAGAAACAGTTCAGCAGCACCAGGGATATTCAATATTGTTGAGTCAATGCTGTTTGTTTGCAGCATCAGCTATGATGTGAGTGTATATTATATAAAAATGCTGACCAACTACTATCAAGTTTTAAAAAGTTAAAACATTGATTGTAGCACCAATGAGATCAGCATCCTTTTTAAAAAGGACATAATGACATTTTGTATTGGGAAAGATACATCACCCCCTTTTGAACTTAGCGACGCCTTGGATATGAAAGGGTGTATCTGCCACTTTGTAAAGTGGCAGAAACACCCTTTTATATTCAAGGAGTCAGATTACCAATATCTCACTATTTGTTTCCTCCAATAATTGCTGACATATAACTTTATAAATTACGTCTCAGGAGGAGCGGTGATGAGAACTGCTAAAGTATTTGTCATTATGTTTTCAAATAAGAATAATGATTTTAAAATGTGAGTGAATAAAATAGCTTCTGACCGACATTTGTATTGTTACTAGATGTGATTGAAGTATAGGAAGCAAGACAACTTTCTAGCCAAAACTCACAATGCCCTCGAATTTTGTGAATGTCATTACTATTGCAATAGAGCATTTTGATGAGTTACAATTTGACTACCAAAGGCTATTTTTTAACTTAAATTCACTGACATTTAGCTAAGAAAATGTACTTTTGTGGCGGGAGGTTTATAGCGCCAAAGTAGGTCATGGAAAGCCTTAATATTTGGGGATGGAAAAGTCAGACCACAAATTCGACTTGAAATTTGAAGCAAGTTTCTTTTATAATGTGATAACTTTTTTGTACTGTGAGGTAGTAAATATATATTTATGTCATCAATTATTACTTTTTCCTGTTATTCTAGTCAGATAACATGGATGTGACAATGTTGGTCTTATTATTAACAAATATTGAAGCCAGACCAGTTTTATCTGTAGTATATCAGAATTTCTGTACCCTGGAAATTCAAAATATTTTCTGAATATTTTGAAAAAAATAATAGAATTGTTGTAATTTTGAATGTACATACACCTTCACAGCAATCTTGCCATTGATCAGAATCACCAGTATAAAAAACGCTGCACTTTTTCATGATTGTCACCAGTGTCGAATAAGCTAATAGATCAAATTTGTGCAGCCTTAACTTTCATGTTAACCCTTGACCTGCTGAATTGTTTATGATTATTTTTTATTCATTTGAAGCTGGGATTGACATTGTAGTTTAGCCTATATGTGCACAAAGGTGGCCTAAAGCCCGATTCATTTCATTTCATTTCATTTGGCATTGTAATTTCCAGCTTCATATGAAGATGTGCTACAAATTTTAATGGTATTTTATTTCGTGTTAAATTTACTTGAAAACGTACATATACTGTTTTAGCAGAACAAGGGTTAATACTTAATTGCTAGTGATTTTATCCCAACTTTTGAAGCAGGCCCGACAGGCCTCCTCTGTATTCAGTTTTTACAGTACATAGTGTAGACGTTTTTCATGTTGAGTTTTATAGTTGATGATTACCACATCAACTACTTTGGAATTACTGTATTTATTTTAATAAACGACCCTCCCCCCCCCCCCCCCGAATTGAAAATAAATCCCAGGCTCGTGTACACTATATGATCATTAAAAATAATAAACGCTCTGGGCATTTATTACAATGAATACGGTATGTCAAATTTCCTTCGCTATGAACAATGAACTGCTACCTCAATTGCATCGTCACCATGAATAAAAAGCACTTAGCTTCTAAATTGCAAATCAAGTCTATATCCTTTTTCAGGTGAAAATAAGTCAGACAAATTAAAAATTTGCTTTGAAATATCAATCATGCCTTGAGTTTTTAATTTTTGTGGTGCTACACATACATATATGGATGTTGTTTAAAATTGTCGCAGTACTAGAATTTAAATAAACTGCCTTTTTATTTTATGATCGTTATAGCTGAAAAGTGACGTTAGCTTTATCCTACTACTACTTTTATTTTTTTATAACATTTTTGTTTTATCCAATTTATGGAGATCGCCTGATTATCAAGTGACTTTTGCGTTCAACGCTCAAATTAAATATGTCCTGTGTTTTTTTCCCTACATTGAATATTAATAATTCATTAATAATTCAATAGTTTACTGACCTAAGTAAACAATTCTTCTTAACCCTTAGAGCACTGAGGTAAGAAATTTGAATTTTCGGTCACTTGAAGTTGTGTCTCGCTACTGCGATCCACAACTTCAAGTGACTGAAAATTGGTGTTATTTGTGAATTTTAGGTCCCAACATATATCAGTGTTTTAAGATTGAGAACATATTTAATTTTTAACAACTGGTTATACAGGTGCTAACACAAACACAGAATGTCTACTGTAGTCGACATCAGTGTTCTAAGGATTACATTACAGATCCAGACAGACTGTTTTATCTGAATCATATTACTCACCACGTTTTCCCTGGGTTTGTCAGTTACGGCATTCTGTCAAGATATATTTTTCCAGTGTGGTTGTTTGATACTGCATTTGGCAAAGATCAGATAATATTTCTATGCGAGATGTACATGAAGAAGTCTAGCAGAAGAGATATCGACTGAAAGATTAGTTTTATAATGAGAGCTCAATTTTCACGATCAGTATTAGCCCTAGCGCACAGCACTAACCCTTTAACCGCCAAATTATTTAATTTGAATCTTCACCCACTTGAAGTTGTGTCTCGCTGACGCGATCCACAACTTCAAGCGAGTGAAAATTATTCAGATTTGACAAAGTGTACGTGGACTATTTTCAAATCTTGCTGATTAATGTCACATTTTATCTTCAATATGTTTGAAAGCTGATAGGGTACAAGCTAATAAAAATATAAAAAACGTTTATAAGCGGCACCGGCGGTTAAAGGGTTAAGTTTCGCACATGTCACTTCTCAAAGTGGTTCAGGAATCATTTCATTTCAATGTTAGTGAAACAATACCAATTTTACTTGATATTATTCTGAATAGTTATTGAACGCAATTCGCCGATATCAGGCCTGCATCTTATTATCAGAATATTGATATGATATTAGTTCTCATTATTTGTAAATGCGATAGCCATTTGAACAATAAAAAATGTTATTTCTTCACTTGTTTCGTTGTTATCTGATTACTAGCACCATCCTCTTGGTTTTTATAAATATCCAGATCATTCTTATTGAGACCGCTATTCAAGTCAGCTATTTTTAATTAGCTCCCGCCGTCACCGTAGGTGAGCGAAGGGAGCTATGGATTCTACCTCCGTTTTTTTTTTGGCCTCTTCTTTTGCCTATAACTTTGTGAGAAAATAAGCTGGGATAACAATTTTTGGTATGTGGGTTACTTCCAGGTGGCTAATAGACGGGTTAAAATATTTTTAATCTGAATTCAATATGCAAGGTTGCAGAGGAGAAAATGATGATGTGACGGCGTTGGGCCGTTGGGCCGTCCGTAAACAATTCGTTTCCGGAGCATATCTCTGAAAGTACTTGTGCGATTGTCTTCAAATTTTACACACAACACCCCTAGGGGGTCTAGTTGTGCCTTTTGGGGTATTTGAACTTTGACCTACTTCTGGTTCAGAACTATGACCTATTTAGACGTTTTGACGCGCACTTCGTTTCCGGAGCAGATCTCGAAAAGTACTGGGCCGATGACAGTCATATTGCACATACATGTTCTCTAAGGTCCCTAGTTGTGCCTTTTCAGGTTTTTGGACCTTGACCTTGAAGTTGACCCAGCACTTTGACCTAATTTATAACATCGGTAAACCCGACTGAAAGATTTTGCGGAATATCATGAAAACCGCTCAAGATAGCTACACCATTACTATAAAACAAATTGTGAGGTTTCAGGAGAGGATGCATCTTGAAAAATTTCAAGTCGATAAAATTGAAAATGGCCGCCTATCGGCCATTATTCACCTCGACAGGCCTGATATTGCGGAATATCATGAAAACCGCTCAAGATAGCTACACCATTAATATCAAATAAATTGTAAGGTTTCAGGAGAGGATGCATCCTGAAAAAATTGAAGTTGATAAAATTCAAAATGGCCGCCTATCAGCCATTATTCACCTCGACAGGCGTGATATTGTGGAATATCATGAAAACCGCTCAAGATATCTACACCATTACTATAAAACAAATTGTAAGGCTTCAGGAGAGGATGTATTTTGAAAAAAATCATTTTGTCAAAGTTCAAAATGGCCGCCAATCAGCCATTATTCACTTTCACATGGCCGTTATTTGGTAAACCGTGCTAGATGGCTAGACCATTACTATAAAACAAAATGTGTGATTTCAGGAGAGGATGCAT
This sequence comes from Flabesymbios commensalis, assembly GCA_964017125.1. NCBI lineage: Eukaryota > Metazoa > Annelida > Polychaeta > Terebellida > Flabelligeridae > Flabesymbios > Flabesymbios commensalis. Next base: position 40,115,645 of record OZ024917.1, read on the forward strand.
CTTGGAAAAATTTGACTCGATAAAATTCAAAATGGCCGCTTATCGGCCATTATTCACTTTCACATGGCCGTTATTTGGTCAACCGTGCTAGATGGCTAGACCATTACTGTAAAACGAAATGTGAGATTTCAGATGAGGATGCATCTTGAAAAAAATTGACTTGATCAAATTAAAAATGGCCGCCTTTTTGGCCATTATTCATTTTCACATGGCTGATATTTGGTAAACCGTGCTAGATGGCTAGACCATTACCTGATTACTATAAAACAAAGTGTGAGTTTTCGGGGGAGGATGCACCCTGAAAATTTTTAACTTACGAATTCAAAATGGCCGACAATCAGCATTATTTACCTTGATAGGCCTGATATCAGGTAAACCGTGCTAGATAGCTAGACCATTACTATAAAACAAAATGTGACGTTTCGAGAGAGGATGCCTTTTAAAAACTTTCGACTCAATCGAATTCAAAATGGCCGCCTATCGGCCACTATTTACTTGCACATTGCTGATATTTGGTAAACCGTGTTAGATAGCTGGACTATTACTATAAAACAAAATGTGAGACTACAAGAGGGGATGCATCTTGAAAAAAATTGACTCGATCAAATTCAAAATGGCCGCCAATCGGCCATTATTCACTTTCACATAGCCGGTTTTTAGTAACCGTACTAGATGGCTAGACCATTACTATAAAGCAAAATGTGAGATTTCAGGAGAGGATGCATCTTGAAAAAATTTGACTTGATCAAATTCAAAATGGCCTCCTATCGGCCATTATTCACTTTCACATGGGCGATATTTGGTAAACCGTGCTAGATGGCTAGACCATTACTATAGAATGAAATGTGAGATTTCAGCTGAGGATGCATCTTGGAAAATTTTGACTTGATCAAATTCAAAATGGCCGCCTTTAGGCCATTATTCACTTTCACATGGCCGATATTTGGTAAACCGTGCTAGATAGCTAGACGATTACTATAGAATGAAATGTGAGATTTCAGCTGAGGATGCATCTTGAAAAATTCTGACTCGTTCAAATTCAAAATGGCCCCCTATCGGCCATTATTTACTTTCACATGCCCAATATTTTGCAAACTGTGTTAGATGTTAGTCCATTACTATAAAACAAAATTTGAGGTTTCGGGGGAGGATGCACCCTAAGTTTTTAACTAATTTATATCGAATTCAAAATGACCATAAATCAGCTATTAGTTAACTCGATTGGCCTGATATCGGGTAAACCATGCCAGATAGGTAGACCATTACTGGGATACTGATTAGGATTATTAATTTCAATGAAGGTTTGCAATCTCTGACAGACTGTCTAGTTCTTATCTTACTCTTAGACTGGGCTTCTTAGACCTAGTTGTCTTGCGTCTTGATTTTTGACCTAGACTAGGACTACATTAATAACCCTATACAAAATTGCTTAAATCAAATTCTAATTCGGAGCGGGAGCTCCTGGACTTATGTAGTCTTGTTTTATTTGTTTCCGTCCATTCGTCTATTCGGAGTGCTTTACTAAGTTACCATTCCCAGCCTGATGTGTGAAACCTACCCTTTGTGTACACCACAATTCCGAGTTTATTAGCTTTTGCTAGTAATATTTTTGTGAAGCACCATGTGTCTGCCCGACACTGCTCCAATGCCATAGATATCGGTGAATGTTTGCGGCATAATGCTGGGTTCATGCTATAAGCGCACAAAGTAGCCTAGTGTGCATTTGAGCTATAACACCTGTGTCTGGAGGGCAGTGTCATCTCACCATTCTCAGGAGGCTCTCCTGGCCCAATTTAGCCTGTATGTGCACAAAAGTGGCCTAAGGGCCTTCACATTATTTTTTTTCTTCCGCGTTGGACGAGGTCAGGTTGTAGAAAGTTGAAAAATCTTTCGACTCTGTAGCGTCCTAAAACGTAGCAAACAGAAATGTATATATCTCTAATGGTTACTTTTATTTACATCTAGGGCAATAAACAGAATTTTAAATAAACATAAGGCTTTTACTGAACTTGAAACATACAGTGGCTTTCATTAACGAAGAATCATTACGCTAATCTGACGGGTATTATTGCTCATAGCAATAAAGCAATGTTACTTCTTGTACCAGGTTTGTTTTTTCACTGGCAAAATCACCATACTCATCATTTTATAAATAATCCCAGAAAAAACATCTAACGCATCCATGCAAAATTGCATTTTCAAGTGTTAAAAATGTCGAATATCTAGTTAAACTGAAAGAGTGATTTTTTCCACCGATTTCTGAGCAGTTTACTGTATTTTATTTGCACACACTCAAATGATTCAGATACATGTAACTATTGGTTATATTATTAAAGCTGAAATCATTATGAAAAATGACAGAATAACAATTCAGAAATCTACATGAAATATTAATAATGGTCGTAGACACATGACATAGGTATTCAAATAAAGAGGAAAGAGCTAACTGGGACATTTATAATGATTTAAATTGAAAAAATACCCTTGGTCTCCATGGTTTATACAATAATATTTCAGGGTTGTATAGGTTAATAAATTACTATACCTTCGCCTAGCAAGCACGTGACGTCGAGCCAAAGCTGGTTTACTGTTGGCCCACCGTCTACGACGTTGGTCCAACAGTAAACCAACGTTGGCCCGACGTCTCATATTTGCTGGGCTGTTGCGCTAGGATGCAGGTGGCCAAACCGAGTAATTATGACATTCTCTTTGAATAGTTGATGAACCACGCTGGCGATTAGGATAGAGATCCACATGGAACTAGGCTCAATAATATTATTGACTGGTGGTATAGGGCATATTGATGTTGGGCTACAAACACTGAGCGATATCGAGCTGCTATTTAACCAAATGCCGTGACCATTTCACCTCTAAAGCGCTATCAGCACGGTTAGTATAGTCGCTTTTAATCTGTTTTACTAGCCGGTCAAATCATCGTCATTTTCACCCACAAGTTCAAAGGGACTGGCCCAGGCTAAAATCATCAAAAAATCGGTGAATTTATTTTGGCTTCTTAATATGACCATATGATGTAAACATGTCCATAGACTAGAACTGCACAAGTTTTTTTCATTTTTGTGCTGCGCATTCACCAGATAGACTAGATATAGATACGACTCCGATTTCTAATTATTGACAACCATGTCAAATATATTTAGCCTAACTGGTGAATGCACAGCACAAAAATTAAAAAACTATTGCAGTACTAGTCTATGGAAATGTTTACATCAAATGGTCATATTAGGAAGCCAAAATAAAATCACCGATTTTTTGATGATTTTAGCCTGGGCCAGTCCCTTTATAATAATTGGGTGGAAATTACTCACTATCTGTTTCATTCCACATAAAGATGGTGATATTGAAACATACATTTTATTCCTGGTAACAGTGATTTGATCAGAAAGTAACACGGATTAAAAAACGACTATGGTCGTGATCAGCGATTAACCCTTTAACCGCCAAATTATTCAATCTGAATTTTCACCCACTTGAAGTTGTGTCTCGCTGACGCGATCCACAACTTCAAGTGAGTGAAAATTATTCAGATTTGACAAAATGGAAGTTAACTGTTTTCCAATATTGCTGATTGATGTCACATTTTATCTTTAACATGTTTAAGAGGTATAATGTGCTAATAAAAAAACCCGAATATATGCGGCACCAGCGGTTAAATGGTTATAGAAGACTGTGGCGGCGTTTTTGGCAAAACACCATAATACTTGCAAATCAAAATGCATTTATCGGCTCTTCGAGCAAACTTTCTTTATACAGCTTGCGATCGGCCAACCGTGCAGCATGCATGTATTCATAGTTATTGATTAATATTGGTTTTCTGCCTACTGTGCCAATCAATTTATGTAATTACAGGTTCGTTGATGAAATAATTATCATTGTGAACGAGAAGCAGCTCCGAGAAAAATGAAATGAATCGGGCTTTAGGCCACTTTTGTGCACATATAGGCTAAACTGGGCCAGGAGAACCTCCTGAGGATGGTGAGATGATTGAGATGACACTGTCCTCCAGACACAGGATTCGAAATTCGAGCCCTGGCGGTCTGAGGCCGAGCACGCTACCTCTCGGTCACGGAGGCTCCCCACAATACTAACTTTCACACGTGGATGAGGAAGAAACAATTTCGTTTCTTTCAAACCGCCGAGACCGGGAACCGAACCCCGGACTCTGGCGTGAAAGGCAGCGGTGCTAACCACTACCCTAGGGCCCCCGCCCAGCTCCGAGAAACAGCCATGGCGCTAAAGATCCATAGGAGAAGTTGATGATAGAGCGGCAGCGCGTGGCCCGGCCTGCGCCAAATTAACGTTGCTACACTGGTTTCAACCTTAACTCGACGGAACTCCCATTAACGTGATCGCCTAGGCACATCGAGGTAGGAGAAATAAGGATATTGCTCTGGAAAACCACACGCAGTTCGAACCAGGGACGCATGCATGATTGGCGCGTCAGAAGTGGATAGGTAGGTTGTATATTTTATTGTGCTCATCGACCGGGAAGCTCTCAGGAAAATTATTGGGCACTAGCTTGCAATATTCAGTATGATCGTCCACTTTTTCTCAATTAAATTCAGTTTCTTTGGTGAACAATATACGACCATACACATACAACAAACAAGGTATAATTACCTGTAATAACAAATATGTACAATATTAATATGAAACATAAGAAAGACAATTTATAGCCTAGTATTATATAAACATCATATAAATAAACACCCAGTAAACGCAAAACATTTGCATAACATTTGTACAATGGTGGACCAACGTTGAAGTAGTACACATGATATATCAATATTTTGTGTTTGCTGGGCATAGCTTGATCACTTGGGGGAGATATTAAAATACTTCAATGAAGCCCCCACTAGTAGTAACCACCCAAAAAGTTATATAAATAGCAGCCCCCCCTCCCCTCCCCCAGTATTTTATAAAAATCTCAACCCGTCAGCCCATCTAAATTTATAGACGACAACTACTACATAAACGTCTTAAACATTTAAAGTATACAAAAATACCATGTGCAACCATCATTGCTCGTAAATCGGTCATTTACATTTTATTTTCAGTGAAAGTTGTTTTTTAATGTTGAAAAGGTATTTAGGTAGGTACAGCGGAGACTCTGATGCTTTTCGTTTTTTTAGTATCACATTAAATACCACCTTTCAAAATGTTACAGGTAAAACGTGGTATCAAACATAAATCATGTATTGGTCAAAAGCTAAATAACATAAACATCATCAAGGTTTGAAAATAGTTAGCCTCTATTTTGTGAAATCTCAATAGTTTTCACTCACCCGTGTGCAAACAATATTATGTGATAAGCAGTAATCGCATCAGATTTTTTCGCGACCTACAACTTTATGCGAGCGAGATCTATGTTGACTTTAGCATATATATTCTATTAAAAAAGATGTTGATGCTTAAAATTAAGCATGGAAATAATGATTCAAAACTGTGCATTGAGTCAAAATGTTAAGTTGTACCTAGCAACCTAACTACATGCGCTGCTTTTGAATGATTTATTGAGCGGCACGTAGGCCTACGTGTAGGCCTACCACTAGTCCTCAACACAAATGAGAAAAACTGCTCATTAGCCTAAATATTGCATGGGTAGCGATAGAAGGGCGTATATCGTTAGTCAGTCAAGGGATCTGTAGATAGGCCTACATTATGGAGCGATATCTTACTAACAACTATGTTAAGCCAACCTGTAAATGTTAGTGACGTAACTGCATGACGAAAGTTAATCATTATTTCTACAGTTTTAGGAATTATTCTCAATTATTGGTGAGTTCAATTAGTTAATAATAGCGATTAATGTAGCCATTAGTAAAGTTAGTTATTTGGTACAAAGAGTGAGTGAATATTGATTTACGTCGCCTTGTGCACATTGTTGCAATATCGCGACAGAAGGACGCTTGAAATCGGAAATTTGCCCTCTTATTGAAATGAATGATCAGGACTCGAACCCACTGCAGTAGGACCCTATGTCTGAGCTTCGAGCCACAACCGTGCCAGGCGGCCTGTAGGGCAACGCCTGTAATTTCAAGACACGCGTAACCCCAAATATCAAAGTTTCTCCATGTGAGGTAGAGCACATGTGACCATAACACTCGCTTGCAGTGACCAACTCTTTTGTTTAACGTTACAACACTGTAATTTGAAATCATCAGAAATGGATTATAGTCTAAAGTCGGTCCCCGCGCTGAAAGAGTTACCCTGCAGTTGACATCGAATAAGTCACGCACAGAGATGCCGTCAACTTGAATGTTTATCAGGTAGTTCAGTCATTGAAGACCAAAATCATGCGAAGTTTCAACAAAATTACTTCAAAAGGTTTTTTTATCGTTTTTAAATGCATTAGTATGTGTACTTGCCTCTCAAATAAAATTACCAAAATTTTCGCTAGGGAAAGGACCAAAATAGCTAATTTACAAAAGCTAATTTACAAAATGGCTGTCATGACCGAATGTGAATCTTATAATCAGTGCATACTGTCTTTCCAGCATGCCATAATCAAGCTATTGGTATTCACACTTCTGTGTTTTGTATAAAGAAACAATGGGATATACACAAAATGTATTTATCAATGCATTATCATGTAAAAATTCAAAATGTGAAATTCGTGTCTTTTTGTGTTCTCCACACTAAAATACAATTCAATTGTGAGCAATTGTATCTGTTATTATGTTTCCACCTACTATATGTAGGGGACTTATTGTCTTAGTGATATCTATTGTTATTGCCTTCTCAGGAATGTTATATTTTTGTACGTGTTGGTTTGTTTGTCTGTCTGTCCGTCTCTTGGCTTACTTAAAAAATAATGAACAGATTTGCATAAACCTTTACCAGAGGTGTATCTCGGGCCCAGGACCAATCAGTTAAATTTTTGGGAATAATCAGGATTCAGATTAACAAGCATTGATTTTCACTGTTTAGTTGTTGTTATTATTTAACAGTTCGACTACGTAAATGCTCTACAGCCGTCAATATATATTTGATGTTCATGATATTCAGATATCCTGCCCCCCCCCCCCCTCCCTCGTATTATTACTCTGGTTTATTTCGAAAATCGGTTTATTGGCATATCCATTCAGTTTTTTTTTAGTTTTTTTTTTCAGAGCAGTTCCATTTTATAATAATAAAAAAAACTACACCAGTCAGGTGCTTGATATAGCTTACAGTACTGATTTAGCAAAATGGGACAAGCTTTTTCAGTGGGGCTAGCCCCGGCTAACGCAGGCTAGCCCTGGGTTAGCCCTATGTTCTCTCCCCACCCCATTTGGGGCTCGCATGTATGCGCCTAAAGTTATAAAATCGTTTAGCCGGGCCGCAATGTGAGTTTTGGTATAAGTTCATATAACTAGAGCCGCGCTCATATCGCCGGGGCTCAAGCCAATCTAGAGCCTCGGCGAATTGAGTCAACGCCTGTCAGGCGCGCTTCTCGTCTGGTCCAGTTTCAAGCTCGACCGGTGCGCCGGGCGAGCCTGACTTTCCAGGTGCCTGTTTTTTCATCTTCAGTTAGGCCTATTCCAGTGGCCGTAGCTTCATAAAACCACCCATTTTCTGAATTTATACACTGAACTGCTTGTCTGATACTAGATATATTGTCTAAATGCTAAAGGCTAAATGCTAAATGGCTAAGCAGAAATAAATGGGGACTGCAACAGGTCTACATGTATACACGTACGGACACTCAATTATTGCACGTTTAGATCAACTCAGAGCTGTTCAGATGATGCTGAATGTGGTCAAGCTGAGCGCGCCCTGTCTTGCCCAGAGCGAGCCTGGCCAGCCCGGCGAGATGACACATGGTTCACAGCATCCATGTTAGCCGCCAGTATACTGGGTGCAAGCCCAAGTAGAATTTGGGCGGGTATATTTTCCTGGCCCGAACCGTGTGGGGGCTCGAGCCCATTTCATGCGCTGGGCGCAACCAATTCTGCGCCTGTCTCGCCGGGCTTGCGCCCGGGCTAATGACGGGCTGGCCAGCGTTAACGCAGGCCAGCCACTGATGAAAAATCTATCCCATTTTGTGAAATCAGTACTGTATATGGTTTTTAACACACATCCTTGCTGTGTTTCACTGATGAAAAATCTATCCCATTTTGTGAAATCAGTACTGTATATGGTTTTTAACACACATCCTTGCTGTGAAAGGATGTGTGTTAAACGTCAAAGGGCGGGGGCCCTGGTGCAATGGTTGAGGCTGCCTGCTTGAAAAGTCAAAGATCGCGGGTTCGAACCCCACTCTGGCCCTAAAGTGTCAGAATCCTGTGTCTGGAGGGCACTGTCATCTCATTCATCTCACCATCCTCAGGATGTTCTCCTAGCCCAGTGTAGCCTATGTGCACAAAGATGGCCTAAAACCTATTTCATTTCACAAACGTCAAAGGTTCATGAACATATCCAACAGAACATTTTCTACAGTGCAATCAATCAGAGCCACTAGCGAATCAATCTCTTGATGAATTTATGTGATTTCTTCTGAAAATTTATTGTTTTGTGTGGTACATTATATTGTATTTGTTTTCTAGTCATTAGTTCAGTCAGGAGATCATTTTGGGGAGATTCAGTTTCCCACCTCTACCCCTTTCAATACAAAAAAACATTCACCATGGCCCCCTTTGCCCGCTGACTTTCAATGGGTACATATTTCACAAACTAGTCCCATTGAACGAAATTATTTAGTATATTACTTAGTATTATGTCCAGCAAAGCATGTCACCATATACATGAAATACAAGTTTTTTCAAATCTGTTTTTTAAGCTCTCTTCAGTGTACACACTTGTGTATCAAAATAAAAAAGTACCCAGAGTGGGGGTGGCCTCCTTTGCCCAATGCGCCTTCCCCCTTTGCCCAAGCTATTGGGCAAAGGGAGGCACTTTGAGAGCAAATCTATTTGGTTTGTAATTAAAATAAGGTATCCTCGAAACACATAGTGAGTCTGCTATATGTACCTACATTGACATTTGTTTTGAAATAGCTCGAATATTCTCCTTATATATACCTTTGCCCGCCCTTCCCCTATATGAATGTTAGGCATGGGGAAATGAGATTCTACTTGGAAAAGGGAGTTGAGAATGCAGTAGACCAATATATGTAACATTCCGCATGATATCAAGCTTTTCTTTTTTAATATCGCGACTGAATGGGTCTATCTGTTGTAACTATTCGGCTCTATGGCAAGGGTTACCATTGACATTGTCGAATGTTCGACAAGTCAATGGATACGACCATCGCCTCAGGCCCAATCTCGATCGTTGAGTCTTGCCCGGTCAGCAAGTGATGGTTCGCTGCAGAAACTCAGTCAAAATAGATGATTTCCTTAATTCGTTCTTTATTCATCCCATATTCGTGTAGACATTGTCAGATATGTACGTGCTATTTAGTCCTGTGCGACAGAGGCGGCTATCCAGCCACGCTGCTGAATGCGGATGACGTGGTTATACGTCTAATTCCCGTGAAGGTCGGTGGAAGAGTGAACGAGCGCGGCCGGGCCGCACATGGGGTGAGCCGGGCGGAAGTGCTAATCCGTCGATCAGCGATTCCGTCCGGCTCGAAGTCAGTCGCAATATTCTGCAAGTAAGGTCACCACATTACCCCCGGGCTAAGTGACAACGTATATCTACAAAACTATGCTTGTGGTTACCTCAACGGCAGATATCGTAAATTTACGGTTAACTACGCCCGACCAAGTAGCACCAATTCGTACCAAAATATCAACATTATAACTATAAAAATGTAAACAGCCAAAGTCGTGATACAGCGTTGGTTGTTGGTGAGCTATAGTGAGTGCAGCTATGACCAAATCTTTATTTATTTCTGATCCTCTTAGCAAATGTCCTTTTAACTGGCCATGCCCAAAACTCTTAACTCTTCTCCAACTTACTTAGTTATTTAATACATATGAGAATAGTGAAAACTTTCATTATTTACTTAACAATGATTTATTTGTGCTAGGCCTGGCACAATTTATATACATAATAAAGTTAAATTGTACGTGCGATGGGTCCGCAGTATATATCATTAGGAGCTATAACCGCGTGAACCAGCTGCACGAATCGCGCTGGTGTATGGATCTGTTGTCCAACACATGTTTGAATCGGCGGCGGAGTTATTGTCACTCTATGGCTGTTACCGGTATTACTATTGTTTCGATTCTGTTGTGTTAGAATCGGCATGTCTTTTCTCAAATGTAAAAGAATTCGTGAATATGTTCTAATACCATCGTACCTCCCGTTTGCTCGAGAAGTTGTGGCGTTTCTGACATGCGGCGCCTTGTAAAGTGTCGCCTTCGTATTCGACTGTTCCACAGGTTTTTCACCTCGTCGGTTAACCTCTGGAGCTGTTGCCTTTGTCTTTGCCGTAGAATGTCCGTTCAAATTTTGCTTCGTGCAAACTCCGGCCTCGGAAGGCGTCGACGTACCAGTACTTATTTCTCCTACCACGGCCGTCTGAGGTTTGTGAATTTTCGTCTTAGGCCGTATAGCCGTAGTTTTTGACATCGCGGTCGATTGTCTAGTTTGTTCATCTTCAGGCGTGCGCTCGATATGTGCAGGTTAGACACGGTCTGCAGTCACCGTCTCAACCTTGCCTTTGATTAACACTTTAAATACTCGACCGCTCCTAGCGACGACCTTATACGGTCCGTCGTAAGGGGCAGTCAGCGGTGGTGCAATTGCAATTCGTCGCAAAAATACATGTGAACATGTGTCGACCTCCTTATATTGGAACGTATCTTTTTGATTTGTCTATCGTGGGGGGCTTAACCGGAGACGCGACATGGCTACGCGTAACCTATCTGAATAATTTTCTAAATCAGTATTGGCGTCCACAGTATAGTTCCCCGTAAAGTCACCTGGTAGACGTAATGTCATTCCGTATGCCATCTCGGCGGCCGATCTGCCTAACGTTTCCTTGACAGCCGATCGGATGCCGAGTAAAACGGCCGGAAGCGTAGTTGTCCACGGGTGTTTTGACTGTGTTTCGTGCGCCATAATAAGTTGTCTATGAAAGCGTTCAACCATACCGTTTGATTGAGGGTGATAACTCGTCGTTAGGTTTCTAGTTATACCGAATTGATTACAGAAGGTATCCCATAGTCTGGATTCGAACTGAGCCCCTCTATTTGTAGTAATCGTGGCAGGAGTCCCGAAACGAGCTACCCATCCACCGAAAAACGTGTCCGCAACTGTCTCTGCCCTAATATCTTTTATCGGTATGGCCTCTGGCCAACGTGTAAATCGGTCGACACATGTCAACAAATACTTAAAACCTTCGGAATAAGGTAAGGGTCCAACCAGATCGACGTGTACATGATCGAATTTCTCTGTCGGTTCCTCAAACTTTCCGAAAACTGGTCTATTATGACATGAAATTTTAGCTGCTTGACAGCCTGTGCAGTATCTGCAGTAGTAGTAGTAAATCATTGCTTTACGTCACTTTTCGGCACAAAAGGTCTTTTAAGTGACATTGTAATACGATAAAAAACGTTGTAGTCAATTGATGAAATGAATGATGTACAGATGATGATGTGAGGGTGGGGGTGATAGGGCATGGTGGGTTATCGAGAGCGTTTTCCTTCGCTCGCCCGATAAGGGGTAGATCCCCTAGACATGCCCAGACTTGGGTTTCGCTGTGGAATTTATTGCTGAAACACTGTGGCATTTCGCGCAGCTCCGCTATCCTCGGGTCAGATAAGTAAGTAAGTAAGTAAAATATTTGCTTTACTTCACTTTTCGGCCAGTATGGCCATTTAAGTGAAAATTCCAGGTATTACAATATCCCATATTGTATAGTTAAAGTAGTAAAGGAAAGACAGGGCCAATAGGCACCACAAGTACAATGAAAAAATATATAAAATATATAAATATGAATATATAGAGAATATATAAAGAATTTGAACTAAAAACTATTCGAAAATAAACATAACAACCTCAGTACCACCGGAAAGCAAACACAAAAAACTTCACGTCAAAAACATAGAAAAACCTGGTTTGATGAAAGGTTTGGGTGTGCTTGGCCTTCTAAGAAGTTGCCCAGGGGGGACCACGCGGAGGTGACACCCTTCCCCCCCCCCCTCGGGTCAGATAGTCCCCAGAGTAACAATAGGAAGGATCACTCCCTCTTGGTAACTCCATTCATCCCACGTGAGAGACCTAATGTCAAACAAGCTATTGCCGGTTATTTAAGGCTACCACGGCCTATATCAGCGCCAGCACTGATGCAGGTGCTGCATTGGCTCTGCTGTTGAGCGGAGGAACCAGGGTACGCCACTGGCAATCCGCCCGAAGATTATAGCCAGATACGAGGAGGATGCAGCTGCCCTTGGATGATTGCTGTAGACTAGTGCTTCCGTACAATGCCGTACACAGCATCCAACAGACGGAACAGAACCCTAATGACCCTCCCCAGATGGGGGTGAAAAGTACTACTACTAGCAATCATCCCAGTACCCTGCAGTATCTGCACCAATTTGCTATGTCAGTGTTCATCTTATGCCATACGAAACGAGAATTAATGAGAGGTTTCGTGGCTCTATGAGAAGTGTGCCCTAAACCGTGAAGGGAATTTAAAAATTTTCTTCTAAACTTTTCGGTTACGTATGGTCTTCTACATCGAAATGTCGAACCAGACCAATACATTATCGAATGTCTTTGACAAGCGAAATTCCATATTTGACGTCGTTGAGTGTCTCAAACGAGTTCTTTGTGAAGCCTGGTCCGTGCTCAGGTCTTTATAGTTTATCGCTGCGACATATTCAATAGCTGATACCGTTGGTCGCGATAAGGCGTCCGCTACGAAATTCGTTTCACCCTTCACGTATCGTATATATCGCTTGTGAACTCTGCTATGAAAGCTAAATGCCTTGTCTGGCGTGAAGATGGTCGTTCTGTCGTAGAGTTCATGACATAAGTCAAAGGTTTAAGGTCAGTGTTGACATAAAATTCTCTACCCTCCAAGTTATGTCCAAAATGTCTAATGGTAGCATAGACTGCCAAAAGTTCTCGGTCAAAAGCGCTGTAACGTGTCTCTGCTGGTGATAGCTTTTTGCTAAAAAATGACAAAGGTTGCCATACATTATCAATACGTTGTTGTAAAACTCCGCCTACCGCGAAATCACTAGCGTCACACGTGATGTTTAAAGGTGCCGATGGTTGCGGGTGTACTAATAACGTTGCATTCGCTAGTATTTGCTTCGATTCGGTAAATGCTACATTCGCATTCTCTGTCCAATGTAATTCGAAATTAGGTGAAAGTCTATTCTGACCTTCGTTGGTTTCGGTCAACAAACTATTCAATGATGTCAATTTCTCCGCACAATGAGGAATAAAACGATGGTAATAATTTACCATTCCTAGATATCTACGTAATGCTCTCTGTTTCTCAGGCTTCACGAAATTTACTATCGCATCCACTGTCGTGGGAAGGGGTGAAATGCCTTCAGGACAGACATAATGTCCTAAAAAACTCAGTCCAGTCGTTCCGAATTGACATTTATCTGGTCCTGTTATTATTCCTTATTCGGTTAACCGTTTGAATAGAATTTTCAAATGTTTCTTATGAGTCTTATGGTCAGGACTTGCTACTAACAAGTCATCTAAATATACGAACACGAAATCCAAACCACGCGTAACATGGTCTATGAAACGTTGAAAAGTTTGTCCGGAATTTCGTAAACCGAACGACGTTCGTGTAAAATTGAAAAGTTCGAAAGGCGTCGTAACTGCTGTTTTATGTACGTCTGTCGGCTCGACAGGTATCTGGTAATAGTGAGTAAGTAAAATATTTGCTTTACTTCACTTTTCGGCCAGTATGGCCATTTAAGTGAAAATTCCAGGTATTACAATATCCCATACTGTATAGTTAAAGTAGTAAAGGAAAGACAAAGCCAATAAAAGCATGTTCGAACTAAAATATTCAGTTTAAAGTGTTTGATATGATAAGATGACGATGCTCCTGGCACCTATATGTAACGAGTCTGATGACATGTTGTAGCGCCTGCACTACAACACAGTTTTATGAGTGTAAGAATGTCAGTATAAAATAATGTAAAATATGAAGTGATTATAAAATGAACGACTTATCAAGTCACTATATCTCCATGAAATTGGAGTAATTGTGTAAAAACTACAAGTCTAAGTCTAATAATTAAAACATGTAATATAGGTTACATTCCCGTAGGAACTGAATAATAAAACCTGCAGGGGTGTCCCTAAATAGTTCAAATAGGGAATTAAATGCAAAATACTTCCTTCTGATGTGCGCATATTTCGCACAACTGAGAAGGACATTTCTTACAGTGAGACGAGTATTGCAGCACATAGGTCGCTATTCTCCTCACAATAAAGTGTCATTGTCAAAACAAATATATGATATCTACTATAATACTATATACTATAATCAAAAAAGTAAACCCATTTAGACATAAACATGAATGACATAAACAATGAACAGAGAAACCATTAAGTTAGTAAGTAAAATGTCTTCTTTACTTCACTTTTCGGCCAGTATGGCCAGAGAAATTCCCAAAAATTAAAGACTTACAGTGCCCCCACAGTTGGTAATAACGTCTGTGATATTGAAGAACATCACAGAGCGATCACGAACCGTGAGGACACTGTAAGTCACCACAGGCTAATTGTACGGCAATGGCTTCTCTATGACATGCTGCATTATCCGCCAGGATGCCACAGAGAAACCATTAAAACGATGAAGTGAAAAAATAATTATATGGCAATGGTTTCTTTCGGACATCCCGTCCATCGCCAGGATGTCAAAGAGAAACCACTGCAAACACACAAAAAAAAAAATCATAGAGGAATTATGAGTAGACCTACAATGCCCCCACAGCTGGGGATCGGGTCTGTCATCGAGAGTTAGCACGACAGAGCGATCATAATCCGCGAGAGCACTGTAAGACACCACAAGTACAATGAAAAAATATATAAGATATATAAATATGAATATATAAAGAATATATAAAGAATTTGAACTGAAAACTATTCAAAAATAAACATAACAACCTCAGAGCAAACACAAAAAACTTCACGTCACAAAAAATAGAAAAACCTGGTTCGATGAAAGGCAAAAGGCAAAAACGTTTGGGTGTGCTTGGCCTTCTAAGAAGTTGCCCAGGGGGGACCACGCGGAGGTGACACCCCCCCCCCCCCCAGGTATCTGGTAATATGCTCTCACTAAATCTATCTTCGAAAAAATCTTGTTGCCAGCTAAACGCTGTGTAAAGTCCTGTATATGGGGAATCGGGTAGGCTACTTATCTGGTACCGTTTGAGCATTTAAGCTGCGGTAATCGCCGCATGGTCGCCAATCGCCGTTTTATTTAGGGACCATGTGTAGTGCAGAAGACCATTCGCTGTCGCTGGGCTCGATAACGCCCAATTTGATCATTTCATCGAACTCTCTCTTCGCGGTGACTAATTTATCTGGCGCTAGTCTTCGTGGTCGCGCGAAAACGGGATGACCTTCAGTTACTATCTTGTGCGTTATTCCGTGTTCTTAATACTGTATCGCCTTTCATTGTAGGTCGTGTCATTTCGGGGAATTGATTTAATAATTCTGTATACTCGTTACGAGTGCTATCTATTCGATTCAGTGACAACGGGTTAATTGAAGATAATGTGGCTGGTATCGCCAGTCCGGTTCTCATGTCACGCAGGCATCTGCCTGATAAATCTACGAGTAGATTGTAATGTATTAAAAAATCAGGCCCTAAAATAGGTTGTTTAACGTCAGCGACAAAAAATGTCCATGAGTATTCTCTTTTCAGTCCGACGTCGACTATACGTTTACTTGTACCGTATGTTGTGATAGTCGAATTATTTGCTGCGACCAAAGGTAGACTATTAACGTCCACGGTCCTGTTAGCGCAAGACCGAGAGAAAACGCTGACAGCCGCACCCGTGTCGATTAAATATCTACATTTATTACGTGTGTCTGCGAAGTACAGTATACAGCCTAGAGGGAGATAACTTAGAAGTTTCAGTTACCACGCAGTCATGTCGCGTCTCGTTCGGCTCGCCAGACACAAGAGTCGCTACCTTGCGCTGGCTTAACAGTTTAAAGCGAAGGCACACGGGTCTCTGCACAAACGCGCCTTATCACCAAATCTCTGATGATAGTAGCAAATCAGTGCATCGTCCGTAGCCATTGGCTGTGCGGTACCGGTTTGCGGCGAGTTCGGCGGCGGAGCGGGCGAGCATTGATTTGGTACTTTTGTGGTAACAACATTTTGTCCATTATTTTCGTTACTATTATTATTTGCGGCCATGCGAGGTGTAAACGGTCTCGCATTAGCGTTAGGGAAAAAAAAGCTTTTCTGTTGTTCTGTCTCTTCTGCGAGTTGTCTGCTGCTTATTGTTATATTGTTTCTTTTGATGTCCTGAAGTTTCTAACTTTTTTAGTCTTCTGGAAATGTCTTACATTATTCCAATAAGTTTTTCACTGTTATTTCACCTAACCTCGGCAACTCCCACACTATTATCTTTCGCGTCGTTCTCTGAAGCTATAGCTCTGTCGGATAAAACGGCCAAACTCTCTAATGATGTACTATCGGGTGTAGTTGCTAAATGTGCCCGAATAGATGCAGGCATCTGTCTAATAAAAACTTGTCGTATCACCGCTTTACCAACCACTGCTGTCGTCCCGAATCCAGCCGTCTTCTGTAGACGTCGAAGAAAACGTAAAGGAGTGTCCGTACCCAGTTTCTCGCCTGATATGACTTTATTAACTTGCTCGGGTGTCGTCAAACCTCGTCTCTCGATCAACACTCCCTTAAGACTTATGTATTTGTGACTAAGGAATGGCTGTAATAAAATATCTCTATCGTACGATGCGACTTCTCCGGATAAGGCGGCACAGGTTAGTCTATATCGTTCATCATCGTCTATTATGTCGTGAAGGTCGAACTGGGTCTCCAGCTGGTTAAACCATAACTCGACATCGTTCCCATAGAAGTGCGATTTTGAATTTCGGCAAATTCTTTGATCGTCGTGATGATCTGCGAAGAATTGGGGAGGGGCTTCTTGATGATTCGCTCCTCGATAATTCTCGCCTTCTAGGTTGCCTCGCGACTCTTAAAGAATCGTCTTTCACTCGTCTAAATTCTTCGTTGTTTTCTCTAGCTGCTGATTTACTAGCATCACTCATATGAAATAAAGAGTCTTTATCTCGAGCACCTCTGTGATCCAATTTCGACGAATCGAAACCTTGACAGGCGCCTCCTTCGGCCTTTTTGAAGTATGTTTTTAAATTATTTAACTAGTGAAGCAATTAAGTCTACGGCCCGTAGGCTAGCTGAGCAGAACTTAAAAGTTTATTAAAATGACATGTTTCTTAACCATGTCAGGTTATTGGTATAGCTGCCCTCTGCGAAATCTGACACATCTGACGTATTCTTGTGATGAAATATCGAATACTTGTTTTTCTGGTTATAATGACATGTCTGTTGAGTGTGGAGTTGCCGAATGAAGTAGTCTTTATGCAATGGCTTTTTACTTGCACGTTTTATAACAAATAGATGTGTCGTTGTCGGACACGTAGCACAATATTATAGTAATACGTAAGGATTTGGGTCCAACACATAACATGTACACATGCCAATAAAATTGCTAATATACTGCTCTAAGCTAAAATGTATAAGACAATTGACTGTCCAATCTGCGAGAAAAATATTTTCTTGGAGATTGGAGAGTGAATATGATAAAATAGGCCTACTCGAGTCGGAACAGCTGTCAAATCGTACATTTCAAAATGTAAAATCTCAAAATTATTTTTCTAAATTCGAATAACGACTAGGCTAGTAGGTGTTGCAATCAAATGATAACACCCGTAATGTTTTATTAAATTT
This sequence comes from Flabesymbios commensalis, assembly GCA_964017125.1. Taxonomy (NCBI): domain Eukaryota; kingdom Metazoa; phylum Annelida; class Polychaeta; order Terebellida; family Flabelligeridae; genus Flabesymbios; species Flabesymbios commensalis. Next base: position 40,133,526 of record OZ024917.1, read on the forward strand.
TGTTTTTAAAATATAGAAATATATTTAATTTCGCTGACAGCTTTTCATTTCAGTGGCATAGTACAGTGTATGAATATCTATTTCAAATTTTCTCGCGAGAAATACACACAATTTTTTTTTTTTTTCAATTTCTTTGTGTCTATTCCTCTTTAGAAAACTCGTAGGCCCTACGATTCCGTCATAATCGTTCGTTTTGTTATTCGTTCACTCGATTCATATAATGTATCTCTACAGCCATGTCGATGCTGTATAAATCCGATATTTTCCTAGCGGTGAATGTCTGTTGGCTCATTGGTATAGCAAAGGTCTAATTTGACGTTTTCAATGCGCTGTTATCCTGCAAAAATGACATCGTATTCGCCGATAAAACAATTATATTTTGAATTGTTTAAAATAAATTTCATTTACTTACGAATCGCGATAATTTCTTTGCGATTCACAGAAAAAAAGAAAAAAAAAAATTAATCTCTCAGGCAAAGACCAATGTAAAATTATATTAGTCTTGGAGAAAAAAAATATTTTTCAAGTTTTGTCGATTAGAATTGTAGTCTATAGACTACACGTCTGCCGGCTATCCAATATGGATGCCGCACCACGTGTGTAGAAGTTTCCAATATTGCTGCGGAAAATTGTGTCGTCTTAATTTATGTGAATATCAATGAGCCCAGACATCGTATGATGCGCACTTCCTGCGCGGTAGTCGGTTCGGAGGAGCACGTGTAGACCTCGCTGGTCTGAGATCTGCTAAATCTAGGGATCGCTATCACCACCTAGCGGCAGCTAACTTACCATCACATAGAAAAACATATTTTGTGCTTCCACTCAAATAAAATATCGAATAAAATGCAATGAATTTTGACCTATTGTCCTAAAATTATAGAACATACCAATTAAGACCTTTTATTCATTCAATATGGGTGCAATTGTGTAAAAAATGGCTCTATTTCCTAATAAAAACTGCACAAGTCGAGATATAATTTTGTTCCTGGAAAATATTTTGCGTATATCTCTAAAAATATGGTGGGTGTCCTTGTGAAAACCGCGTCACGCGAATGAGGTGTCAAAACGGTTTAATAAACTAAAATTTCAAAATATCGTCCTCTCAGTCGCCGACAGTGGCGTAATTGAAAGAATAACATTGAAATCTGTTCTAATTTAACCCATTAACGCCCACTGGCAAGTTTTTTTGCCAGTGACGTTTTTGTGTGACGTCACGATAAAAATAAATATTTCAAAAGGCTACACGACTTGAACCCGGTGTAAACTCACTTGTCGTCTTGGTTAACTACATTTTATGCGATTGATAGTTGATACCAACGCATAGCAACGCTCAAGTTTGTCGGAAAATAGTACTTCTAGAATGCTACTTCATCGTCGTAGAAAATATCAATGAGTAGTTTATTACATATCTTGTAGTAAGTAAGTCAATATTCATAAAGAAACTGTCAGGTGTGGTGATTTTCACCATGTAATTGTAATGCTGAAAAAACATTCATACCTGTGCATAAAAAGATCAATAATTTACATGGCAAAAAAAATTGCAAGTGGGATAATACACGGTATTATAGTCAGTAGTAATAAACCATTCTGTAAAATGATGCAACGAAATACATTATGTTTATTATGTAGACTGTCTGGTACTAAATCCCTGAGCATACTGATATGTTAAGCACATCTGCATCCTTTCCTAATAATAATTGTTTGTCTGCTAGATGACATATACTAGGAAGACATTGCAATTGAAGATGTAGGTACTGGCAAGAAAATTTGCCAGTGGGCACTTACGGGTGTCTTTGATTGATATGTTTATGATAAATGATGAATGATATCATCTCCATGTTTGAATACACTGCGAGGGATGAGCCAACTACTGTAAAGCAGATCAGAAAGCGAGGAAGTAGATGGTGGCATTAAGATGTGTATGAAATGTACAAGATTTTTTGAAAGAGAATGTTAAATCTCCTGGGACCGTATTTTTCTCAATGTTCCCCCACAATCTGGTTGATAGCATGCAGTGGGAGTACAACCTATATTCTCAGCAAAAGGAAATAAGCCTCGGTGTAGATAAGATGGAGGCTCTACCATTGTTAGGCATCATGCTTCTGTCTGGATACAGCCGATCACCATATAGTCGGCTTTATTGGTCAGAATGAGCTGATATTCATAATTCTCTGGTCTCTGATTCTCTGAGGCAGAACAGGTTTGATGTTATCATACGTGATCTTTATTTTAGAGATAATACTAATTTGTTAGGTGACAGATATGCCTAATACAAGGTTCGACCGATACTTGAAGAGTTGACTGGAGTTTTCAAGCAGACAGATGTGGCTGAGGATTTCAGCATTGACAAAACCATGATACCTTATTTTGGTAAACATGGCACAAAGCAGTTCATCCGTGAGAAGCCAATAAGGCTCAGTTTTAACTTGTGGTTTTGAATATACATGTATCACGTAAAATCGTATATTTGCGGGTCTGGAAACACCCCCCTAGTCTCAGTATGAAATAAAATACATTTATGTATGATACTACTCGTGGGAGTGATTACCAGCGTTGATCACTAGATCGACCATATCTAGGGGTACTGGGATGATTGTTAGTAGCTGTACTTGTCGCCCCCATCCGGGGAGGGTCATTAGAGATCTGTTACATCAGTTGCATGCTATACGGCATGGTACGGAAGCACTAGTCTACAGAAATCATCCAAGGGAAGCTGCAGCCTCCTCGTATCTGGCCATAATCTAATCGCTGCGTGAAATGCCATGGAGTTTCAGCAATAAATTGCACAGCGAAACCCAAGTCTGGGCATGTCTGGGGGTAGATACCCTAGACATGCCCGGAACCCCTTACTGGGCGAGCGAAGGAAAACGCTCTCAATAACCCACCATGCCCTATCACCCCACCCTCACATCATCATCTGTACATCATTCATCCTATCAATTGACTACAACGTTTTTATCGTATTACAATGTCACTTAAAAAACTATTTGTGCCGAAAAGTGACGTAAAACAATGATTTACTAATACTACTACTGGTCACAATAAGCACATTTCATCGACCCCTCTAAAGCCCACTGGCAAAAAAAATTGCCAGTCCAAGAAACCACTTTTAAAAAAAAAAAAAAATTTAATTTAAATTTAGAATAGTAATAATGGTCCAATCGTAGCAATGTGTTATATTTTCGACTGGGAGGCTCTGTTTTAAAAAGTTGGGCTTTAATGGGTTAAGAAGGTAGACTATTCCGTCTAATATGAATTTTTCTAGTCTAGGCTGGATGTCTGTGAGATCCGCCATTTTGAAAATGTCGTAAAACACAAAAATGTGAAAATGGCGATCTGTCGATCTAGAATCGATCAGAAGAATGTTGGTGACACAAAATGTAGATCTGATCTATTTAAATGTGTGGAAGATTGCGTGTCGAATAAAACGTCGTGGGTTACCATTATTGACGATGGTAACCTAAAATATTATTGATCAAGAAGGTGCGTGGTCGAATCAACGTCGGTGGTCTACCATTAATGGGTTACCATTTACGCTGTCGAATGTTCGACAAGTCAATGGACGCGACCATCGCCTCAGGCCCAATCTTGATCGTTGAGTCTTGCCCGGTCAGCAAGTGATGGTTCGCTGCAGAAACTCAGTCAATATAGATGATTTCCTTAATTCGTTCCTTATTCATTCCATATTCGTGTAGACATCGTCAGATATGTACGTGCCACTTAGTCCTGTGCGACAGAGGAGGCTATCCAGCTATGCGGCTGAATGCGGATGACGCGATTACACGTCTGGCTTTCGTGAAGGTCGGTGGGAGAGTGAACAAGCGCGGCCGGGCCGCACATGGCGTGAGCCGGGCGGAAGTGCTAATCCGATCAGCGATTCCGTCCGGCTCGAACTCGGTCGCGATAATCTGCAAGTGAGGTCGCCACATAACTACACACACTGAACAAAATTTTTTCAACCCCAAAGTGATGTCTATTACACATATACTTAATACCTTAATTGAATCACAGTTTATAAAGTGAAACACAGATAGTTTATTTCATTTTGTTTTAGATTATGAACGAAAATATATTTATAATGCTATATGAAACATGATAAGTGTCACAACTAATATTTATTTGGGTAGCCACGTGATCTTATAATGGCCGCTGCTCTTCTGAGCAAAGATGAAAACACTGTTCTGATCTTTGCAAGACGAATTCTGTCAGAACTTCTGTATAATTATGCTTTAATTCCTTTACATGTGGTTGGTTTGACCTCTTATATGTACATGCGGAAAAAATAGCATCTTGCGTCTAGAATTGTTTTCGAACCATGCTAACACCGCCATGGCTCTCTGACAAGGAACAGTTTCTTGTTGACACAAAAATGGTTGTTGCCGGTCCCTAAACATTTGCTCTACTGACGCCAGCAAATTTCTGACCATGAGGTCAATGTAAGAATACTGGTTGACGTTTCCATCAACCACTACCAAAGTGCCAACGCAAGGAAGCGGATGCATCCCCAAACCATAACAGAAACGTTTCAACAGAGCCGAAATCGCGTTGTGTCTGGATTCATACTCTACCAATTATTTCTTTAACATCCTTCACTTCCATCATTAGTGTGTGAACTAAACTTACTCTCATCAGAGAGCATCACAAAGGACTAATTGCCACTGGTGGCCCAGTGCCGAATTATCTTGGCCCACCCGATGTAATTTCGCCTTTTTTGGTTATGAACCATGAGGGTTGTTTTCTTACCACTAGGCTGAATATGTCCCCTGTATGTATGTAGTCGTCACCTAACAGTCTGTTATAACAAACGTACCAAAAAAACACGCTCCAGTCAAAGGACAACGCCGAGGTAGTCTTCAAACATCCCAACCTTGACAGCATCTTCAGACGTCTGCCTTCATGAGCTGACTTCTGCTTCGGACGACCATGCCGGCGTCTTTTTTCGAATCTACCTGATAGTCTGTACCTTGCCGGAGTATTTTATTCTTTTTTTTTATTGCAGCTTAGCTGCGCCGCAATGCATGATCTTAAAACCTATTACATTTGAGCCCTTAATTTGAATTCTATTCCCATTACAAATGTCTCCACTGGAACCCACAATTTCAATGCACAGACGTACATTTGTATGAGAATGTGTAAAACATATGTGGATAACATGTGACACAGCTTAAAAGCTTTGAAATCTTGTCGGTATGTATATATGAGCTGACGCTCAGTAGTCATTAAACAGTGGTTTGTGCATGAATTGTGTGGGGGTGAACAAATTTATATCCAGTGTGTGTATATATCCTTGATTTAGGATATTTTGGTGCACAAACATACCCTAAATGTTAATGTTTACCCTAGGAACTGGACACTTATTTGTCACTATATCATGTACTGTTCCATAGCTATCAAGTGTTTTATTTGGTCAATATTGTCCGCTTGTCACATGACAAATACAGAACCAAAATTACCAATCACATCAACACCTAAAACAAAAAGTGGCTGCATTTGTTCCCATGTATCACTATATTTACATAATTCTGTGTGATATGAGCAGCAACCAAATGTAGTATTATCATCTATTATACTTCAAGAACAAATAGAAATGTTATGTTAGGCAGAACACCCTATTATGGATGGGTCAACGTCAAATTTGCACAAGCATCTAGGCCTTGACCCAGAGGATTTACTTGCACTGATTAGCGTTATTGATCCCCTTATTAGGGCAAATAAATCCTCTCAACTGTAAAAACACCATGCGTGCCTACGTGATAAGTAACACGAAAGCAACAAAAGGGCTTTCAAGCGAGCATATGGTGAGCGACAGGTTATCTAACATTTACTAAGTCACGATGCCCATATTTATGTTCTAATGTCACACTGAGCCATATTTGTACTGATGGGAGAAACTATCTTGGTCTGGTTGACTGCACCACAGGTTTATGTGCATATCTTATTTCAAAATAGTAATAAATGGCGGCCATATTAGATTTTAGCTCAACAAATGTAATATTTTATGCTAATTAAAACATATCTATTCTCTGATCACAAAAATACAAGTTTGGACACCAAAACATTATTTCTAACATGATTGAAAGTAAGGATAATGCAGAAGATAAGATTTACCATGTGCTATCGGCGTCCATTTTAAAAAATGATAATTTGGGTACTTTCCCCAAGGAAATTTTTGATAAACGTTTTTCCACTGTAAAAAAACATGTCCTAATGATTTCAATTTTGCTAAAAACCCTTTTGAAGTAATTTTGTTGAACCCGAGATCTTTAATGACTGGACTACAGTGGCCCCCTCTCGCAGGAACTGTAATTGAGTATAAAATGAAGGTATGAAAAGGATATCACACTTTTAATCAGAACTTAAAATATACCATTCATCCATAAACGCCCAAGTTTATTATATTTCTACCACAATCACCTGTTGGAATAAACATATAATATTAACATCTTTATTTACACTGTTTGACACTAAGAAGTATTTTACTGACCTTAACTGACAGGCAGATTTTTTCAGATTCACTTTGATTGGTTGAGCTCTGACCTCAACTAATTAATTTGAAGAATGGGAAATTTGTCTGTGTGTGATATCGCTTTTATACTTTCATTGTATACTCAATTACAGTTCATGCGAGTGGCGCCACCTGTGGTTTATCTTTGTCAGGTCACTGCATGAGTGGATTCAGTTTCAGTTTAGACAAATTGTTTTAATTTATGCAGCTGATAGTAGGCGCTGTATTAATTAGGAAGATTATAAAATAATAGCAAATGGTATGTAGCAAAATTGAGTTGATGTTTGTTTCGCTAGTACCACCCAAAATATGTTACAATTGACGTTTTTGGCAGCCAAAAAATATTTGAAATCAACAGCTTTCTAAAGTTGTTACTATTGGAATAATAATAGTCTAATACATGCACACGTTTATAACAATAAATAAGCAATATAACGAATCCAGAAATAGCTATAGAATCAAGCCTACTTGGTTTGTTGTTTAACAAAACAGATTATGCTACATTAAGTTGAATAAATTCGGAAGATATTAGAGTTAGTGATGCGAAAACACAACACATTCGTTAACATTTGTACAACATCTTCCACATTGTACAAGTACTATAGACATGTTTAGTGTTTACCGGGTAGCCAAATGCTCTTTTATTATTCACTAGGTGTCTCTCCTGTGCGTTATTTATAAAATTGACACAAACCCACCATAAAACATTCAGTTTCAGACAAAAATACAACACTCAAATTAATAATAAAAGAAAAATGGACCGCCATAATAATATTCAAGACATTGGGCCTACATTCTATTATTAGGCCTACACGATCAATTAAGATCTAAATTTCACAAATAAAATACATTTTCTGCCGCTTGATATTGTGGATCGCGGTAGCGAGACACAACTTTAAGCGACTAAAATTTGAGTTGAATGTGAAAATTGAACACATGTAGCATTTGTACATACGACATGGGTATACATTATAAATAGCTATGATGACAGGCCTACTGCAATGCAAATACGAACAAAAGCAAATGACCACTTGAAAAGTGAGCAGCTATTGCTGTTTGTTTTTTCACGGCAGTATTCTGCTCTGCAAAGCCAAAAGGCAGTATCCGCTTACTTGAAAAGTAGGCAGATACTGCCTTTTGACTTTGGACGACAGTGTGGATAATTATAAAACACATATTTATTTGTGAATAATCATGATAATCAATTTATCTTTCATTTTTTCACGTAGGAAAACATGTGAATGAAGATTTCTGCACCTGAAGAAAAACATGCCCATCAAAAGATAGGCCTAATATAATGCCTTTTTTTCAACATGAGGAAATTACATACATACGTTGTGCTGAGCACTGCTATATTTATTGCTCTACAAATAGGACTATTCTACAAAAAAATATATTTAGGTGGGAAATTGTATCCACCTGAGTCCAATTTGTCAGTGAGCGGTAACAGAAGAACCCACACATTGAGAACAATTGGTATCAATTTACAACGCGAATATATCAGCGATCAGAATGTAAGCGATGACAATTTGATGACAGTAGCGGTATGGGATGATTCATTGCTATTTGGTGATGTCACGAGAACATGTAAAACCAGTCTCTGCAAATTCGTCAGCAAAGAAGAAGCTTACCGAGCTGATTTTGTTGTGATAAACCTACGTCATATAAAGCGTCATTTGAACCAGTATTCCACCGCTTTTCCTGTCAGAAACTTTCATCACAAGCTGGTCCTCCTCTACAGGGAATCACCGGCCAACATGATCTCTTCGGCCTATCTGCAAAAGTATGCCGGAGCATTCAATTTTACAGCTCATTACAGTCAGAAAGCAGATGCCGTGTTCGCTTATGGGGAATGTGTGGAGACTGCTAAACGTACCGTCAATGTTAATTTTGCTGGCATTCGAACCAAATTTGCCATGTGGATGGCTAGCAATTGTAAGGCTGTCAGTAACAGGCACATTTATGTGCAAAATCTCAGGAAGTACATACATATTGATATCTATGGTAAATGTGGAACACTTAAAACTCCTAACTGCCACTTGGCGATATATTTATCAAAATTTGACCAGTGTAAAAAAGATGTAAAGAAATTAATTTCACAGTATAAATTTTATTTAGCCTTTGAAAACTCCTTCTGTGAAGATTATATCACGGAGAAAGCATTCATCGCGACCAGAGAGGAGCATCATCCGCTGCCGGTGATGATGGGCGGAGGGGATTATGACAAATACTTCCCTCCTGATTCATATCTGGATGTTAGGAACTTCTCAAGCCCCGGACAACTAGCAGCCTGGATGCTTTATCTGGACCAGAATGACGAGGCCTACAACAGCTATTTTAAGTGGAAAACCAACTATTCTTGCTCGTTGCCAATGTACTATTGCGCATTATGTAAAGCTCTTGGTGATTTAAATAACAAACGTAATGTGGTGTATAATTTGCAAGATGTTTTCGATCCAGGACAATGCGTGTCACCAGCAGAACATTTTAGCTCTAAAACCAGAGGGGGTAGATTTAATGACTCACATTTCAAACCGGGCATATTTTGACTTTGGTTAACTTCGACCCTTCAACTGACGGTCCCGGTCGTTTTTTTTTTTTTTATTAGCTTATTAGATGCCAGCTTTTCAACATGTTAAAAATAAAACGTGACATCAATTGACAAGATTTGAAAAAACGTTGACATCCGTTTTGCCACATATGGATAAGTTGGACTCGCTAACGCGATCCACAACTTCAAGTGGGTAAAAATTTCAAATAATTAATTTGGCGGTTAAGGGGTTAATTACTCAATTTGTTTAGCAGATTTTTCAGAGGCGATTGCCTGTTAAAATGAATTAAAAATATGACCATTTTCAAAAGGTAGACATGGTAAAATTCAAAATAGATTCTTTATTTAACTCTTCCTTTACCAGTTTCGCATTTATGCGAAAACTACCTTTTTTTAGCAAATTCGCATTTATGCGGAATTCACATGTGTACATGGAGATATTTCATTACAGACGTGGTTGAAAATCTCCAACCAGAATGGTTAGTGACATGTACGCAATGTTGTCTTGCATTTTTAATTTGTGCGATGTGCGCATGCGCATAGCTATAACCTGTGAGTGACAATGAATAGGAATATTTTCAGCCATTGTTTTTAAATAAAAATGATCTCCTGCGCTTCCACAGCTTTATTTGTCTGCAATGTGATTCTCTTTTTTCATTATGAAAAAGATACACAAATTGTAGGAAATGTTGCATATTATACTGACACAAATGAAAGTGTTTGATCTTGTGGTTTTACTTCTAGTTATAAATGATTTAAACCTGTGATTCAATCAGAAGGGTTGGGTGTTTATATTGTGTCGGGTTGACTGTAAATATATTGTCTTTGTCAGTGAAGGTTAACCACATAATCATATTGTGATGATTGTGTTCGAGAAATGGTCATATTCTGTGAAACGCAGTGACGTCACTCGGTGAAAACAAGGTTATATAACACCCCTACCCCATACTTCATTCTGTGAAACGCAATAACGTCACTCGGTGAAAATAAGGTTATATAAGACCCCTCTCCCATACTTCATTGTCATTGTATTAGCTAGCTCGATGAAAACAAAGGAGGGCAAGGTCATTGAATTTCACAGAATATTATTTCTAATTTAACAACTAATTACAAATAATATTATGATTGAAGCAGAAGGTTTGGCTGCTTTCATTCGTCGCTGTGCAAAACTGGCAAAACTTTCTTCACCAACGAGGCCTAACTGATTCAATCACAGTTTGAAATTATTATTCACACTAGTAATATTATGTCTCGAGGCGGGCACTACTATAAGCATATGGTTATGACAGTGCTCGAGCACTTGTTGTATTTTATTTTATGTCCCAACACATACTTTTATAATGTATTAATTCAAGCAGATGAGTTGACTGCTTCCACCATGTCCATTGTGTAGTTGTTTCTATCAGGGTTTTAACTGCAGGTTTAACAGCGGAACGAAACAATATTGTTGTGATTGTCTTCAATGTGCGAATTTTTTTATTTTTGTATTTCTAACGTTAGTCTAACACATAATTTAAATCTGTGATGATTCAAGAAGAATGGTTGACTGCTTATACTGTTTGGTTTTGCAATACTTTATACAGCAGCAAGATTTAGGTGTTTGAATAATGAAGTTGCTTCAATAAAGTTGCAGTGAAGAAGATTACGTTCAGCATTATATTCTTTACAGTGTATTTGATCTGTAGATATAACCCGACGCATATTTACGCCCCTCGTTACTCCTCCTTCCCACCGGGCACACGACGTTGTTGCGACGTTGAATCAACGTCATAGACGTTGATTCAACATCGCAACAACGTTGTGTTGGGATAGGTTGATGTTCATGACCACATTAAATTTGCAACTGTTTTAAACAAAATTGACCACAATACGCCTGTCGCAAACGATACGATTCGTTGGTGCAACCGGACCCATTGTCGCATGTCATTACGTGTCGCAAATGAAACAATGGCCGAAGAAAGCAAAAAAAAATTGTTTAGCGCAAACAAAAGCCGAAAGAAGGATTAAATGGTCACTCACTTATACATTTTGTTATTTAACTAATCTATCAATAAACTTGTTCCAGTTCTATTGATTATCGATCGGCTCTTATAGTAAATAATGGAGCGCGCAGCGCGGGACCCTGCACGAAATTAACGTCGATAATACTGGTTTCAACAATCACTGTTGACACAGAGTATTATTTGCCGGTAATGTTGGTTGCGTAAAATTTAAAGTAAAAAGGTGATATCTGTGCAGTCAACTGTAACAAAAAATAGTGCTGATTAAAAACTGTAGTTATGTAGTTTACATATCTGAGAGTGCCACCCTGAATGCGTTCAGTGAGGTACAGTCAACAACTACTGGGAGAAACGCATCCCATACAATAATTATTGTGCGTGGAATGAAGGGAAATTTGAAGGTGTCATTGTGGGGGAGTATGGGTTCATATTTCCAAGAGTGAGATCCTCTTGTTCACTGTGGAATCAAGACCTTGTTCTGCAGCCAAGGTATGTCTACTAGGCCAAGCACGACTTTATAAATCATGCATAGCCTAGCTGTTTTTTCCGTCTGGCAAGGGATTCCCAGCTCAGCTCATGTAGCTCATGCGGACATACTACAAGTGTGGTACACACTGCTGATGTTATGCCGACGGTTACACACATAGCGCAGCCCTCATTTGCACAAGCCTTCTGACCTTCACTTGTGTATAAGGGTCCCACACCAAAAAAATGAAATGAATCGGGCTTTAGGCCACCTTTTGTGCACATATAGGCTAAACTGGGCCAGGAGAACCTCCTGAGGATGGTCCCACACCGTGCGGACATACTACAAGTGTGGTCTAACCAGTGCTTTATAAGCTTCTGTTTTTACAGCTTTTGAAGCTATCCTGAGGTTCCTTCTCAAGAGCCCTAACACAGAATTAGCCAGTTCCATCAACCAGGTCACCTACCACTTGGCAATTCTGTCAAGATCCACTTGATGCCGGCTAATGTCGTTCTTGCCGGTAACATGTCTATTCAGAATACAGTCGTCTGCGAACAGGTGGACTGTACTGTCGCAATTGACGTTATAATATACTAGTCGCATTGAGAGGGGAGTAGTAAGGAAACTTCTCTGAAAGACTCACGCATAATCAGCGGGGCTCAAACCCGGGACGCATGCACGAAGGAGCGCGCAGCAGGTGGCCCTGTCTGCGCGAAATTAACGTTGAAACATTGTCACATTGATAAAAGAGAAACAATAAGAATTGTTCTTTAAAAGACCCAAGTTGAATCAGCAGAGGATAATAGTTCTCTGGATGATAGTTCTCTGGAAGACCCAAGCAGAATCAGCGAAGGCTATTAATTAATTAATTAATTAATTAATTAATTAATTAATTAAGTGAGTGAGTGAGTAAATTAAATAATTAATTAATTAATTAATTAATTAATTAATTAATTAATTAATTAATTAATTAATTAATTAATTAATTAATTAATTAATTAATTAATTGATTAATTAATTAATTAATTAATTAATTAATTAATTAATCAATTAATTAATTAATTAATTAATTAATTAATTAATTAATTAATTAATTAATTAATTAATTAATTAATTAATTAATTAATTTACTCACTCACTCACTCACTCACTCACTCACTCACTCACTCACTCACTCACTCACTCACTCACTCACTCACTCACTCACTCACGCACGCTCTCACTCACTCACTCACGCACTCACTCAACTCACTCACTCACTCACTCACTCACTCACTATTAATTAATTAATTAATTAATTAATTGATTAATTAATTAATTAAGTGAGTGAGTGAGTAAATTAATTAATTAATTAATTAATTAATTAATTAATTGATTAATTAATTAATTAATTAATTAATTAATTAATTAATTAATTAATTAATTAATTAATTAATTAATTAATTAATTAATTAATTTACTCACTCACTCACTCACTCACTCACTCACTCACTCACTCACTCACTCACTCACTCACGCACGCTCTCACTCACTCACTCACTCACCCAAAACCCACCCACCCACCCACCCACCCACCCACCTACCCTCCTACCCCCCTACCCACCTACTTACTTACTTACTTACTTACTTACTTACTTACTTACTTACTTACTTACTTACTTACTTACTTACTTACTTACTTACTTACTTACTTACTTACTTACTTACTTACTTACTTACTTACTTACTTACTTACTTACTTACTTACTTACTTACTTACTTACTTACTTACTTACTTTTTTACTTACTTACTTACTTTATTTATCTATTTATTTATTTATCTATCTATTTATTTATTTTTTTACTAAAAATTATTTATACAGGGTGTATACATATTAACTAAGCTGTTATTTTTCAAATATGTGACCTGTTATACATTCAATAATACAATAGATTTCTAAAAAAAATATGCCATTGTAAATGGTATATATTGGCCTACAAATTAAAATGTCCATAATTTAATTAACACTGTCATAATAAGCTTTCTAAAAGCACATGTTTATTATATGGATATCGGACAACTCTTACGATCAAGTTAATGTTAAAAGCTTTGGCATGACAATAGTGTAAATACATGTTTCCCACACCAACAACTAGAGTTAAAAAACACATTTTTGTAAGTGGTGAAACAATCACTCCGGAAAAGCGTAGACACTTTAGTAACATTAGGATATCTTAACATTTACACAGGATAATAATAAATAAGAAACCAGAAGTTCTTTATAAACAAAAGATAAGTTATGAAAAGATGCCATAGGAAGAAAAGTACTTTAAAAGTACACACATTTTGTTAGACGCCACTATATCAGCTTAAAAAATGGGATATAAAATATAACCTAGTTTATAGTACTATTTGTCAAAACAATACACTCACACATTCAGCCATTTTCAACTCAAATTAGAGGTCATATTTCACTCTGTTTTGAATTCGAATGTGTCTGTCAAGTAATTTATTTAATAAATGGTGGTGTATTGCACGTGAAGGAACACAGTTACCTTAATAACACTGCTGAATTACAGCCATGACTACGTCTAAGTCGCGATAAAAAAGACAGGTACATAAATCCCCCCCCCCCCCCCATGATTCAACGCTTCACAAAAACTGAAAACCAGTGCGCAGCGGAAAATCTCTATAAACATTTGTTTTGTTCATGGCCGTGTTGCGGTAATTATGTTTTCCAATTTTCAGAATTCCATTGAAAACGTGCTGCCACAAACCAAGCCACCCAAACCGCTTTTAGGGATGGATATTTTTTAAATTACCTCATTATTTGACCAGGATCCTCTTACGTGACGTTTGTATACCACAGCTCACTGAGATCTCAGAAAAAGCACTTGCAAGGCTTCGAAAATGTCATTTTTTAACTAACTATGCGTACTTGGAGCAAATGATTTGGATATCCCTCACATTTCCATTCACCTTGGGATGTGAATTGCAGGCGTTATTAACCCACTTAACACCAAGATATTCTTTACATTTCTATTCATCTTGGGATGTCAATTGCTGCCGTTATTAACCCACTTAACACCAAGATATTCTTTACATTTCTATTCATCTTGGGATGGCAATTGCTGCCGTTATTAACCCACTTAACACCAAAATATTCTTTACATTTCTATTCATCTTGGGATGTCAATTGCTGCCGTTATTAACCCACTTAACACCAAGATATTCTTTACATTTCTATTCATCTTGGGATGTCAAAAGCTGCCGTTATTAACCCACTTAACACCAAGATATTCTTTACATTCCTATTCATCTTGGGATGGCAATTGCTGCCGTTATTAACCCACTTAACACCAAGATATTCTTTACATTTCTATTCATCTTGGGATGTCAATTTCTGCCGTTATTAACCCACTTAACACCAAGATATTCTTTACATTTCTATTCATCTTGGGATGTCAATTGCTGCCGTTATTAACCCACTTAACACCAAGATATTCTTCACATTTCCATCCATTTTGGGATGAGAATTGCTGCCGTTATTAACCCACTTAACACCAAGATATTCTTCACATTTACATTCATCTTGGGATGGCAATTGCACAGTGGACTGTGGGAGTCACAGCGAGTGTGACTGACACTGTGATCAGGTCGGGGCCACTGATGTTGAGCAGTCTGGGAATATGTGTCATAATAATACAAATATAGTCTTTAATAAGGGTAAATTGCCCTAAATTGACTGTAAGGCTAACTCAACAAGTTTCATTGCAGTTGAATAGAGCAACCAGAACCGGTTCGTCTGGGTAGGCCTGTCAACATGCAGCACTGTGCAGTGTGTGTCATGGCGTCTCCCGAGATCGGGATTTTTTTTTAGATGACAGTGCAATACAAAAGTGACGACCTAATCGAGTTATTGTCATATAAGTTGAAAATAAAGCCAGATAATTTATGTTAAGAAAGCAGCTGCGATTAACTCTTCCTTTACCGACTTCCCCCTGATAAAATAACCCCCAGAAACCGACTTCTTTTTTAAGGAGGACTTATGAAGTAGCCCCTGAGCACAATACAGCTTATAGTTATGCGCATGCGCACATCACATAAATTAAAAATGCAAGAGAACATTGCGTCCATGTCACTGACCATTTTGGTTAGCGTTTGTTAATCCTGCATGTAATGAGATATCGCCATTGCAATTAATGCATGTAGGCTACACATGTAAAATTCGCATAAATGCTAAATTGGTAAAGGAAGGTAGTTTTCGCATAAGTGCGAAATTGGTAAAGGAAGAGTTAAGATATATTATACTTGTAAATGCATGAAAAACACAGGGAGAGTGCGCGACTATCGATCAGCTGTCACACAAACTCACTGGAACATGTACGATTTCTGCAGACCGCTCAGAGTCAAGTTTCCGGCATGTGACGTTACATGCCCGTCCAACTGCCTGGCTGTGAGATCCCGACCGCTCTGGATATTTCGGCAAATCCGCCACTTCTTTAGCTAATAACCATTTTATTATGTCTGCTGGGGTATTTTTTTTCCGGGAATTGTATTTAAATCAGATAGCTTTGCACAATACCGTAATTTGATACCTGAAGCGACTACAGTCCCTCAACACCAAGATATTCTTCACATTTCCATCACAATAATAACCCGTTAATAACCCGTGTAATGGCTGTTTAAATGGGTAATCATTTGCCTTCCAAGTTATTTTATTTAAATTTTCACTCATGTCTGCCACCTTAGGCATATTAAGGCAATAATTACATATAAATATGGGCACAGAAACGGTTCATTTGCTTTATTTTAAATCACTTACAGAAAATTAAGGGATGAAAAATGTGTGAAAGAGAATAATATGAAGTTCCAAATAAGATGAAATATAGAATGTCCGCCAATATGGCCTCCCAAAACTCATTCGTTATAGTAAAAATGTTCCTAAATAAATTTTGTAGTAATAGATCTAAAAGTAGAAATATTACGACTTGTTTTGACCGGTTTGACATAGGTAATTCATAATTGAGATTATTTTATGTAAAAAACAAGGTCAAAGGTCACACGTAATATCAGACCACTATATGTGGAAAAAACTTATTTTAGAATTCCAATGCCAAGAAATAGATGAGTAAGTAAGTAAGTAATTGTTTATTAAAGTGACCAGTACATACATATATTTCACATAGTATAATAATACACGAAAATAAATACCCAGCCCTCTAGGGCTTATTAGTCACTGTGTTATAACATTTATAACAACTTATTTATAACAACTATGACAATACACACATAATATACAACTATGACAATACACACATAATATATATATTTGAAACATGGATGAACAACCCTACTAGTCTAGCAGATGAAAAATAAGTAATATAAAAATAGTAATATTAAAAAAGCAAAAGAAATATGTATTTTAATTAAACATAACGTTCTGTCTAATTTGCCAAGCTCCATATATAAAATTTATTGTCAGTTTTACAAATCTGTCGTCCAGCAAAATTCTAAATTTCTCAGTACCCGTATATTGAGGGAAAAGGCGGTCTAAAGATAGAACATTCTGATATAGTTCAGTTCTCAATTCCTGATGAGCTTGAAATAAAAAATAGATAATCATGACATAACAAATACATTCTCAGGTGTTATGGTAGGAGGCGTTAAAAGGCTATTGGATGGCGATAAGTCGTTAAGAGGTGTTATGGTAGGTGGCGTTAAAAGGCTATCGGGTGGTGATAAGTCGTTGAGAGGCATTAAAGGGCGTTACAATGCGACGTAGTGGCGTTAAAGGTCGATTGGGGGCGTTTAAAAGTGACAAAGAGGCGTTAAATGGCGATAAGGAGGTGTTGAATGGCAATTGGGAGCCGTAAAAGGGCGATGGAAATAGTCCTATCCCTGCTTCATAGACCTGTTTACATTTTGATGTACCCAAAATTTCTCAATGGTTTCATGTGAAGGGACTGATCTCTGATAAAAATGACCAGGGTAGACATTTGACCGGCGGGGCATAACTCGGCTATGAGCATTATTCAAAATGGCCGCAAGACGACATAATAAAAAAATTGTATATTGAACTATTTTTCGAAAAATCTCAACTAATACCTATTTTTCGCCTAATTTGAGGTCTAGGAATTCATTTGTCAGGTTATTTTGACGATATAAGTAACCATTGACTTATAAATCTAAGATGGTGGCCAGCCTTCATCTAAAAAATAGAATTTACTACACCCTTTATATATGCAATCCCTCGACTATTGGTTAATTAAGATTATTCAGCTATCTGGAAACCCTAAATCGCTTACTGTTTTTTTAGGGGATCTAAAGGAACATTATCAAGGTTTAATGCCGAAAAAAGGGATGATACAATTTTATTAAAGAAATATAATATCACAGAAAACTGTTATAAATTGTTTAATTGCAATGACATAGGCCTATATGTTACATCATCATGTTACATACATTCAAGAACATATTTACATCATTTGTTGATACATCTGATAGATCTCATTGGTCCAACCAAAGTTTTGAGAAAGAAGGTCGTGCTGGTGAGTTTTTAGTAGTGTGATAGCATTTCTGATCACACAGAAGCACCGCCTAATGTGACCACAGATAGCTGATGAGGTTGGTGTTAAATCAGTTAGAGCTTTTCCATTCAAATAACTATCATGTCGAAACCTCTCAAATGTGTCTGCAGTGGTATTTGAACAGGCTCCTGCCCAAACCTTCACAATGTAACGCTCTACAACACTAATATCGACTGTAGTTAATGAGTCAGTTTCAGCAAAGTTAGTAAGAGAAAATGGATTGCATTTGAGTTCAGCAAATGCGAACTTTACTGACAGCATCATTGTCAGAAAGAACATGATCTTTCACCAGAATGCTGCAGAATACTGCCCCGAACCTGGCATGGAGTGTATGGAGAGGAATCGTTCGTTTGTGTTCGCCGGTGCCAAATTGAACCCGCACCTTCTGTAGTCCCATGTCGATTAAAGTTGTCACGTATCTTAAAATCAACACAATGCTATCCGTGTCGTTGGATAGGACAGCGACCCTTTCACACACTCTCTTCACACTCCAATCAATGTGTGAAACGAGACTGCAACAGCTTCATCTTGCCAGCTAGAAAGGATTGGCACTTCAGTTATTGATCCGATCCCTTCCCGTACTTGTGCTTTGATAACTTCATCGTTCACCGACATTGCACTGACAAGAATGTTACCCAGAGAGTGAACTTTTTGGCCAACAGTTGTATGTTTTCTTGATAAATTGTTGAGCAGCTTTTCAAAAGTACCGCGGAGAAAGATTTGTCTTCAAGACTGTGAAGCTGTCATCTACTATCTCAAAAGTTAGTCTCTAGCTACGCTTCGATAACCAACCTGCTTCAGGAAAGCACCGAACATAAACTAGTAATCAAATCTGACGTTTTTGCTGAACAAATTGCTGGTGGTATACAGATGGTTAAGGTTGCCAAAGAGCGAGGCAAACCACTGGCGCAGGTTCTGTGTTATGACCTTTTTGTCTGCAGTTTTTATGGTGATCCCACTTCACTTCGTTGCACAAAGCCAGACAAAGCGCAACTGATCACTGAGCTTGAAAATAATTTCAATTCAATTTTCAATTCAACATGTATTGATTTGTCACCGAGTACAAAAGTTCAGATGCATAAAGATAATGGTAAAATTCATACAATATAATAAGACTCAATGACAAAAGAGGACAGAATACTAACAGTATTATGCGCCCTCTCATAATCTACCATGAGCTAAAAACATATAAATAAAATGAGTACCGGTGCAAAGTGCAACATATCGCGTCTAGAGAAGGATGACATAGAGCTCAAGGGGTCCCATATCACATCAGGATGTCAGATGTCAGAGCGTGTTTTTTGTCAAGGTTATCGAAATACAGACAGGCCTCGGAGATCCGTCCTCCGATGTTCCGTATTCTTCTACATCCGTCTTGGTTTTGATGGGAACGGATCTGCCCAATGTATTTTTGCTTCTATGTTCCGTCATTCCGATGTCCGCCTCCGTCATCAAATTTCGGGAACGAAAGGGTTAAATCAATGAATAAGTGTCCCGTTGTTCCGTCACGTTGTCCGCCTCAGTCATCAAATCTCGGTGACGAAAAAATTAAATCAATGCATGACGTAAGCGTCTCATTGTTCTGTCACGGTCAGTCACGCTAATTGTGTGAGCGCCACTTGTTTGTATAGTGATAGTGGCATTGCTTATGTCCTTTTCAAAATATTTCCCCAAGGCTTGCTGTAGGCGCCTAACGTGTAAGGGATTAGTGGGGGGGCTAATGAGCAAATAAAACCCGGCAAACACATGTTCACGATGTGAGCATTGGTTTAATGCTGGGCCACTGCCTTTGACACCGTACCCCCAACAAAGGAGGAACCGCTCGTTCTACATAACACTTCTTGAAGGCAAAAATATGATACAGCCCAGCAAACACGAGACGTTCACCCAATGCTGGTACAATGTTGGGCCAGTGTCTGAGACGATGGGTTCACAATGTACCAGCATTGGGTGAATGTTTCCTGGGTCAAAGCCAACGTCTGGCACAGTCAAAGGCCTGATTGGCACAATGTTTAATTTCGTGTGTATATAGCCGCTAGTTAAGCCGATAAAGATTAATTAATTTGACCTTCAATATGTCTGGTGTAGATATCAGTACCGAAATGTTTGATTTTGTTAACTAAATCTATAGGTATCTAACATTTTTTGTGAACAGATCGTAATTATTCATGCCGTCATCTACGTTGAGGACATCAATTTCATAGATTAGGCCTATACTCTAAGCCGTGAATACCTTGTGTTTCGGTTAGCAGGAAGTGTCAACACCTATTTGAGCGTGGAATGGTTTACCATTGTGAAAAGAACAGTATGCAATGCCCTACAATAACAGGAAGACAATAGTCGCACCTCCGGCAACATGAAAGTCGGAGCAGTAATTAGCCACCCGCCCGAATAATGACATGCACGGTGCTATACACAGTGAAATGTGTTAGATTTTACTGTGATAAACAGATTAAGTGTATAAAAGACACAATGGGCTTATGGTAGTCATTCAGTTTCACCATGGCTTCGAATCCATGCAAACGACGACGCACTGACCTCAATGGAGATAAAAAAACGAGAAATTTGTGTTTACAAAGACGCTCATCCTAAAGCTACGTGCTCTGATACTGCTGCTCATTTTGCCAAAGAGTGGGACGTGACAGTGGGTCGCACAACAGTGGGTGATATTTTACGCAGCAAAGAAAAGTGGATGTCTCATGAGCGCTCTGGTAGAGCAGCAAAATATGGCAAGCATGAAGAAGCACTTATGTTGTGGTTTAATTGAAAAATTAATTTAAAAAAAATCATGTAATTATATATTTGAAATAATAAAATCATGCAATTATATATTTGAAATAATAAAATGATATTTGTACCATAATTATGTTGTTATTTTGTTCGCACAACCACTACACGTACTTATATAATAACATTACAGTATGAATCAGATATAGAATATCCTCGGTTCAACACAGCTTAGAGGGGGTGGGGGAGCTGCTCCGAAACTCTGCCATATTCGAAGTTCCGTCATATTTCTTGGGAACAGATGATGACGGAACATCGAGGTCTCTCTGTATATAAAATTATTTGTGCATTTGTAATTTTATGCATTTAACGAATAATGACATTGATTATGACTTTTGATCTTGCTCTTGACCTCTGATTAAAAAAAAAACCTAAAATGATTCGCTAGTGTCAAACTTGTCCAACAACATGGTATTGATTTTAATTTTTCGTTAATTATGTAACAGTGTTGAAACTGCCCAGCCCGGGGATCGAACCACCAACCCTGACATCGTGATGCCTGAGTGCTACGCATCTAGCCAAAGAGTCGACTCGTTGGCCAGAGTAGTAATCACTCCAGTCCGTCATACACACACCCGGCTACAATTAGATAAAACGTTTTTCAAGCCATCTATCTGTATAAAATTGCTGAGAATTTGGCGACCATCTTGGTGGCCATCTTGTATTATGTCATTTTTGCAAGTGATGTTTCCATTTTCCAATATAATAATTAACATACACAATGGAACTATAATCCATTAGAAAACGTTTCAAATATTTTTCTGTATATCATGTAAGCTGAAAATTTGGTGTATAATGACATTGATTATGACCTTTGACGTTGTTAGTGAACTCGGATTTAAAAAATAACCCAGAAAATTTGTTACTGAATCGTATTATCTTGTGTTATTCACTTAAAAATTGGCGACCATCTTCTGCGGCCACCTTAGATTTAGCTATTATTATACGCTAATTTGATTTTTGGAATATTCTTTTTCATACATTTTGGATCAGTAGTACGTTAGAAAACAATCTGAATCAATTTTTTTCTGGGTTTCAGGAGGGTATTTCCCTTAAATAACCCCTCTATCAATGATACTTAAAATCATGCACAAAATAGATTTGGCGGTCATCTTAGATCCGGAAGTCACGTGACGAAGATGTTTTTTTGAAACCTCCAGACATCCTAGAGTGTGAATAACATAATGGCCGGTATCAAAGAGGGGGATGAGGTTTTTGAGCCCTTCGACTAGTCTGATGACAATGAGAAAGAACGTGCAGATTTGATTTTAACGATTGCACTAATTGTCTTTTCTTTTTGCCCTTTTGCACTTATTTATGCTGATCGATCTAGTTAATAACCAAGAATAAAAACACATGACATAATAATGGCGGACCACTTTCCCAACATGAGTCTAAATGTATTTGGCAAACAATATCCTCTACAAAACAAACATTTAAGAGATAAAATCGAATTAAGTTTTCTCACGTATCTGGACTGATCATTCCTCAGGTCAAGGGCTAAAAAGCATCATATTTGAGAGGTCCTTGACGAAGACAATCTGAAAAGTTTTTTTTACTTGTGCATTTCAATTCCCACTACGCGCTACTTTACTTTTACTCTGACTTTTACAACTTTGGAATAAACCATGGACACCAAAGGGTTTTCTTTCAATTTGAAATCATCATAAGTATCTTTATTTGAATACCTTTTTACGAGTCCACGCCCATTATACATTTTTATTTATTTCAGTACGGGTCTCGACTTTAGACAGCAGATGATCTGACGTCTAAAGTCGATCCCCGCACTGAAAGGGTTAAGCGAAGCGTTGATCACGACTAACATCGCTTTTAGTCTAGTCTGTGCTATTATCAGGTTAAAATACACTTATTGGGAATGAAATGAGTGTTTAAGCACCAATATTTGCAAATGTCTGATCTCAAATTAAAAAAACGCAATTTTCACCCACTTGAATTGTGCTTCGCGGTAGCGAGACGCAACTTCAAGTGGATGAAAATTATATAACTTATATATGTTTAAGGGTTACGACTCCTGTCACCTGGATAGTCAGTTTTCTGGCACGGGATCGCTAAAGAAGACAGCAAATTAATCAAATTATATCATATTAATAAACTCACCACATTCAGATATACAAAGTTAATATATAAAAACAGGAATTCGTACGACTGTGTACCGAATGAAAGCAGACAGAATAAAATTATCCTCACATGACTGATAATAGGTACAACTGCAACTAATTTATCTTTTCCCAACCTAATATATTGACCCACATGGGCCTCATGCGGACGGTGTTTTTCATTTGCCTTTTCACAATAGATAATAATTTTGGACTTAGGTGGCTCAAATCCACAAGCGTATATCTCAAAAAAAGAACCCGATTGAAGTCGTGTCTCAGTGACGCGACTCCCAACATCAAGTGAGTAAAAATTATGTAGATTTATTATATTGGAGGCCATCTTTGTGATCGCGGACATATTTCGCATAACAAAGCTTTTATTTACCCCTTGTCCTGCTGACTTGTTTGCTTCTACTTTCTTTCATCATTTGAAGCTGAAATTGCGAATGAAATAACATTCATATTTGTGAACAATACACATCTCCAACATTGAATTATTGAATCAACTAAGCATGAACCAACAACTTTTTAAATCAAATATTGTGATATTTCTATTGATCTAAAACGTGCTCGACACCGTATTATATACGGTTTCCGCGGCACAAGGGTTAACCCTTGTTTAACCGCCATATTTTTCAATTTGAATTTTCACCCACTTGAAGTTGTGTCTCGCTGACGCGATCCACAACTTCAAGTGAGTGAAAATTATTCAGATTTCCCAAAATGGAGGTCAACTCTTGTCAAATCTTGCTGGTTGATGTCACATTTTATCTTTAACATATTTAAAATGTGGTACTTAATGTGCTAATAACAAATGAAAACCCGAAAATTTGCGGCACCGACGGTTAAAAGGTTGAATGGTAATAAGAATGTTCAAAGGCGAGTATTATTGGTGTATAAAGGGTGTGAGTGGATCAATATATCGACGAATCTTAGAGGATGACAAACAGACGCTGACGCACAATGACGTCATTGTACACTTTTTTTCTATTTTAACACTTAAAACCCTAACATACTTATTACAAATCAACAGACCAAAGGGCTTTTTTCAATTTGAAATCATCACAAATGTCTTAGTTAGCTCAATCTACTTTATTTGAATACCTATGTTATGGATCTATAGTAGAAGAGCTGGACCTGAGACAAATTCGGTCCGTACAACCCACCATACTGACAAAATCTGATTATATATTCTGTTAGAGCAAACCTTCCTGATCATTTATAGGGTGGGCGTAAAGTCTGATTGTGTTTTTTTTATGAGCCATAGTTCAGCACAGGGGTGTAATGATTTATACGCTAAAAATTACATTATTGTCGAAGGAATACTAAGCTTAAAATGATCATAAATGGAGTTTTGTGTGTTCAAAATACACATATGATATATCAAAATGACCAGAATAAAAGCATTCAGTAAACAATATGCATGCACAAATTTCTTATAAACTGACATTGGGGCAGGGTGGGGGGGGGGGGGGGTGGGTAAATAACTTAATATACTTCAATAATTATACTAATCGCGTTAAGGATTCTATTATGATAACAACTGTCACCGATGTAGTCAGGTGGCTGAGGGTGGAACCTTGCAAATGGGTATATACAAACTTTTTTGAGGATTATTGATGCATGATATGTCTAGTGAGATATAAGCAAGCATGCCAGACTGGTATCTTTTAGCATTTTTAATTATAAGTTTTTTATTCAAAATGGCCGTCGTCACCTCATAAAAAATAGGTTTGGGGTAAAAATGTGGGTGTGAGAGCTAAAAATTGGCCTGATTATCCATAAATAGCTATATATCGCTCTCATAAGATTTCCCAAGAATCCTATGTCGCGTTTGGACCTGAAACTGCAAAAATCAAAGATGAACGCCAGAAAAAAATGATTTTCAACTAATAATCCGGTAATCTAGTGTGATATATCATTTCTGACTAATTTTGAGGTGTGAAGCCTATTTCTGCACCTCAAAATACAATCATTTGCTTCTGTGACCTTCAAGCACTACAGGAAGGTCAAAACATGATCACCAGTGGTAAAAGTGGGATACAATTTTTACTGATAGTACTATAGTTACATCGTCGCCTCGGAGCTAAAGGATCCTATCTGACACTCGTTAGAGTGGCAGATAGGATCCTTCATCTCCGAGGCGACGACATGTGATATGTCGTTTCTGACTTTCTGATATAAAAAAATGTTATTCAAGGCATCAGTTATCCGATAAACATTAGCTGTAATGTGTCATTTTAGATACATTTGATGACTGGATCTATTTCAGGGCATATCAGTAGGCTACAATCCGAGTCCTCGGAATCTTTCAAATCCAAAATGGATCTGGATGAAATTTAAACTTGGCGAGTGGATGGAATGAAATTATGACTTTCATATCTTGAAATATCAATAAAATTTTGTTGTTTAAAACTTGATAATCTGTCGCTCGCAATATGCTCGCTCCTTTAGATGCGTGTAGCCGATATAGAATATCGCGTTCCCCTGTATCGTGTTTCCTGGACCAGTTGAGTTGCGACGCTGGGACATTATTAAACCAACATTGGTTAAATTTTTAGTTAGGCTGGAGACGTGTATCCATCAATGTTTTGATCCACAAAAGGCCACAGATAGTTTTTTTTAAGGTAGAACGCTTAAAGTCAGATTGGATAACACGTACACCTCACTAAATTCGCAAGCGGAAGGTATCCATCCCACAAGGAAGCATTTTGTCCCCAAATCTATTTACAATAACAGTAAACAGCATAGTCAAGGCCTCGACAGCAGTCACCGATTCTTTTAGATATTTTGTCACTTTGGATAAGACAGTGTGTATCTGCGACTTTATAAAGTGGCAGATACACCCCTTCATATCCAAGGGGACGATTGGTAGACGACTTTGCTTTTTATTTTAAATCCAGAAACATGACTATTATTGAGGTTCTATTATTGAGGTTCTATTATACATGGGTGCTGTAGGCCTACAAACAAACTGTTAACTGATACAGAAAAACTGGATATTTTAAATATGAGCCTGGTAGAGAGCACCCCCGCGTCACAATTACTCGTGAGGACCGTACTATACTATGGTACGTGAGTTTAGTTCCCGTCCACGTACTACAGCCATCTACAGGATCTATTTATAGGGATCATGGTATCGTTATCAGTCTTTCCACGACCAGGCTGGGGTTAGATTTTCATCTTTGTTTCTGGCTATTTTGTAATTTACAGAATTTTAACACAATGAAAACGAATAGTTAGGGAGCCTTTGCTATAACAGATTTATTTTAAACTTTGACCTATGCACTACTAAAGTCTTGAGGAAAACCTCCGACAATCTGTAGAGGACATCTATGGAGATGTGAACCATTATTTTGTGTTGGAGCAGGACAATGCACCACCTTACAGAGCAGCAGCTACAACACATTGATTTGAAAACCGGGGAATACAGGTTATACAGTAGCCTCCAAGTAGTCGAGATATGAATCTTATAGAGTCTATCTGGGCTCATGTGATAAGAGCACTCAGTCACAACCCTCCAACAACTTTGAGGTCTGGAATGAAATACCAAAGGATTCCCTGGAACGACTATGTGACGGAATGACCCGTCGCGTCGATGCCTTGATGACTGCAAGAGAATATTCAGCCAAGTATTAACTGTTCAGTAAATTATTTCATTCACATAAAAAAACGGAATAAATTAGGACATTTTTGATAGTGCAGCGGTGGTTTGAAATATTTTTAAGAAATAGTGATTATTTATAAAGTAGATGATAATAAAGTGTCATAAACTTTTTGTTGTTATTTGTGTTAGTAAATTTTACTCAAGAGGACAATTTGAGAGTTTCACATATTATCTCTAATTTCTCCAAGGAGTTTTCCAAAAAATGTTTAAAATATCCTGTTCTTACTACCATTTTTTTGCAACAATTGGTACTTTTTCCCAAAATTTCTTGCACAATAAATTAACAGATACCAGCTAGGCCTACATACTGCTGCCAAATTTCAGGCAAATTGATTCCTAATTCACAGAGTAAATTAAAATTGATTACAGGCTATTTGCAACTGCAGTGTGCATAATGCGGGCGGTGTAAGTTAAAATGTATACCGGACATTACATATAATATATAGGAGAAGTACAGAAAGAAAATTATATTCAGCAAGGACAAGGATGGTGATCGGACAACCCTGCTAAGGATATACTGATCACATATCAGATCCAAACTGTATTGTTGCTGTATTGAGTATGGATCAGGGAGACTATTGTACCTGAAAAATGTACAGAATCTGATCGCCAACCAAGTTTTGAGATTATGCTCATCGGCATTTCGAGCCTCTACTATTGACAGTATTAAAGTGAAGACCGGTGAACAATTATTTCAGGCTCGCCGGTTGAAGCTGATTATTTTTTACAAAAGCTTGAGGGATATAAGTCTCCAACTTAATCAGCATGTTTAGGCATACGATCTGTTGTGTTTTTACCTTTTTGAAACCCGCACTGGTATTTAGTAAAGATTTATACTATCACTTAACAAATACTCCCTGATGCAAGAGCTACAACTTTGAGTGGAACAACAAGCGTACCGGCAATGCACCCAAAGAGTATTAGTCCATGAGCCAAGACCCTGAAAAGGGGGTCATTGGTACCATAAAAAGGTACAAATTATCATTGTGATTTTCGACAAGGTGTATGTCTGCACTACATATTTTTGCATGATAGCAGTTTGTATGTAGTAGCTTAACGTGTGTTACCACGTCACAAATCAACCCACCCTGTCAATGATTTATCATTTCATTTTAGCAATCATGCATACGTTATGAACGATAATTTAAAAAACATTCAATATTAGAGCTCGATTATTTTGCTTGTAAGCATGTGTTAGATATATCTAACACATGTTGATACTAAATTTGATGCCAATAAACAGGTGATGAAATATAAAAATATGTAACTATTAATTTTATATTATATTTATTATTATTTTTACAATGTAGTAATAGTGATTGTTTTGCGTGGCTCAATCATGTAAGAAACACAAATTAATCATTTCGATTTTCGACAAGGTGTAATCCATCCAACCCCGTGCAACACACGACGTTATTGTCATGCTTATTGTAAGCTCCATTTTTAGACGTGATTAGCTGATATATAAATATGCAACATTTTAATGTTAAATTTGATGCAAATGAAATAGACATGACACAGAACAATATCTAACCAAACATCTGTATACAGTATATGTAGGACCTAGTTTCAGTCACACTTTTAGTAGCCCAGACACAGTGCTTGTTCTGATTAGTAGCATGCATGCATGCAAGATATTTCGATAAACAATACGTGATAACATTTGCACATAAACTTGAAACAAAATGTCTTATGTGTGCTGCATGAAAAGCGATCATGTGGAAACATTTTTTTTTCGGTGGATGTCAGTCTTGGGATTTTCATTTTCTAGATTTATAACATTCTCATGATAATTATGATGTTAGTGGGATGGTTAACCTGATTTTGATTTATGTTCTGTATTACTGTTGCAACCAGCACTAAACTGTATGCAGAACATAATGAAACTGGTCGTGTTTCAAGAAATCATCATGACCAACATTGTGAGATGTTATTGTACTGAAACCCAATTTGCAATATACATTTTCTAGATATTTTAAACTTATTTGAAAAACAATACAATTTACCACATTCTCCATTCAAGATAATATTTAGTTTTCAAAAATGACAAAAAATCCTGATCATCAATTGCAAAAACAAATAAGTATGGTGCATCACATAATGAGTATGCAAATTTGTCTTTAACTTTTTATCTACTTTTTGTTTTTATAATTAGCCTATATTTAAATCTTCATCTTTACTTAGCTCGCCAATAACATAATACATAGTGCAGCACAGATATATTATTTTAGGAAAATATAGTGGTACTTTACTACATAAGCCTTCAAACTGAATTTTGTCGTACCATGTGCAAAATAAATACCCTAAATAATTGTACATTCAATAATTGGGTATACACAGAAGCATCCAGACGCAAAGTAAGTATACATTTCTGGATATAGATGTATATGGTAAGTGTGATGTGTCAGCAGGATAAATTAGGATATAATGTGAATAATTGACAAAAATCAACATGGTAGATGTCACATGGTTGTATTTCTAGGTTTGCGATGGTTCTCACAATACATCTGTAGTACGGCTTTGCTGATGTAAAATATCGGGAAGGACAGGTATCCATTATCGTTGCTGAGATGTGCTGTGTTCAAATATCCCCAAGGCGAAATATGAATTAGTGGCTGAAATCACTGGACATGTGTTTAATTTTAGGCTAATCCATTATTTCTCGATGTCAACTACCAATATACACTAGGCATGCATATATATATTCTTGATAAATCCCATTAGAGGAGCCACAGCCATCGCTATATAAATACAAAATAAACAATAAATGTTATATCACATGACTGATATGAAAACGTCTGCAATAACTTTCGTAAAAAAACTAATTTAATTCGAGTATCTCAAAGACCTGCATACTGAAAGTATTTCCTCATAATACTCAAAGAAACGCCCATTGAATGGAAAACACCAAAGAAACACTTTGGAAAAACTACTTTGCGTTAAGTGTCTGATGAAACATTCAGTTAAGATTCAACATGGATGGACTTTTAAACAGCTGTGTAGTAATGTGACTTTATGGTACAAAAACATCGGCATACAACAGCATATTTAAATTTAACTTCGGGTGACCTTTAGTGATCAACTGGTCAAAAGGAGGTAATCAAATTTAAATTGTTTATAACTTGAAATATATCGAAAATTAATAAATAGTTACTTTACTTGTTTATATGCTTCCTCACCTTATATCACTGCTGACCAAGTCGGATGTATATGAGGGGTCAAGCTTAACACATTTAAATATTTTTCATCCTTACACAATATTTCTATCCTGATTACATTATTTGATTACATTTTATATTCTTAACATGCTGCAATTGGTCTGTAAAATTACATCCATTGGATGTTTCATGGTTATTAGGGTTCGCAACCGAACCGAATTTCATCTAGTTATTTATGTCAACAATATATTGTGTTCGGGAAAGCATAAAAAAGACAAGCTAGGAACATTGTCTCACATGGCACACACCTCGGCACATACAATAAGCTCATCAGGTCGTTCTGGATAAAATAAAATTACCTACGTTCACATGTATTATCTTGAATTTCATGCAAAATCCACGTGTTTAAAGGGACTGGCCCAGGCTAAAATCACAAAGAAATCGGTGATTTTATTTCGGGCTCCTAATATGACCATATGGTGTAAACATGTACATAGACTAGAACTGCATTTTTTTTATAATTTTTGTGCTGCGCATTCACCAGTTAGGCTAGATATAGAGACGAAATTCCCACATTTCCTATTTTTGACATGGTTGTCAATAATTAGAAATCAGGAATTTCGTCTCTATATCGGGCCTAGCTGGTGAATGCGCAGCACAAAAATTAAAAAAAAATGCAGTTCTAGTCTTTGGACATGTTTACATCATATATGGTCATATTAAAGATTCATACAGCTTTGAAACGCGCATGTGTGGGACGGTCAAGTGTAGGCCTACATTAGCCTATAGAGTACGCTTTGACAGCATTAGTATCAGCGACTAAACTGATTTCAAGATACTACTCTAACGAGAAATTGGCCCAATGCTCTTTTAATGTTAGACCAACGTCTGCGACGTTGGCCGACATTAAACAAACATTTAGTGAGTGTGCCGTGCTGGCTGGTAAAGCTCTTACTGTCAATATGCTGGAGGCCAACTGTTTCCAGATCCCCACGGTAGCACAGCCTTTTGTGTCACAACACAAAGCCCACATAAGAGAAATGGTGAATTATTTCCTCATAGATGTCGCTCAAGTAGGCCTATATAGAGTTTATATGACTTGGGAACTTGCTCTTAATGCGGCGATGGGTATGAAATGCATATAGTATTTTTTATCTTGGCTGATAACTGTGGATGTGGGGTGATATGTCATTGTGGAATGTCCAGGGACCACTGTTGCATTCTGGGGATCACATTGTCACGCGTATTTTGACAGTTGACTACACCTTTAAGAACCCAAAATAAAATCACCGATTTTTTTATGATTTTAGCCTGGGCCAGTCCCTTTAACCTCTAATTTTTATTCAATTATTGGCATGGTGAGACGCTTACCTAAAAAATGGTATACTTTATTGTGTTTTTAATGAGCCTGAGCTACACAACTCTACCTCTAAAAGTGGACATATATGTCACGCTGAGAAAATAGCTGTGTGAGACCTTAAGCTACCACATTGAGATTGCTATCATACCAAATTATGTTTATTACGACATGTAGAATAAGCTGGTATAGATGACATTTTGTACCTTTTTGTGGTACCGATGACCCTACCTGGCTCATGGACTAATACTAGTTGATTATGTACCATGTCACACAGTATACAACAGACGTAACGACTCCCTGGTGAGCTGCCTAGGTGGTCAAAAAGTACTACCACTAACAACAAATCTCAGTACCACAATAGTGAATAAATATTGTCTTAGACATGTAGTAAATATGTGGGTGAGAACAATGTCGTTTCTCATAATCAGTACACATGTAACCATCCATCAATGGGAAATAACTTGTTTGTTATGTGTAATTTAGAAGATTTCATTCTGCACTAGTTTTCAATTCCCAATATGTTGCCTCTACATAACATTGACTGATTCTCATTTATTATACTACAAGATTAGAATCAGATATGTATGTCAAACATAGGTCTTGACACAAATACTAGCCGAAGAGCATTTAAATTTTAATTAACCTACTATTGGTATTGCATTCCCCAGATATGAAAAAAAAATCATATTTTCTTTCTATCCACTCGCCAAGTTTGAATTTTATCTATGTACATTTTTGGATTCGAAAATGACTAAAATGACACATTGCACCTAATTTGTATTGATAACTGATGCTTAAAATGACCTTTTAGATGCCACAAATGGATTCAGCGCCACAAAATTAATCAGAAACCACATATCAGATGTCACTATTGGACTAGGCCTACTTATGAAAAGTTGTATTGTCCCTATGACCACTGTTTGTCATTTCAGATTTTCATGCGGATGTTGAATATCATAGATTATTGTTTTGAAAGTCACTGATGCCTAGCATGCCATTATTGATATCAGAAATACATTCTGCACCCGAAACTAGTCAGAAATGACAAATCACGTGTAACTATTGGACCACTTATATGGAAGTTGTATTTTTACTATGACAACAACTGGTCTCTTTTTTACTTTGATATGGTGTTTGAAGTTCACATGATAAGGTTGAATGTCACCAAATTACATTTTTGGAGATCACTGATGCCTAATATGACATCATTGATACCAGAAATAGATTATGTGCCACATAGTGAGCCAGGAGGGACATATCACATGACCACTGCTTAATCTCAATATAACCCCTGATGATCATGTTTTGACCTTCATGTGGTGCTTGAAGGTCACATAAGCGTATACTTGTAATCAGAGGCCCAGAAATGGGTTCCACGCCCCAAAATTAGTCAGAAATGACATATCAGAATTGCTTATCGGATTATTAGTTAAAAAATATTGGGTTTTTTTCAAAATGTCTGCTGATGGCCATCTTGGATTTTTGCCGTTTTCTGCCAAACGCGACATAGGATTCATACCTGAAGTAAATATATATTACATATATTACCGCCCTATTTATTCTGGTCATTTTGGTATATCATATGTGTGTTTTCTACATAGAGAACTCTATTTATGATAATTGTTAGATTAGTAAGCCAGCGACAAAAAAACATCCTCCTGGCAGCAAGTCTTGACACAGCGAGGCCGTCAGGCCAAGCCTTGCTGGATTAGCCATACCATCCACCTATTGGGGTAGGGAGGGAGATTTAGATAGTGAATATTCATTAGTTTTTTCAAAAAATGTCTTTTTAATGTTGGCCCGCTGTCTGCGACGTTGGCTCACCATTAATTCAACCCTCATGCACGTTGCGGTGAGATGTGGTGGTCTGTGTCTGAGACGTTTCCGGTGAGCTACTCGGCCAGCAGACATGTGTTGTTTAATGTAGGGCCGGTGTCGTAGACAGTGGCCCCACATTAAAACAACACTCATGCCAGAGGTCAAACTTGGGTCAAACAGAACAAATATTTTTTGAAAGTCCCCACTCCAATAGGCGGATTCAACCCTGTTTCAGCAAGGTCGGTCTACGACCTCAGGAATAGCCAGCCTTGCAGAGGAAGATGCAAAAAAACAACAACAATTTTTAGCGTATAAAATCAATATACCCCCGTGTCAAAAAAATAATACCACAATATTCTACTTTACGCCCACCCTAGAAATGATCAGGGAGGTTTGCTCTAACATAATATACAATCAGATTTCGTCAGTATGATGGGCTGTACCAACTCCTTAAATAATAGACTGGTGGAAATCGGAGCAAAATATTGACCCAGAGT
This sequence comes from Flabesymbios commensalis, assembly GCA_964017125.1. Lineage (NCBI taxonomy): Eukaryota > Metazoa > Annelida > Polychaeta > Terebellida > Flabelligeridae > Flabesymbios > Flabesymbios commensalis. The sequence continues at coordinate 40,167,022 of OZ024917.1, forward strand.
AGGAAGTCTGCTCATTTATTTTTGCACCATTTTTAACCATTTTCGGGTATGGGGAATCGAATGCGAAGTCGTGTCAAGCCGGATTTTTCCTCTAAAACGTTCTATTTCGCGATTTAAATTATGACGTCTAAATCATATAATTAATAGATTAAATCTCGTCATATCACTATTAGTCTGGCAGAACTAGCACTGAACCTCATTTTGAGGTGTAACGTTTTTGTATTGTTGATTATTGATGGTGAGGATATATGTATTCAGAATTTTCCGGGAGACATCTTGTCATTCTTAACCACTTTGCACTATGGGGTAAATTCAAGGTCAAAGTTCAATTTCAAGGTCAAATTTGATTTTTCAACAAATAAAGGTAGAAACAACTGTAATACCTCATTTTTGTGTAATTTTGACTGCAAAATTCATTTCTGGTACCAATTTTGTGATTTGGAGTCATCCTTAAAGACAGAAGGTCAATTTCAAGGTCAAAAGGTCAATTTTAAGGTCAAGTAAGCAAAAATATGATTTTCACCAAATAAAGCTATAAACAAATGTAATACCTCATTTTCGCGTGATTTTGACTGCAAAATCCATTTCTGGAATTTTTTTGGTGATTTGACGTCGACCTCAAGGTCAGAAGGTCAATTTCAGGGTCAAATATATTTTAGCATATGTGACCCTCCATGCGTTACAAGTATTTAAGGTGTCATTTGAAATTTAGATTTAATGATACCATAATTAAATTCAAAATATTAGAGTCTAATAGTACACAAAGTCATAAAGATTAAGAACAAAAAAGTTATTGAAACAGGAAAGACTGCATATTATACATACATGGACAATGCCACCAGGGGTCATCGAAGTATGGTACCCTTGACCCCTAGGGTGGTATGAGAGCGTGGCATATACACACTGTCAGTGGAAAGGAGTTTTGTTCAAAAATATTTCTTTTAAATAGATTATTGGGCCAGCACTTCCAATAAATCGATCGAGCCCAACCCAAGTACATATGGTGACATGGGTTGGTGTTGGGTTTCATAGGGGAGTTATTCAAAGGTCATGGGGCGGTCATCTCAAGGTCACAACAAGATCAAATCTGCGCAAAACGGTTGAAAATAGCTTTTTTTTTTGTTTTTGCTAACATTATGTTCACTTGAAATGTACACAATGTCTTGAAACATACCTAGATCCCAACACGGACAACATGTACAACAAATCTATTCGAATTAGTAGAGCGTAGATATTTTGAGCATTTCGGCCGAACAAGTAAATCAGCCAGATATGCAGGTTGGTTTTTTTTTAGGGTTCGAAAAGTTATCGCACATATTTTAAAATGAATGCGAAACTTGACAGGAAGCCAATGTAATCGTTTTAGAATTGGAACGGAACGACTAAATCGTGGGGCGTTGGTTACCACTCTTGCAAGGCAGTTTTGAACGCGTTGTAATCTAGCGATATCCTTTTCTGGCATATTGTGAAAAAGTGAGTTACAATAATCTAACTTACTACTGACGAGTGCCACTGCAATTTGCTTGGCAAGATCTAAAGACAGACTTTTTCGAATTCGACGCAGGTCACGGATATGATAGAAACATGCCCTACATGTTTGGGATATGTGTTTTCGGAAATTCAGGCTACTGTCGAATAGTACACCAATATTTTTAGCTGATGTAGATGGATTTGTTTCTTGACCTAGAAGTAAGCATGGGAAATTATTCAAGAGATTCCTTAGCGTTTGAAACTGATAGAGACATGTAAATTTGAATATCATCGGCATAAAGATGGTGGTTTATGTCAAAACTAGAGATAATAGCGCTGAGTGGTGTAGTGTATAAAGTAAAAAACACTGGTCCTAGCACAGAGCCCTGTGGAACTCCATATGAGAGTGTGACATTATCTGAAAAAGTTTCTTTAATTTTTACGGACTGGAGCCTATTTTGCAAATAAGAAGAAAACCAAATTTGAGCCTGGTCAGATATTCCATACTAATCAGAAAGTCTATCTGTTAATGTAGCATGGTCAATGGTGTCGAAAGCGGCCGACAAGTCAAGCAAGGTTAGAGCCGTAACTTCACCCTTGTCCATACTAATAATGATATCGTTATGTACTTTCAGTAGAGCCGATTCTGTAGAATGATGTTTCCTGTAGGCCTATCGTAATGGATTACATAGATGGTTATTTTTTATATGAGCTTGCAGCCTATTGGCTACTATCTTTTCTAAGATTTTGGAAATGAAACTTGGATACAGGCCTGTAATTTTTCTGCTCGTTTTTAGGAAGAGATGTTTTTTTTCAGTAGTGGTCTTACATGAGCTTCTTTGAAATTTTGAGGGATACTTGGGCTGGCTGGGTTTAATCAAATGTATTTTTATTTTTTATGTCATTTTCATCTGGATGCGGCAGTACAGACAGTGGCTGTGAAACTCTGACCCCTGGTGGTGATTATTAGGTAGTCGGGTGGGGGGGGGGGGAGGGGGTGAATACCAGTGTCTGAAGTAGAGACACTGGTGACACGAGTGTAATTTTTTAAAAGTAGGCCTTCTGGCTATTGGTCAAAACATAGCAATCACTTTGTTATTTTCCTATATCAAGCTTTTTTATTTTCAATATCAAGAAGGGGTGATATAGGCCTAAGGATGAGTTGATAAGGCTAAAACCCCTCGAAACCTTATATTACCCATGTAATCTCTTGGGGTGTCTATGGTATAGACACGATGTCTAGGCGGGTTTCAAAATCACCGACATTTGAAATGAACATAAGTGTAGCTAAAGCAACGAAAACAAGCTACTTTCACTGTTGAGCTGATTTGACTTTGCTGTGACCTTCAGATACACTGGCCATGACCTTGTGGTCTCTCCCATATGAAGCCTGACCCCCCCCCCACCCATGTCACCATGTGTACTTTGGATGGGCTTCATTAGATTTATTTAGATATCGGTCAAACATAAAATCAGTGTGTTATATTTCGTCCCTTTCTGCCATATCAGACAGGGCTGAAACAAGGGTGATTTGATGGGGTAAAACCCTCCCAACCCTTTAATTACCTGTTACCTTTTAAGGCGTGTCTTGGTATTGGTCCGTGTTGGGGGTCTAGGTATGCTTCAATCTATCATAGACATCACAAGGGAACATACTCGTTTTGAGCTGATTTGACCTTGCTGTGACCTTGAGATGACCTTACCATGACCTTGGGGTAGCACCCCTGTGAAATCCAACCCCAACTCATTCTAACATGTGTACTTGGGTCGAACTCCATCTGATGCAATTAATGTATACTGGCCATTGGTCGAAACATAACATCATTGTGTTATTTGGTCCATTTCTGCCATATCAGACAGGAGTGACACGAGGGTGATTTCACGGGGAGTAAAAAACCCTCCAACCCTTATATTATCCCTGTAACCTCTTGGGGTGTTTTGGCATATGTCCGTGTTTGGGTCCAAGAATGCTTCGAGCCATCATAGACATCTCAAGTGAGCATAATTTTAGCAAAAAAATAAAAAGAATGGTTTTTTCAACCGTTTTGAGCTGATTTGACCTTGCTGTGACCTTGAGATGACCTTACCATGACCTTGGGGTAGCTCCCCCGTGAAGCTGATCATCAGCACATGCCACCATGTGTACATGGGTTGGGCACAAACCGACTTATTAGAAGTGCTGGCCATCGGTTCAAATACAATGTCACCCATTTCCTCACATCAATTCATGATATTTGCAAAAGTACACAAAATATACATTATGACGTCATATTTTATTCTTCAAAATAAACGAATTTCGCGGATTTTTTTCGCTTGACACGACTTCGCATTCTATTCGCCATACCCGAAAATGGTTACAAATGTTGTGAAAACAAAATAGGCAGAGTTCCTACCGTGGGTCACTTTTTCTGAACGATATCTCAGATTTCCACTAGTCTATAAGGGTCCTACAGGAACTAGCTCTTCTACTACTACGACCATTGTTAACATTTTAATGATTCAGTTCGGCAATCGACTTTAGACGTCAGAATCTGACGTCTATATACGTCAGATTCTGACGTTTAACGTCGATCCCCGCGTTGAAATGGTTGATTTTTCTATTATGACTTGATACGTTTTCAGACAGGTTTCGAAGTAAATAAAATTCGATTTTTTTAAAATATTTCGATTTATCAAATTAATAAATTTCGAAGGTGCTAATTTTCATAAATAGTAATATTTTTCGTCATTTAAAACTGGAAATTGCGTTAACAATTTCAGCTTCAAATGGCGGAAAACATAGTAGTAAATGATTCAGCAGGCTAGTGGCGGATCAAGTGGCGGAAGAGTAGATGTAAAAAAACTAGATTATCCAAACTCGTCCTAATATCAATATTTCACACCAATCACTTCTTAGGTAGAGCCCTAAGCTCTCTTTTGTCGGTTGAGAAGACAAACACGTTGTTTTTTATGCCTGAGTTACAAAAACAAAATTGCGAAAGGCCAAACGAGTTTACATCAGACAATATAACTCCTGGATGCTCCCCTGTAGGACATTGGTTATAATACTGAAGACCATCAGCTGTGTATCCACACATGATGAAGGCTGAATAATAAGTGAGAGCATGTTTTAGAGTTATTCCTCCGTATGCTAATGAAGACCATCAGAATAAATTACTTGATACCTATATATATATATATATATGGATAAATATTGCCTTACGTCGCTTTCTGAACAATCATGACGATATCGCGACAGAAGGAAGCCCGATGCCAAGACTATGCACTACTTTTATTTCGAATGACTTCAAGGGTTCTTGATAGTGTACAGTACCATAGGCAGCACTGCATACTCCATGCCTTTGAACAGTTTGGAACACTGTATATGCACAACCACGATGACAAATATCCAAACCGACCGGGATTCGAACCTGGTACAACCAGGTTACAAGCATCAGTAGAGACGAATAAGCCATCGTCGCCGATTGCAACCTACTAGGGAGCTCACTAGGTAGTACCTAGTGGGCTCCCTTACTGAACTTAGTGTTATTTGCCGGACAAAAACATGACATTTTCAGGGATTGTCCACAAAGGTCTTAGATTTTTTTTCTGAAGCGCCAAGAATTTTGATTGAAATTGTATGAAATACGCATTTTCTTTTAAATGGCCGCCATTTTACAGTGCACTTGGCTCATATAATTTGAGTATATCAGATTTAGTGCCTGTGAACAACCTTCCAAAATCCGAAAAGGATGGGGGGGGGGCCTGTTAATAAACATCCTGGAACACAATGTTACATTAGACTTCAGTGTATTTTTTTGGCATTTTGTGTCATTTTTGTTTGGGAGTCTTAAACGGAGGTACAGAGTTTTTTTATTGGACTTCCTTTGCTTTTTTTAAGAATACAGTTTCTCGAAAAAATCGAACTGTTTTTGTTCTATTTCCTTCACATTCTGAATCCTCACGCATTGGCACAATTAGAGGGTTATTCAGTACCAATAACAGTTGTCATCAAAAGTATTTCCAAATTCTACGATGACAGAAACCAGTTTCCTGATTTGTTCTAGAAATGTTGTCTGTGATGCAGCTCCTTCTGCGTGGTGTTTATTTATTTATTTTCACTAAATACGTTATTCATGCTCTCAAACTCATGAAAGCCGTGATTGTTCTGAACCAGCTAGCATCTATCGATGAAAAGCTTTTGGATTTTGGGTTAAACCTATAGCTCCTCCATTTCCTTTCACCTTTGCAGTTTTTCTGTTCATGGATTTGGGAATGAACAAAGATATCTTCCCTGACTTATTAACAACCCAATATGATTTGATTTGATTTTGTAAAGACATCATGTCCCTCAGATGGACGCTTACCCATCGACTGTAAAGATAGTGGTCAAGGCTGAAGAACATCCAAGTATGATATCCCAGAAGAGGAATGTTGGGTATGATCTCATATTAATAATTTTATCTTCCTGTCAAGAAGAAACAAACAATGATTTTGAAACATGGAATCCATGTTTCAAAGTCATCGTTTGTTTTTTCCTGACTATGTTGAAGCTGTGATCAAGCCACTGCTATCACCTGTTAAGCGTGTCGCCTTCTTGTTATATGTGCACACTACATAAACGAATCTGCTGATCCACTGGTATATAGTTATCCCTGCCTCGGTGATAGCAACACTCCAACCAGGTGCACCAAGTAGGTCACCAAATAAATGCTTTAGGCCACCTTTGTGCACATATAGGCTAAACTGGGTGAGATGATTGAGAAGACACTGTCCTCCAGACACAGGATTCGAAATTCGAGCCCTGGCGGTCTGAGGCCGAGCACGCTACCTCTCGGTCACGGAGGCTCCCCGCAATACTGACTTTCACACGTGGATGGGGAAGAAACAATTTTTGTTTCTTTCAAACCGCCGAGACCGAGAACCGAGCCCCGAACTCGTGAAAGGCAGCGGTGCTAGCCACTACCCTAGTAGGTCACCAAAGCCATCCCATAATCCTTTCTTCGGGTGTGAGCCCCCCCCCCCCTCCCCACCCCAAACATTACCTGGAACTTTTCTTTGCCCGGAGACTCTGGGTGATTCCATTTAATTTGCTGAGCAATCGCAAATATTGGACAATCACATGCCATTACAGCCACCTGTACTGCGTTTAAAAATGAATTGTTCTCTTTATTACTTCGATGCCCTGGTGTCAGCTGGTACAATACATTCTTCACTCAGGCGTGTTGCGTGGAAAGCAACCCATGACGTAATACCATTAGGACCAAATTCATCACACTACACAATGTTCAAGGCATGTTCCGACCGTAGCTTTTCCGCGTATTTTGCTTGTTCCAGAAATGCACTGGTTTTTTTTATGGGAGCTTCCAGTACCATAACTGGTGGGAAAAAGTGCAGGTACAATAAAAAATTAATCTGGTAGAAATACTAAATCATTGTCTTCCTTGAAAACCGGGGACGATCTGTAGGCCTACCCAATTTGTCATTAGTAAGACTGAATGAAAAGAGCCTATTTCAGTGGTAGCTGATGAAGCGTAATCCACATTATCTAAAGCAACAACTGAGTATAATCCTAATTTAAGGTGTGATGGACGGACATATGGACCTGGATTCAGGATTCAGGGTTCAGGTTTGCCAAAAACATATATATATATATACAGTGATGACATAAAAAAAGAAGTTGACAAGGAGTATGTATGTCGCTAGCACAAGGGCAACTCGTTGGTGGCATTGTCTACAGACAGATTTTGCTAAATTGTCTTCAAAACTCCAATACTCTTTTGTAGGAAATGTAGATACCAAACCTGAAATAAAACCGTTTCTATAAGACATCCACTTCTTGTCCTGAAGTGCAACTTCAAACCAAAAAATGTTGCAAGATCGGTTGCCCTGTCAACATTGTGCCTGTTTTTCGTGGAAACAACATTCTTTGGCGATATACGTTTCCTATTTCCAAAAAATATTTGTTTCGATATTGCTGATGCTGATATTGTCGGTGAAACACTGTTCGTTATTATTTGTTCCACACAGAAGCATAGAAACAGGAAAAATCAGGCTAGGTGCAAACGGTTCTTGTATCGATGTATTATCCTTTATATCTAGGAATGTATTATTGCTTACAGCTGAGAAAAAAAAATCCTGCAAATATTTGCAACCCTTGCAAAAATAAATTTGCAAAATGTTGAAGAAGTTTGCTAGCTTATAATAAGGAAATATTAATACGGTCGGTTTCCCTTCAAACTAAGTTTTATACAGTACTAGCTAATCCCTTCCACCACCATTCTGGTGTAAGAAACCGTTCGCTTATCATGCATATAAATAGCTATTTGGCGGTCATTTTGAAAAATGTTTCATATTCTGTCAAAACTAAAAAAATGAGTGGCGCTTCGGAAAAACTCAAAGTTAAGACCCTTGTGAACAATATCTAAAAGTTTGATAATTTTGACCGGGAAATAACACTATGTTACCTTTATGCACTAAGGGAGCCCACTAACCAAGTCACAGTGACCCACCTGAAAAAAAGACTAGAACGTCATACTAATGATTTAGTGTTTGACATGACGTTGTTAGCGCGATTGTGACCATAGAAAATAATTGGTCCGATGAATTGGATCAATTACGTCGGATGTCAGTCACTTACCGTACAATCAATATATTTTACTGTTGACTATGTACATGTAATATACACCTCTGTGCTCATTAACATAGGCATTCAAATCAAGTGAAAATATATAACTAAGACATTGATGATAATTTCAAATGGAAAAATTATCTATGGTCTCTGTGAAAATATGTAATGGTGAATAGAGAAATAGCCCAACAAAGGCGACATCAAAGGTTGTATGGTCCAGCAAGAAAACAGCATCAGGTCAACGTCTCCTGTTTCATGCTGTTAGGTGTGTGACCCCTGGTATTACAATAACGATCTTTGATCGGCTTTCAATTGACTCTTGGAGTGGGCTTATATAAATAACGACTGGGGAGATAACTAGCACAAGGCATCAGCTGATACTGACTGAGATAATCAGTGTAGATCACCTTATTTCTCTTTCAGGATGAGTGTCAATCCGCTTTACGCCTTGTGCTCCATGTTGGCTGTGTCCATAGTCAGTGGACATACATATACCTTACTAACCAAGAACTTCTCTCCCTCAACCGGCATCGTGTTAGAGACTGTGATGGTTCCACGGGAAACGGGAGAATGCTTATCCACACAGTGCGCAATTCACTGTGAAGCCATCAAGGAATGTCTCTCATTCAGTGTAACAAGTCAGCAGTCCAGTGATTGTCAGTGCATGCTCTACAATAACATAGTGGTGAATTCGTCAAGTCTTGTCTACACCGCCGATACAAAGTATTACGGTATGCATTAGATTGATACAATTTGTTAGACAAGGTTTGAAATCAGTGTTAAATAAAATGCGTAATACCAAACCATGCATAGACGCGGTGTAATGGATGCACTCATTTACAAAATGTTCAATTATAATACAGCAATATCATGCCAAAACAATAACAATAATATACTGTAGATCTGGTAATATTCGCGAGATTTTACTTTTCGCGAATTTTGCGAGGAGGACAAATTCTCGAATTCAAGAATCTGGCGAAAATGCCTATTATAATAGCACTACTAACGAAAAAGAAAAAAGAAAAAATCGCGAATTCTAAAGTTCGGGAAAAGTCTCAAAATCAGAAATTTGCAAAAATTTAAACACGCGAAAATTACCAGATCTACGATTAATAACCCTCACTATAACGATAATAAAAATTATATAAATCCATTATGTAGGCATGCAGGCTATAAAATCATATGTCTGAAAAGCCATATTCTCTCCCGCAACTAAACTGGTATTCTCTCATTGGCCATTCTTTGCCCAAGTTCGTAAAAATGCGAATCCTTAGCAGCCGCCTAAGTTCACAATAATTCGATTTTCGTACAATAAACCCAGCTCATGAACCTTGAAATGACCTTGCGATGACCTTGGCGTCATCTAACATCTTTATTATGCCATTTTTTTTAAATACGTTTTGTGGAGGGATTTGGACAAAGAAGGGTTAGAAATAGAAACTAGACGTTTCAGGAAAGTTCGAGAACCATCATCTGGTAAGCTTCGATGATGTCTGAATAGCCAGGAAATAATTTTCGAAATGTTTGCTGTAGGCGAACTTTTTTATGCTCATATATTTTTCAGGAAGCCACGTTTTGAGAAATCAATTAAAATAAATGATGACTTTCAATCATATTCTAACATAATTATATTCATTGAGCTAATCAACCCTCTAATACATTTTCACCCGCCTGAAGTTGTGTCTCGCTACCGCGATCCACAACTTCAAGTGGGTGAAAATTACTGTTTAATTTGAGACCAAACATTTCCAAACAAATCTTGAGAGCAATTCTCATCCATGTGATCCCTCGACGTTTTCAGTCGATAGCCCAAGTGATTTAATTTTATTTTAAAAGGAACCAACTGAAAATGTTGAGGCATCACATCACATATTTAATAGCTCTCTCGCTGAGAATCATGCCGTATAAGCTGTTTTTACACAAACAAATGTATAGGATGATGCCTCGGAAAATTTATCTCATTACCGACTGAGCTCGTCTGCATAGTAAGTGGGCCACAGTGGCAAACGAGTGGGTCCGAAAAATCGATGAGAATTGCTTACAAAAAGGATATTGCATCGTCATTTAGCTGCCAAAAGTGTACAAATATTGTGATTTAAATAACTCTGATCATAATGGTATAATAATTATGTTATATATTTGTGTATATATATATATATATTGTTTTATTATACTGAAATGTACAATACATTTTGCAGATACATAATATACAATATAGAAGTGGGGTTTTGGTCGGCCAATTAGTACCCATACCTTCTATCTTATAGATATGTACATGTGACGCGCTCTGAGCAGCATTGTACCATTAGTCACCGTGGTAGAGATGTAAGTGCGCTGACTACTGATCTGTAACACTGTATAATATTGTATTATGACTGTGGAGAGATGTGTGGATTCAATGGCAATCTAACTTGTGACGTGACTGCCTGTCAGCAAAGACAGTTCACAACAATATACCGCATCCCCGCACATAAATGTGCATGCACTTATAAGTGAAAATCGATTGTTTTTTAAATAATTTTATATTCGGATAATGCACTTGTTTTCGATAACTAAGTGCATCCCTGTCTTCAACGACTAGCTCTGATACTTAAACAACGCTCACGTTCACTTTTTTGTTTTTCATAGATTGTTAAGTTTGGATTCGTGTAGGCCTACACAAACTGCATACATTATGTCATAATATAATCAGGTTTTATTATATCCTTAAGGAATATTTAAAGACCAGTGGAAACCGTGCTGATGGAATTATCCTAATTCTTAAAGGTGATCTATCACCCCTTATATAGTATTAATAATTTTGTGACAAATAAATCAAAGTTGCCACAAGATGGGGCACAAGTGTTTCCTTATATGGGGTGATTAGCCATCATGTGATCCCGGAGAGGGTCACATGATCAATCACCCCATATAAAGACATAATTATTCATACCATATAAGGGGTGATATATCACCTTTAAGCTTGTTCAGAACCATCTAAACAGACCCTTGCAATGTCTATTGCGGGCAGACTGGATACTGGATACCGTGTGTTAAATTGGGGGGGGGGGGGGTACCAGTTGACAAAGGTTAGGAAGAAGAGGTATCACACCTGTTCAAGTGGGTGAATGACCCCTTGCGACAATTGCGTCACCCAACGCTCATTTGTTCTTTAACCCTTTAACCGCCGGTGCTGTCTATATTCAGCAAGATTTAAAATTTGTTGACCTTTATTTTGTTAAATCTGAATAATTTTCACTCACTTGAAGTAGTGGATCGCGTCAGCGAGACACAACTTCAAGTGAGTGAAAATTCCAATATAATAGTTTGGCGGCTAAAGGGTTAATGATCCATAACGTTATATCATGATAATTTAATTATGAATTTATAATAGGCTTAGCCTACTAGTATTATTGGTGTAAAATAAAATAATTTTCTATCGTATTTGCTATGCTCAAATAGAATATTCCATGCTCGAATTTAAGTGCATGTCTTTTTTGTGAAAACAAACATTTTTTGTTCGAAATCGCTGAAGGATATTTTTAAAACTCAGTGAAACGACTTCCATGGGGGTGGAAAACAGTGTATACTAATAGATACAAAAAAACCTCTGTATGTGATTTAGTCGAATAGTTAGATTATTATATATGCCTTGAATATGCGCAGTTTTGGCAATAATTATGATAATTTATGCAAATTTATGCAAACTAAGTGGATTTATGCAATTACAAAATCAAATTAAAATGGAATGAAAGCAAGGATGTAAACACAAAAAATGACATTCTGAGGTCGAGCACGCTACCTCTCGGTATCGGAGGCTCCCCACAGTACTGTAGTTTTACGGGTGAGCGGGGAAAAGACGTTTGTTTCTTTGAAACCTGAATACTAGAGCGGGGCACGCAGCCGCGATCACCGATTTTCCAAATAGGCAGCTTTAACCACTGCACCAGGGCCCCTCACATTCTAAGAAAGTATGTCGACATATCTCTAAAGTGTGACAAAATCACACTTTTTTTACAATGATTATGTGTCGAAATCTCTCTACTGTGTCGAAATTGCCAGTGTCGAAATCGCCAGTGTCGAAATCACCAGCATCCTTAGCTATCTCTCCTGCAATGATATGTGGGCGAATCTGGGGCTCTCACCTTGAAGGATCTCTTTAGAAGGCAAAATTCAAAATGGCCGTCAATAAATCACAAAAGTTAACATAATCAACTTCATCAATTATTGAGATGGCGGCTTGTTTTTTGTCAACCAAACCGTATGTAAACATATGTTTTTGTTAAAAGAAATACGATAGAACAAATTATAAGATGCTTTCATTCAACATAATTGTCATGCTTGAGATGCTTGGTGAACACTTTCAATCCTGAATTTACCATAGTCATCTTCATCCACTACAAGCCGCGAATTGCTGCCGCAATTCTCGACTTGTAGAGGATGCAGATTATTTGACGTGGGTTAAAATTAAAGAAAATAACCACGTATTGGTAAGCCAGTTTCGTGGGAATTTTCGTTCTAAAGCCCTTAGTTACAGGAAAAGTAAGTCTGTTTTCAGGGATGTGAAATGATGCTTTAATGCATCGTGGGGACTTAAAGGGTTAAACTTTCCAGCTAAATTAGTTGGCGGTTAATGGTATAAGTCATGTTTAATTGTGCTCATATTTTATGTTCTGTAGCTAGATACATACACGTATATGCTGTAGACCCCTCCTTTATGAACAGAATTACGGTAAGCCTATCTGCCACTTCATAAAGTGGCAGATACTCTCTCCTATAGGAAAAGGAAAAAATAACTTGCTTGTATAATTAATATTGTATTTATTGTTTGACTTGACCAGGCGTCTCCGGCTCAGACTGCTTTCAGTCATCATGCTACATCCTGCAGCCTTATTTCGTCGTCAATTGGACCACTGCTGATTCCTACTGTAAGGAGCAAGATGGTCGATTAGTATCTGTGGAGACCGCCGAGGAGGAAGGCTATATACAACAACTTCTATATACACTGATTGGTGAGGTTTTATACTGCTTTACGAAGAAAAAAGGCGGTAACTGTAGCTACTGTTTTTTAGCTATGCACGGCATTATACACCCAGCAACGACGATGCATTGAAACAATGTTGTTTTATTTTATTTCTATTTTATTTAGCTTTTGACCAATACATATATATATTTAAAAACAGATACAAAAAAAATATACACATTATATCAATAAAATATTATATACAACATTGGTCGTGCTGCGCTAGAACAGGCTTATAGAAGCCTCTGCAAGCTAGGCAGCAACTATATTTATATTCATCTATGTACAAAAAGTATAAGCATAAAAGTATAAAAAAATAATAGACATAATAATATGAGTTTCCCGCGCCAAAACCAGAGATAAAATAACTACATATTATTATAAATAGTAGCAAAAAACACACTCTGGAAAGCGTAGAAACCTATAAAATAAATACATAGACATAGATAAATACATTTTAATCATAGACCTCGAGATATGGACTATCAACTGGCGAGATCGTCGTGAACTTACGGTGCGCATGCGCGGCTAGGAAAAGGGATAACCGATTTCCGGTCTACCTTTCCTGCTGTCAATTTATGTTTTTCATTAGCTCGATAGGCGAGTAATTTGGGCTAATTTTTCACTAAAATTTAAAATACTGAACCAACTAATTGTTCAAAATAATGTATTTTTTTATATTTATGCTAAATATATACATTAAACACCATGACAATTACGGTTTCCAATTTAAATTAGACGCCAAAGTGAAGCTGTTTCAAAATTTCCTGTAGTATAATTACTACTATCTAAGACCCCACATGTGCACAGAACGATAGCACACTTTCACGGGAGAAGCATATTTTATATGCTTGGATGTTTTAGTTTTGTTGTAATATTTAAATACTTTTGATAATTAAGCAGAAGAAGCTATTATAATTTATTCGTTTGTCGAATAAATTTGTTACGATTTGAAATCGTCGGAGCCTTAGATTTTTAGTTATGGCCATTTTTTGTTAAACAAATATTTTTTGGCCAAATTTTCTTTTTTAACGGTGACCAAAAATACAACTTCAAAGCAATATAGGTACAAAATATTGAAGATACCCTAGTTTTATTTCTTATATAAAAAATGATTTAATTTGAACTATTTAAACCATTTATCAATTAAATTTAAACTTTGTAGGTCATTTTCTCAACATTTTGCGACATTTTGGGCTTAAGTTTCCAAATCTTGTTTTATCGAAGATTTCCTAAATAATTGAGATATATTTTCAATTTTTGGTGCATTTGTAACCTGAGCGCTGGCTCTTGAAACGTCACTTACTAACTCATTTTCTATAATTTGCGACATAGAACTGGTTTTGATATGGCACGTCACATATATTGATGTTAATCATTAATTTGAGTGAAATTGTGATCAACACAATGTTAAAATGTTAACATACCCAAGGAAAATGATCAAAAAGCACATGGTTGACTGTTTACAGCGGAAGTAAACCATCCCTTCTCTCGCCAATTCTCGCGGACGGAAGCTCTCACACATGCATCAGTGTCGTGAGATTTCAAGTTAGCAGTCCATGGCTACATGTCTATGTTTTAATGTCGGGCCAGCGTCGAAGACGTTGGGCCGTCGTTAAAACAACAATGTTTCCGTGTATCGTGTTTGCTGGGCAGCAGTCAGATTTATGAGCGACTTTATTGTTATAAAAAAGTACATGGAATGAAGAGTGTAAAAAAGGCAATTTATTTCTTCAAAACCTTGAAAGATAACGTGCACCTCACCATGATTATTGCAGGGCTGTATCCAGACTAAGACAAATGGGGGGGGGGGGTACAGAACGACAATCCGGTAATAATAGGGGGCCGTCCCCCAGGACAATTTGAAAAACAAAGCTCTAAATGGGGCATTCTGGTGCAAATTAGTATTAAAATAATCTTTTTAAATGCATTTTTAGTCCTGTTTTGGTCTACCCTACAATGCAAAGACTTTCGTAATATACTGCCTCCACTCCCCCGCCCCCTTGGATAGGACCCTATTTTGGTGACTGCTACAGGTGGCTGATGTAATGACAATATATGTAATGACAATTGATACAGATGATACTTGACTGATTTAATGACTATAATTAAATAGGTGAATGATCTGACATATCTGAGAGTAAAGCCATTATAATGCTTGATGTGTAGCCTACATATTGATACCAATGGCGATAGACCAATTATATTTTAGTGCAATCCCAGTATGGTAAACAACATAAACAACATAATTTCTGTGAATGATACATGTAAATGTACAATTTCGGTAGCATGACTGACTCGCTCGCCGATTGAATGATTGGCTGATTGTTTGATTGCTTACTTGATTGATTGATTGATTGATTGATTGATTGATTGATTGATTGATTGATTGATTGATTGATTGATTGATTGATTGATTGATTGATTGATTGATTGATTGATTGATCCATTTATTTTTTCTGTATTTCTTCCATTCATTCATTCATTAATCCACTCATCCATTCATCAATTAGCTCGTTCGATCGTACGTTCACTCCTGAATTCATTCATTCATTCATTCATTCATTCATTCATTCATTCATTCAGTCATTCATTCATTCATTCATTCATTCATTCATTCATTCATTCATTCATTCATTTAATCATTCATTCATTCATTCATTCATTCATTCATTCATTCATTCATTCATTCATTCATTCATTCATTCATTCATTCATTTATTCATTCATTCATTCATTCATTCTTTCGTTCGTTCGTTCGTTCGTTCATTCGTTCGTTCGTTCGTTCATTCATTCATTCATTCATTCATTCATTCATTCATTCATTCATTCATTCATTCATTCATTCATTCATTCATTCATTCATTTAATCACTCCAATTTAGCCTGTATGTGCACAAAAATGGCATAAAGCCCAATTCATTCATTGATCTAACCACACTATTTAATTGGTCAATTTCAGATACCTCCGAGATTGTACGATTGTGGACTAACCTGCTGGAAAGCAGTCCTGATAACTGGTATTGGTCACACAGCAACGAGTCGCTGTCTTATAAGGCTTGGGGAGAAAATGAGCCTCATCCCGATCAACCATGTATGATGATAAAAAATAACGCTGGAGATTACTTCTGGATCAACGTGGAATGTGATGTAGCGTACGGATTGGCCTGCGAAATTGATGGAAAACCACGCCAAATAATAAATTACATATAATTTGTATATATTTTTTTTAATTGATCTGGACTGCCAGGTTATTTTAAAAGTTTGTTGAAAAAAGTTTGTTTAAAAATTATATGTCTGTTTAAAACGACGAGTTTTCAGGTTTTGTTTGAATGAACTCCGTGTGAGACTTGATGTAGGTCTAATATAAAAAGAGAGCTCATATAAACGGCGTGATCTCCGAATGTAACAAGGCCTGTACTTAAATCATTCGGTTGTTTACTTGTCCCCACATTCATCAATTCTAGTTATATTGCTGTGTTACATTGTTGACCTTAGAATAAATAAAATCAGATTATTACATCACCCGCAAAATATGTTGTGTTTCTGGCATTATCTGGTGAGACGGCGGCCTGTTTCAGACTTATCTTCAACCCGTAACTTACCTCGCTCCGCCTCAATTGATTATCTGTGTTATTGGCCATTATACATATTTTACCCTTTCGGTGTAGGGATCGACTTTAGACGTCAGAATTTGACGTCCATAGACGTCAGATTCTGACGTCTAAAGTCATTTCCCGCGCTGAAAAGTTTAAAACTTGTTTAAAACATGAATAAACGGAACCCACTTTAGTCTACAATACATCGAGGCTTTCAGTGTGCAAGTTTTGCATAGTCTTAGCGAGCTGATATAGCACCTTGTACGAATTCTCATATTAAACATATTGATCTGCAAGACATGTAAACATAATATTTTTTCAGAAATTACATCTCGCATCAAAGCCTCATTCAACTCACAAGGTGGCCACCTTGTGAGTAGCTAAACATAACCTAGCATATTATAGCTCTTTCAGTCCGCTTATGCCCTGTCAGTATCGCCGTGCACTATGAGAGACAATTTACCCATTTCCCGTCAAGTCATCTCATTTAAATTTTCAACATGTTCTGTACATTCTGTCTCGCTACTGCGACCCACAACTTTTAGTGGGTGAAAATTACTCACTAATATTAGTTGAGTTGGAGTCCAAGTAGGACATTGAATTTAGGGGACTCCTCCCTTAACCCTATCTGAAAAATATAATTATATGCCTCTGATATCAACATTGTGCATTTGTTGTTAGATGTAAAATCCAAGATGGCTGCCTATATTGCAAAATGCTCCCTTCTGAGTCTCGTGGAAAGCTGGTACCCGCGTGTCTAGATATTTGGTTTTGATGCCAATTAATGAATGGACGAAATTTGACACGTGCTACAGATGGGCAGAGGTAGTTAATTTTGCCTCCCTGGCATAAATTGAAACAGACGTTGGATGTATGACATCGAATTAGAAGTAATATTAGACATATTAATATTACAATAATTGCAAGTCAACATTAGCTTGAAGGCCCATACCCAGGCAAATGACATGTTTTTGTTTTAGCTCTGTTATATCGTTTTGAGTGTTTGAATGAGTGAAGGCAACATTTCGATAGATTACAACTTTTAGAAACATCCGTTGGCAACGTAATCAGGTTTTAAAGACGAATTAAGACAAAATGCCGGTCATTACATTTTTGTCTTTTAGATCCGCCATCTTTTAATGCTGTTACCATGCTTGAAAGGAAAGTGACATCAAGTCTCCGATTTAATTATTTCCTTCTAAATTTTTTTAAAATAATTTACTAGCCGTAATCTGTGACAAAAAGTTCTAAACTCGCATTAGAATGATTAAAATAAGTTTGTAAGGTCTGAGATGTATCACATCGTCAAAGACGTTGCTAGTTTAATTACAATGTCATCGGGAATTCAACGCCTTACGGCACTTTCCCAACGGGTCTCACATTTCCAAACACGAAGGGTCAACACTTCTAAGCTCTGCCAATTGACATGTTTTACATCTTGCGGGACAGCCCCGCTAAGATGTAAAACATGTAAATAGGTCTGCCATCGTGAACATCTTCAAAATACACAGGTAATATTCATGGGATGTGCGTGGCTGGTGTAGTGACAAAAAGGGAAGTGTTGATCCTTTCAAAGAAAAAAACAAATCAACATCGGACCCTTTATCTAGACCCTCAGCGGCGTGGTCAAACCCAATATAAATAAAGGATGGTTGTTAGAAATTGTATGAACATTCCGAAATACACACTTACCGGATACATATCTCCTTCAAATGGAGGGTGGAGAAGCATAAAATAGATTTACGATGCTATAAGCCTATATAACACAATTTTATATTTTGAAACTTTTCAAGTTTAAGGCACTTGGTAATGGGCCTTTAATGTTGAGCCACTGTTTATTATGCTTCCTCAACATGAAACCAACATTGCGTTTAATTCTAGGCCTTAGTACAGGATGATGACTCATTGCTAAGCAAAAGTTGAGCGAGCGCCAGAGACGTTGGGACAGTGTCGCAGACTGTGTACCTGAGCCTCAAAGACGGTGGGCTAACATTAGGCCAGCATTAGGTCCAAACCTCGATCATGCTGTAGAATAGACTTTTGCCCAGTATGAGGTGATGCTCTGAACCGGTGTTGGGCAGGTGTTGAGCCATCGTTTGCGGCGATACGCTTACACTCGATAGTCTACACCCACTCAATTTCCGCTCGATGCTGGGCCAGAGTGCACAGTAGGCATACTGTGGCTGGTTGCACAAAATGGCGCCGGACAAGTGAGGATGAGTAAAAGGTGAAGAGAAAAGTACCAGACAACGCTGCATAATGACGGATTATAAAAAATGTGTCCTTTGATGTCGCATTAGGAGAAGTAGCGCACAGAACGGCGAAAGCATTAACCCTTACAGCGCCAGGATCGACTTTAGTCGTCAGAATCTGACGTCTGTAGACGTCAGATTCTGACGACTAAAGTCGATCCCCACGCTGTAAGAGTAAAAATATTCATAATGGACGTAGACCCATAACACAGGTATTCAAAAGAATCAGAAAGAGCTAATTAAGAAATTTATGCTGATTTCAAATTGAAAAAACCCTTTGGTCTCGATGTTTTTTTCAAAAAATATTCAGCGCTTTAAGGGTTAATATATCGATTTCAGAACATCAATATGATCTATCAATCATGTGTAGGCTACCTAGGGTGAACAAAATAAATATGATACCCGGAAATGACACACTAAGTGATTTTTTTTTATTCAGGCCAGACTGCATTTGACCCAAACGCTGATCAAGCACCTGGTCAATCCAGCACCCAAGTGAATATGTAAAACTAACACGCCCAGACAGGTGACATCCATCTGACATTGGCGAGATTAAATGATATCAGCTTGCGCAAATTAATAACGGTTGCTCGATCACATCTGTGACAGTGGATATTGATATTAGGAGTTCCACCGGCCAGCCTGATAATCTAAATGTATCGGTCAAATCACGTTTTTATGTATTCACAAGGTGCAGAAAGAAGCCGCTGACTCAACTTCGACGCTGGCCCTGAGATGAGCCAACAACTTCTGTTGGCGGGTATGGTGAATCTATTTTTTTTAATCATGTGATCGATTTTTTTCACAAAACATCTACCACCCACAAGACAGACAGCCGCGTTGTTCTGCAAAGTAAAAATGCCGTAATATGCTTACTTGTAAAGTAAACTGATACTAGGTTTTCACTTGAGAGAGGGGACGATGTCGAGACGGCAGCTGCTGTCATCCATGTGGTGTATGGCAAAATCTATAATAATGTGTGGACTGTAATGGATCTGTTTTAAAAAAGTGTGATATATGCTGGCCGCCCACACATCCATCCACAGTTCTGTGATGTTGTTGATCTTTTATTGTCAGATTTTAGGCTTCCCAGCAAACACAAAACATTTGTATAACTTTTGTACAACGTCGGTCCAACGTATTGAACGTTGGTCCAACATTGTACAAATGCTATACAAATGTCTTCTGTTTACTGGGATGTGTTTTCTGTCACTGGACGAACTTTGCTGGAGAATAAGTGCAACTTAGGACAAAAATAATAATGACGAGGTACAACAAAAAAATGTGCATTTTGCGAATAACGTACTACCTATCACTGGTTGAAGTGACTTATTGTTCAACTGATTAGAACCAGCACTAGTTGTACGCGTTGTGTGGTCTTGAGTTTAGCTGTGATCATACGCCTGGTGAAATATGTTACTGTAATCAGTAGTAGGCCTAGATAGTACGTTGGAACTATATGTCATTCTTATCAGTGGTAGATAGTACTTTAGAGCTAGCTATTTACCACAGAATTAGCACTTGTTAGAGGTCTATGCTATTTACCACTTTAATCAGTGATAAATAGTACGTTGGAACTATTTCCACTCCAATCAGTGGTAGATAGTACATTGGAACTATATGCCACTTTAATCAGTGGTAGATAGTAGGCCTACTTTATAACTATAATATGCTACTACAATTAGTGGTAGATAGTATGCTACCGTTACGTCTATGATAAACTTTTTTCAAATATCATGGGCGGATCGAGCTTTTCACCGACGGGGAGGGGGGTTATAACTTGACAGAAGAATATTTCATTGCAGCGAGGGGTCTGAGAAGCCAGTCCCGGGGAAATTTTTGCTTCTCAAGCCTTTCTCTTGCCATCTAAGGCATATTGGGCACTGTTTGTCCCTCAGTGTGTAACTAGTTCATAAGGAAACCCCTGAATAAGACTATATTTTCTTCCGGGGAGGGGGTGGGAGGTTAACTCCTCCTAACCATCCCCTTGAATATGACAGAACGAAATGGGTCTCCAGAGCAGTAGTTACTGGCGACTACTTGCTGAGTGCAAAGAGGACAAGTAGTTAAATGCATTCATTCGTCTCTTTTAGTCACCAGGTTTATTAACAGGCTCAAAAATAATCTAGCAGCGAATGGAATCGAAATGAGAAACAAATTTACGAATGGGAAACTGATTCTGTTCTCTTAGAAACCAGATCTAGTGCGGAGAAAATACTTAGACTAATACAACCATTCGTCTGAGGGGCCAATCCATCAAAAGCTCGATGATATACATGTACTAGATCAACTCATTCCAGAGAGTGCCCGATATATCTCGGGCAAACTTTGGTGATGCTACGGGACGACAGAGTGCAAGATAACCTATGTTTTGTGATGTAATAAGAAGTACAAGTATGTCCCACCTACAGAGACATGTATGAGAGGGTCAGTCTGACACTTTGCAATCTCTCACAGCTTAATCACTTTATGGAAAATTGAGCTCAAGTGAATTAACAGTTTTAATGTCTGTTTCGATAGATAACTCTTTCTTGGGGTTGGATAATCGTTCAGCATTGAGTTCAACTTGATACACTACTATATCTACAGGTGAATCCCTTATTTGTTTTTAATGTGAATCCCTTATAGCCAAGCCTCGGATGAGTGAAGAAAACACTCTCAATAACCGTTCATTCACAGTCACCCCACAGTCGATTATTTGTTGCGCTGATTTTATTGTATTGCAAAGTTAAATTGAACACATCGAATACAAAGCATTTGTCATATCAGTTGAAGATTTAAATATTTTATTTTAGTACAATGATTAGTAAGCTACATACGGTGCAGAAAATTGAACCAAAAATCTAAAAATATAGCTAGTTTGAAACCAAATAGTCGTGTGGATCATTGTGATGATACAAGTTCATTATGACTTTGGTTATGTATAAATGGCATTTGGAGTCACCACTAACCCTTTCACCGTCAAGTTATTTAACTGGATTTTTTACTTACTTTGTGTCTCGCTGACGCGATCTACAATTTGAAGTAAGTGAAAATTATTCAGATTTGACGAAATGGAGGTCAACGTTTTTGACATCCTGCTGATAGATGTCACGTTTTACGTTTAAACTTCTCTCTTTTATCTTGCTAATAGAAATTAAAAAGAAGAATATAATCATGACCGGTGGTTAAAGGGTTATATACAGATGACTTACAATGCGTCCCCTCGGCGCTGAAATGGAGCTATCTAACCACTGCTTAGAGTGACATTTAGTTCTAACGTAATATCTACACTGATTAGAGTGGCAGATAGCTCCAGTGTACTATCTACAATGATTAGAGTGGTATATATATATTACTTACTATCTAACACTGATTAGAGTGGCAGACAGGTCAAATGTACTATCTACCATTGATTGTAGTGTCAGATCAAAATGAACTATCTATGCTGATTAGAGTGGTATCTATATATAACTTACTATCTAATACTGATTAGAGTGGCAGACAGGACCAATGTACTATCTACCATTGATTGTAGTGTCAGATCAAAGTGCACTATCTATGCTGATTAGAGTGGTATATATATATAACTTACTATCTAACTCTGATTACAGTGGCAGACAGGTCCAATGTACTATCTACCATTGATTGTATTGTCAGATCAAAATGAACTATCTATGCTGATTAGAGTGGTATCTATATATAACTTACTATCTAACACTGATTAGAGTGGCAGACAGGACCAATGTACTATCTACCATTGATTGTAGTGTCAGATCAAAGTGCACTATCTATGCTGATTAGAGTGGTATATATATATAACTTACTATCTAACTCTGATTACAGTGGCAGACAGGTCCAATGTACTATCTACCATTGATTGTATTGTCAGATCAAAATGAACTATCAGAAAAGTGGCAGAAAGTGGCAGAAAGCTCCAATTTACCATCTATTACTGATAAGAGTGGCATAGCTTTAATGTACTATTTCCACTGATTAGAGTGATGCAGACAGTGTATAATAAACTCCCCCAAAATCGTAAAAAAGGAAATCTTCCAAAACAGCTTTTTTCTAATTCCTGACAAAGGGATTATCGTCCCGACGAAGGGCGGGGGGCCCTAGGGTAGTGGTTAGCACCGCTGCCTTTCACGCCAGAGTTCGGGGTTCGGTTCCCGGTCTCGGCGATTGAAAGAAACAAAAATGTTTCTTCCCCATCCACGTGTGAAAGTCAGTATTGCGGGGAGCCTCCGTGACCGAGAGGTAGCGTGCTCGGCCTCAGACCGCCAGGGCTCGAATTTCGAATCCTGTGTCTGGAGGACAGTGTCATCTCAATCATCTCACCATCCTCAGGAGGTTCTCCTGGCCCAGTTTAGCCTATATGTGCACAAACGTGGCCTAAAGCCCGATTCATTTCATTATGTCCCGACGAATTTTCTTTGTGAGGATTCTTTTTCGTTTTCACAAATTCTCGTTTTTGATAATTCTTCTCATTTTCACGAATTTTCAATTTTGTCAGTTTTCGTTGTGACGATTTTTTTTCACTAAGTCTGTTTACGGGACAGCGTGTTATTAATTTGAAAAAGAAGGAGGTCTATCATTCATACGGATGTAACCGTTCTCAGTTCAAAACAAAATTAACGCAATGGTGATCTTCAATGATTTCACCTCTCGAGCCAGATAGAAAGTATTGTTGATCCCTCTGACTTACATAGATAAGATGGGGTGGACATGTGTGACCAAGTGACCGGTGGCGGGCGCTTCATATTTGTATCTTCCGGCTGTGTTTTCATTTTTTTCTGTTACCAAAAAACAAAAAATAGGTTACTAGAAAATAATATTAAAGATTTCGTTTCTTTTCGTTATCACCAGCAAAAATTATTTTCTTATTTTTTGTTGTCTACCACTGTACATGGCCCCAACGAATATACTATCTACCACTATTAGAGTGATACGTAGCTACAACCCGCTATCAACCACTGAGCAGAGTGGACGATAACTCCAACGTACCGTCTACACTGATTATAATGGACGATAGATTCAATGGATAAAATTATTAAATACAATTTGGGGTGATCTGGATTTAAAACATGGACTTAAGTTTTGCATGGTGCCGCGATATATCCACAATACCGTACTTCATAACTTAAACACCATACTTCATATGCTACACCATACGTATGTTAATACCAGAGATTTAGTGTTTGAAATGACAGAGAAAGGTTCTCTCTACTTCTCTCAAATGGGCCGATCTATTATCGATTTCGCCATGTCTTTTATAAACATTTAGCCATAATGTTATAAAGAAAACTACAAATATAATAGTGTGATCTTCTTTGTGTACTTGCATCCAAGATGTGTTTTCCCTTCCCTGTCTGTAGGACATTTCGTGCAAAAAGCAGTATTCATTCACACTACATTCAAGTGAAAATGATAGTTTTAACGCTTTTACCGCTATAGTCGTTTTTAATCCGTTTTATCAGCTGATTATTGTTATTGGGAGCAAAATGTGTGTTTAAACATTTAGATTTGCAAATGATAGGTCGTAACTTGTGGGTCGCGGTAGCGAGACACAAGTTTAAGTGTTGAAAATTTAATTTTAAAATAGCGCATTAAGGGTTGATTGCAAGCGTTTCCCAGGTTCTCTATCACCTGACTTGCTGAAGCGAAGTGTTGGCTATTAGTATATGCCTTTATGTATTTTCGTGCAAAATATTTGTTAAAATTGATTTTTTTGTTTATTCCCATTTGGAACATAATAGTGATGAGAAAAAAAGGGGATTGCATGTTTTTTCTAACTCTTTAAATCCATCAAAATTGACTAAAGCCAAAATGGCCGCCATGATTCCAAGATCTTATTTATTTTATCATAATTTTTAAAATAATGAACACAAAAACATGTATAATATATCGATTTGTATAGTTTTCAAGGCAAGAAAACTGATAACACCATTATATTTTAGAAATAAAAGAGACAGGCCCGGGCTAAAATCATAAAAAAAGCGGTGATTGTATTTTGGCTTCCTAATATGACCATATGATGTAAACATGTCCATACTAGAACTGCAAAATTTTTCTAATTTTTGGCCTGCACATTCACCAGCTAGGCTAAATATAGAGACGAAATTCCTAATTTATATTTTTGGACAACCATGTAAAAAATAAGACATACGGGAATTTAGTCTCTATATCTAGCCTAACTGGTGAATGCGCAGCAGAAATTTTTTTAAAAAAACTTGTGCAGTTCTAGTCTATGGACATATTTACATGATATGGTCATATTAAGTAGCCAATATAAAATCACAGATTTTTTGATGATTTCAGCCTGGGCCTGTCCCTTTAACAATTGAAGGGGTCAGAAAAAAAAACCAAGGCTAAGTCAGTTTTTCAAAAAATCGACTATGGGGTACCATAGGACAAAAAAAACAGTGTGCCATGTGTCTACCACAACATACATGTATCATGAAAATAATCAAATTTGATGCTAAAGCGACGATTTTGTTCTGGACAAAATTAATGCTAAGTTAACTATTTTTGCTCTATGGTACCCCAAAATCAAACATCTGAAAAAAAATGAAAAATGACTTAGCCTTGTTTTTGTTCTGACCCCTTCAATTTAAGCTCGATTGTTCTCGCTTTAGCAAAAATATATACAAACATAGCATACGATATCTGCTACGTGTCCTAGATGTTGTGTGCTAGGCCTTGAACAAAATTTAGGATACTGTGTGAAGGGCAGTTCCATCTGATACATCTCACCGTGCGCAAGAGGTTATCACCCTATAGGGGGTGGGGCACTAGGTGAAAATTTGGGTTTGGTGTGCAGACAGGATAGTCAAGCCCTTAGTCTTGAATAGACATTTGTGGTCAAAATATACCTTTAAATATACAAATTGTGCCGAAAATAACTAGGCCCTATACAGTTTCGGGCGAAAACATAACAGTTCATAGGCCTATACAGACTTGGACGATAACAGACACTTTTTGAATACACACAATGCTCGGGATAGCTATAACAGTTTCAACAAACAATCTGTCATTTTCTAAAAAAGACATGAAAACCCTGCTTTTTGCACAGCACACTCATCTAGGCATAATCAGGTAATGTTCGAGACACAAAGCAGCCTTTGAATAAGCACATGATACAGCTTGGTTATTTTATTGACGTTTGAATATGCAGTACATGTGATTTTCATACCCTTAGATGTACAAAAATTGTCACCTCTTGAAAATACAGAAATGGGTACAGCTCTAATACACCATGTACACGGGAAGTTATGCTGGTCCAGTTTAGTCATAATTGATATCTGCAAGCAAGTGTCCGAATACCCCAGCCATTCGCTCACTTCTTTACCCATTTATATCCCCCCCCCCCCCCTATGATATATATTATCAACACATTTCTCAAATATTATTCAATTAATTGCAATTTTTTAAATATTACATAGAACATTATCTTCAATGCAAGGAAATACCAATGGCAGTTACTAAAATTACATTCTGGTTTGTTTTAATGACAATATATAACGATAATATAGAAGTTTAAATAGTCTGTGTTTCAAACGTCTATATCACATTTTTGAACCTCCACTCGAGTCGTGACCTCAAATATGTTGAACATGAAGTTATATAATTATATTACCGGTATTAAGAATGCTGCCACAAAAACACTTAAAAGTTGCAATTTTTGTTTAATTCTAGCAGTCAAAAAATGTAATATGACAAAACTTATTAACTGGTGCTTACCACTCCGAAAACATGTAACTTGATTTACTGTAGGTTACTAGCAACATATTATATGTGCATAGATTCATGCGATGATTGTAAAATAAGTGTTTTAGAATTATAATCTCATCTGCCTGATTCACCTACTTCATTTATCTGATATAACAATACCAGTCAGAATTTTTAATATATTGCAGATTATATTATCGGAACTATCATTTCTCTACATATATATCGGAAAAGAAGATAATTAAAACCAAAGTATTTTGTGAGAGTTTCTGAGAGTGGTTCTCTTGATCAACTCTTAACCCTTTAAGTCCTCATGATGCATTAAAGCATCATTTCACATCCCTGAAAACAGACTTAATTTTCCTATAACTAAGGGTTTTAGAACGAACATTTCCATGAAACTGGTTTACCAATACATGGCAATTTTCTAAAAAAATTCACCCATATCAAATCATTTACCATTGTAATCTTCATCCACTACAAGTCGAGAATTGCGAAAGCAATTCGCGGCTTGTAGTGGATGAAGATTACAATGGTAAATTCAGGCTTGAAAGGGTTGAAAAGAAGCTAAAAGAAGCTTCGACTCTGTGCGTACTTTGGATTCACGTTTCACACAAGTGTTGCCATTACATATTATAACTACATCTCTCTCTATATATTGTATTATTTGGTAGTGTAGTATCGGGGTACCATTAATTGTATCGATAACAATTTTCATAATGTTATTGACAAAATCCGTAATTATACAATATAGTTTACAATATAAATTTAAGGATAATGGCTTTACACAATCATGGTCATACCTCTAACAGCTCTTTAAATAATAACGATTAGATGTTTTTAATGTTGAGTAAATTTTTCAGACATACGTGCCACAAGGATACATTAGGCCTGCTCCTAACTTACATTTCAGAAATTTAACAACAGCAATGCAAGATGCAGACGGTACGGCCGCCTTTGCCATCACAATATGACCAATTTTTAGTTTCAACTCTACCAAAATTGGAAGAGAAATATAGGCCTAGCTACAATATTAGATTGAATGCTACAAATAAATGAAATATCATTTGCGGAAGATAGTTTAGACTTGTATTACAATTAAATGCCAGAATTGCGTAATAATTGTTTTATGTATGATGAGCTATTATTGGTCTTCGCAATGACCTTAGGTTGTCCTTGGTATGATATTTTGTTTGTTACTGTAAAAGCCAACTCTGCAACCCGAATCGATATAAATCTTTATTTTCTTTAGCATATGCCTACCCCTTTCCAATAATGTATAAAACATGACTTTTTTGCGTCAAATTATGTAAGTGCTTTGGGACGGGTGTGAAAGAAACCCAGTATGGCATGACCTTGTTGTTGACTATATATTTGTTTGCAAATAAGCTATAAATTATATAGCACCGAGTTATTAATACCTATAGGCATCTGTGTAAATATCTAAATATGAAAAATATTTCAGTTACTTCCAATCTTCTAATTTAGTATGTAATATGACATCATTTAAGATTTTGGCCTCCTGAAGTGTTAGTTGCGCAGTTGGCGTCTTACCCATTATACCCTCTTGATAGATTGGTGGTTCATATTATAACCTATCATGCAGTTGGTTATGCTTATGGGTGATGCGTAGGCTTAGTACACGCGTATAATGAATATATTTGCCGGTATATATGTAATTTACTTGGGAATATACATATTGAAGCTTATCATAGAATTTTAGGCATTACTATGATGGCGAATGATGGTAGAATTTGTTTTATTGTAGTTCCTGATAAAAATATGGTTTGTTGCTCAAAATATAACTTTAGTGATTTCATGGCAGCCATTTTGAATTTCATGTTTTACAAAAAACCCACAAGGATGAGAGCTCCACATCTGCCCAGATATCACCATAAGGGTACCAGCCAAGCATAATCAAAACAGAAAAAAACTATCAGGCAAAACAGTGTTAGTCGCAGTTTCACTGCGATATCCGGTTGTTTTTGCTTACATTTGCATAAATATAGACTTTACAATATTTTGTTCTAAAAACAAATGACAGAATTTGCTTTCTCATATTTGAAAACAGAAGAATAGACATATTATTTTTTTTCTAGCGTACTATGTAGTTGCAAAATTATTCGTAAAAATGTTTATTTTTATATACATTGGCGGCCATCTTGGATTTCGCTATTTTGGACTTTTTCTCGACTTATAAATACATGATGTCAACTCGTACCCGACAAGGTATGTATCAGATGATGATACGAGCTGACATCTCGTATCACACAACAGATGTCAACTTGTACGCATTTCAACTCGTACCCATGTCAACTCGTACGACTAATAGATGTCAATTCGTACCATCATTATATGTTTCAAATAATCTAAGCAATACGTGTTTTGCAATCTCAGAGATAAATTATTTACCATAAAAAATCATCAGATTATATAGGACATATAAATTCAGATGTGGTGCCTTGGGCTGGCACATGATACCCTTTCCATGTTCTTAGCTGAGACATATAGGCCTACGACTTGACGTACTTTGAGCTTGCTTTTCACAGTAATTGTCACCACCACCACCCCCCCCCCCCGCCGTCTGTCCATTTTTTATTACGTAACGGGATCGTATGTAAGCTTAATAGTCAGGTCGAAATAAGGGAATATGTTCTCTAAAAAAGTGCCGAAGGCATTTTGGGGTAAAAGTGTTTTGAAACCTGTTTTAACCTAATTTGAATGTGCTGATTTTAAAAATGCTGTTTGCCAAGCTCAATTTCGACCCTTTGACCCCTAAAATTCCAAAACAAAATAGTTAATTAAAATAACTTATTTAGAGATAATATCAACAATTTTTATTGGCACAAATCAGAAATTTGCATTCTAACTTATAAAACTATTTGAGCGTAGCAAATAAAGATACTATATTTTAATTTAAAAAATAATTCAACCCTTTAGTCCCTAAAATTACAAATAATAAGGTTATTTTTTGTTTCCTGTTGAAAGATGCATTTTGTGATGAACATGTCTCGATATAGGGTTGAAAGTGACTCAAATATAGTGATTGAAAAATATTATTGCATATATTTGAAATAACCCTTTAACCCTTGAAACTAACAAACAATCAAAGTGGACATAAAAAGTGTAATAAAAAACAATAATATGTAAAATTATGGATAAAATAATTCATAACCACTAACTAACCAGTATGACTTTAAAATTAATTGATAATTATGCTTTGTTTTAACCTTGTAGCATTTGAAACGTTTTAACCCTTTGCTTCACGAACCCTTGTAATAATTATTATTCATGTGATAAAAATGTCAACCATTGCTCGGCGTGTGTAGGCGGGGTAACAACTATAAAAAAAAACAGATGTCTATCATATATAATTGATCGAAGCAAAAATAGTCATTTTTTAAAAAACATTTTTCAATCGTATATATATAATTAATTAATACACTAAATAATATGTTTCCTTGGAGCGTAAGCACAGAAGATTCAGGCACACAAGCTCACACTCCAGGCTATATGTCTAATAAACTATGTCTATAAGTAATTTTCCAAACATCCTTTCTCTTCTCATTAAACTATGTAAGCCTACGTATCCCTTCATGTTTTAAGTAATAATTATATGAATAAACTTTCAGCCATAAAATCCCTTTCTATTTTTGGGTCGTGACTCAACTTGTTAGCAAATATTTGCGGTGAACGAAAATTATTAGTAGACCTAACAAAAACTTCTGATGCTACAGTATCAAGTAACAGGTTTTTAAATATTATAGCCAACACTTCATTGCTTTCATTAATGAAACAATCTGCTCATCCGGACTTAAGCAAGGCAATGCTAATAAAGACGACAGTTTATGTTTATTACATCAATTTAACACAATCACTATTTTTTTAATGTGGTTAACCCTTTAACCGCCAAATTATTCAATTTGAATTTTTACCCACTTGAAGTTGTGTCCTGCTGACGCGATCCACAACTTCAAGTGAGTGAAAATTATTCAGATTTGACAAAATGGAGGTCAACTCTTTTCAAATCTAGCTGATTGATGTCACATTTCATCTTTAACATTTTTTAAGTGTGGTACTTAATGTGCTAAGAAAAAATGAAAACCCGAATCTATGCGGCACCGGCGGTTAAAGGGTTAATGTATCTGTGCTTAGTGTGGGTGGATCCTCACGATTTGCTGGCACCCACATGCGCAGCATGGGCAACGTTTTGGGGAGTGGGGCTGTCATGACAAAGCCATCATTGATCAATGACGTTAAATGAAACAACGCACTTGTTTAATATCTATCTGGAAACTGTAGAATTCAAAAGACTGTGAAAAAATAATGATAGTGATCATTTTAATCTGTTGAAAAGGAAAGTTGTCAGTACATCCTAAGATAAAACGATTTTTTTCACTATAGGCTATTCGGACCAAGTCCAGTATTCTAAACCCGATCATTGGAATAGTGGTTCAGCTTGTCACATGATGAGATCAGCCAACCACCGCCGTCATTCATTTGTAATTTAAATTAGGGGTAGAATACCAGATTTGAACAGGCTTTTCTATATCCTTTGAAAGCTTTACTATAGTGAGCACATCGAGAAAATGACTCTACTGCGACTAATCACAGCATACCATGGTCACTAACATTATGATTCAAGAACTTCATATTGGAAATAATGCTGATCTCACGAGTTCGTTCGAATAAAATGTTCCTATAAATGATCAGATTGAACGATGCTAAAAGCATCATGTTAGGTGAAAGATGAACATGAATGTGTTACATGGTTTTTTATTACGCTTGTAATATTTCCCATATCTATTCGATAATTGTTCATTGAGATATGCTTTAATAAAATTGATGTTGTCTTTAACACATGCACAAACTCAGTCCAATCAAGACTCGTCTGATTGGGATGATACACTCCTAAAAACCAGAAGAGTCTAGTCTTTTTGTAAAAAGAAACTGGGTATGTCGCCCCTCCAGCAGCGTAACCATAAAGGTTGATAGATATTAGATGTTTTTATATCTACAGCATCTTCTCCCGCAAGGTTCGCTACTACTGAGACCTCGCTGTGTCAAGACTTGCTGCCTGGAAGATGATATACAGTAACTAAATCGTCTTTGGGCTCAATCAGTTGGGCAACAGTTTTAATATCTTCACAGCCGATGATGTACAAAAAACAAATGTGGCCTGTCAATACTCCCAGCAAACACGAGACGTTGACCCAGTGCTGGTCAATTCTGCGACGCTGCCCAGCATAAAACCGGCAATGGTTCAACACCTCGTGTTTGCTGGGCTGCGGATCAGGCGGTGCAAGCCGACACCGACCCAATGTCTGGTAAATGTTGGGCCAGCGTCGCCGGTGCTGGCTAGTATCCATACAACCGTAGTCAGTAGGCTTACTTCATGCTGGCTGTAATACCCACACGATGCTTTGAACAAAAGCTGGGTTAATGTTGGCCTGCCGTCTGTGACGCTGGCCCACATGCAGCGTGACGTCAAACACGACACGGTCACCCAATACTGGGCTAATGTTGGCTCAGCGTCGTAGACGATGGGCCAACAATAGCCCGACATTGGGTCAACGTCTCGTGTTTGACCGCCTGCATGATAGACGGAGAGAACAGAGCGCACAGACACAAAACTGATGTGACATAAAAATGAGCGTGAGAAGTAAACCTATATGTCTCCCCTTCTGTATACAGAGGGGAGACATAAAAATTAGTAACAATTATCAATATTGATTGATAAAATGAATTCCTATGAAGCGTGTGACCTGCCTTTAACTTGGGGTAGAGCCAAATGTTTTATTGCATATTTGGAAAACATGAATGGCAAAATAATTATGGACAAATAAGTAGGTAAGCTTTACATTCCAACTCAGACCATGTAGCTGGTTACCTGTCTCACCAATACATATTATATTACATGATTCGAATCTCAACTCGACAGTCATCGTTCCTATACCCTAGGGTAGTGGTTTGCACCGCTGCCTTTCACGCCAGAGTTCGGGGTTCGTTTCCCGGTCTCGGCGGTTTGTAAGAAATAAAAATGTTTCTTCCCCATCCACTCGTAAAACTCAGTATTGTGGGGAGCCTCCGTGACCGAGAGGTAGCGTGCTCGGCCTCAGACCTCCAGGGTTTGAATTTCGAAACCTGTGTCCGGAGGGCAGTGTCAACTCACTCATCTCACCATCCTCAGGAGGTTCGCAAACTCTACTATGTTCACATTCTGAAGGGCACATAATTTTACTGTGATTGGTTGTGTCACGGATCAGATATTATTGTGTGCTGAATATTTGTGTGCTGAATTTGTGTAGACTGTTGTAGTAGGTGACACAATCTGTTCTGTTCTGAAATTTCAAGCACAAGAACGACTACCCTGATACAACATGTAATATAATTTTATAGAAGGCACGTACAATACCATATTTTTATCTGATGAAAAACTATTCAAGCTCACATCTTAGTGTTGTATTCGTGGTAAACTTGTACTAAAAAGGATGTCGCTTCCGCATATTCCTAATAAGGGTTTTGGAGATGTGTAAGATATTTTGTTATTGTATGATATTAGTACGGGCGAGGCTATACGTCCTATTGGAAATGATTTTTATTAAACAATAAAAAAGTATCGCAAATAAAAATAATTTTAGAACATAACGGGTCTTGTTATTAAAATGCTCGGGGTTTTCCTTCACTTTAAAGTTTCAGACCAGGGTTCGAATTTCAAATTCGGTGGCTAGAGGGAAGTGTTTTCTCATTCATCTCACCATCCTCAGGATGTTCTCCTGGCCCAGTTTAACCTATATGTGCACAACGTTGGCCTAAAACCCCATTCATTTCATTTTAATTTCTTAAAAGTTAAAACTAGTAATTCCAATAAAAAGGCTAGGATGAAACATTTACCACACCGGTTTTATTTCTGCACATCCACATAAAAAATATTACACAAAATAATGTCATACGAGCATTTCTAAGGTAAAAACTTTAAACGCGTGTATCTCAGTTTTAAAGAAACTTGAGTTAACATGTCTTGGATAGAACCCTATATATGATTATTATTAAGCAATTTACTGAAGAGTTAGCAATTTATTTTTAATGCTGTAGGCCGATATCAGCTCCTTATTTGACCTACTGTGTAGTGTTTTTCTAGAAAAATAATTAATATGGACTGTATAATGAAGTGTCGCATTAGAACTTTCAATCTCCTTATTGATAATGATATATTACAGATGACATTAAATATTGTGAATAATTTTAAAAACAATACATTTAGCGGGGTGTTAGATGATGAAATGCGTGATAAATATAAATGTGGCTTAGTAAACAAAGGGTTCTTAAATTAATAATCCTGCTATATCTCAAACGTGTTAATACAATATCATTTGTAAGCAAAACGCATACATCTTTCATTTTCACATAAAAACGGTGGTTATTTTAGTTGGCTTTAAGGGATTAAAGTGTCAAAACAGAGCTTGGCAAACAGTATTTTTTAATTTGGGACACCCAAATTAGGTTAATAAAGGAAATCCTGACCTCACGATTAAGTAATTTAATAAAGAGTTAACAATTTATGTTCAATATCTCTTATGTTCTTTGTTTCAACCGATTATCTTGTGTTTATTCTCATCAATTTAGGACAATATTTAGATTATAGGACTCAAAGTTTTGAATAAAAATCTACAACCTACAACATAACATTGATAATAGTTTATTACACATGTCAATTGTGATTTGTGAATGTTCTAAAAATAGTAGGGACCTACTCTATTGAATAAAAAATGTTTATTATCTTGTGTTTATTCTCATCAATTAAGGACAACATTTGGATTATAAGACTCAAAGTGTTGAATAAAAATCTACAACCTACAACATAACATTGATAATAATTTATTACACATGCCAATATTATTGTGGTTTGTGAATGCTCTAAAATAGTAGGGACCTACTCTATTGAATAATAAATGTGTTTAATATAAATTTAGCTTTTAGTAACCAAAGGATTAGCTAAAAAAATATCCTTTTATAAACGTGACTAATTTATTAATACAATATGATTTTATATGCTTATTTGTATACATAACGCGTAAATCTTGTATTTTTAAATAGAAAACAGTGGTTATTTTAATTTGCGATTGTGGGGCTCAAAGAATCAAAACCCAGCTTGGCAAACATTTTTTTTGAATTCAGGACACCCAAATTAGGTTAATAAAATTTCAAAACATTTTTACCCCAAAATGCCTACGGGAATTTTATTTTGTGGAATTTCGACCGGACTATAAGCATAACGGTACTAATGCTACTAAGTAGGGCGATACTCCCTTTGACCCTTCCTGTTCTGGAGTTTATGAAATAACACATAAAAACATCACATATATACCTCACAGTTGCTTTAGATTCATTAATTGTCTTATGAGTACAAGTACACAAACAGTAACAACTGGCATCACCCTTTTTGACTTGTGTTCACTATGACGCAACGCCGTAAATAAACTTAA
Organism: Flabesymbios commensalis; assembly: GCA_964017125.1. NCBI lineage: Eukaryota > Metazoa > Annelida > Polychaeta > Terebellida > Flabelligeridae > Flabesymbios > Flabesymbios commensalis. The sequence goes on from OZ024917.1 coordinate 40,202,150, forward strand.
TGGCATTACCAGGGTGATTACTAATTATCTGGGAGGGACCATAGCTGCTAATCCCATTAATTTGACATGCGACGTGGCTCAATAACTCAATTAAATTAGGTATTATTTTACTACTAAAACAAAAGTTACAAGATTGTGTTATGTATAACCCATACATTCATTATCCTCCTGAATTATCTTTGGTACGAGTTGACATCCAGTGATGGAATACGGCGTTAGCTCATCGGTGTTGGGCCCATCACTGAAGTTAAACAACGCCGGGCTCGGTCCATAATTGGATGAGTGACCGCCTGGGACTGCCACTACCCGGTGCTGTATACACTAGGACATGCGTGCAGCGATGTCGTGTCGTGGGGCTCAGAGAACCACGTACATCAGATGGCTCGTCCGACTGAACTAGAGTTGAACGTAAAAGAACCTAAATGGACGTAGGCGCAGTTTCCATCCGGCGAGACCCTAGAAAATCCATAATGTGGTGCGATAGCACCCGTGGCGCGATATCACAATAGTGCGTACTGCCACGTAACATACAGATACAGATACAGATGGTACAAGTTGACATATGTTGTGGTGTGGTCAGAGATGTCAACTCGTAGGCTTACCATCATTTGATACTTGCCTTTTTGGGTACGAGTAGGCATATTATGGTGGTACGAGTTGACATCACTGTCTTGTGATACGAGTTAACATGTACTGGTGGTACGAGTTGACATGGGTACGAGTTGACATGGGTACGAGTTGACATAGGTACGAGTTGACATGAGTACGAGTGACCGGTATTCTGTTAAACCACCGTCAGTGACGCCGGTCTAATATCATCCCTTAACCCTTTAACCGCCAAATTATTTAATCTGAATTTTCACTCACTTGAAGTTGTGTCTCGCTGACGCGATCCACAACTTCAAGTGAGTGAAAATTATTCAGATTTGACAAAATGGAAATCAACTCTTTTTAAATCTTGCTGGGTAATGTCACATTTTATCTTTAACATATTTAAAATGTGGTACTCAATGTGCTAATAAAAAATGAAAACCCAAATATATGCGGCAACGGCGGTTAAAGGGTTAAAGCGCTGAAATATGTTGATTATTTTGTCTGAACATAGGGTCCCTTACATTTATGTAAAGTCTTCCGAGCCCGCACTGCAATCAGAAATGTATACGTGCCAACAAACACAGAACATGTGCATAACATGTATACAGCGTCGCGCTAAACACTGAGCTACACGCGCTTACCATTAGCAGGGGATTAGATCGCTGTAAACACTGAGCTACTAACGCTTAGCGTTAGATCGTGGTAAACACTGAGCTACAAACTATCAGCATTAGATCGCGCTAAACACTGAAATGACAGGTAAGTTAATATTGCTTACGTGGCTTCTGCGCAATCATGGGAATATCGCTACAGACGGAAGCTCGAAGTCGGGACTATGCTCTCATATTATAGAATGACTTCAAGGGTCCTTTATAGTGCTCAGTACCATAGACAGCACTGCACACTCTGGGCCTTTTGAACAATTTGCAGCACTGTATATGCAAAATCCCGACGACAAACATCGACCCGGCCGGGACTCGGACCCAGTACCTCTGATTTTCGAGCCACCGGGGCCGGCTAACGAAATGACGGAGTTATTTTGAATAGGCTTAGTATCATGAGTATAACAAAGCCAAAGCCAAAGCCAAAATATATTATTTGCTTACTTGTAAAGTATTAAAAGCTTCGTTTTGAATAGTTTATTTCAAATATATTGTGAAATAGATTGCGTGTATCATGTTTTTATTATTTGCAATATCGTCAATGTACCACTGACTGATTTTTATTCCCATTTAGCCGAAACAAAAGCCAACTAATTGCCACCGCTTCGCAATAAATGTTTTATTAGTGAACCAATTTTGTTGAAAGGCATTGCTGATTGTATTAAAGGCGATACCTTTTTACACTAACTCAGCGTTATTCCGCTGCCTTTTTGTAGTTATATGGATTCATCTAATCCATATTGAGAAACAGTCCAGTTTTGCTGGCTTCGTAAGCAAACTTCTAGCACATGTAGCAGTCCACGGTGCAATTCTTTTTTTGTATGATATGCTGCTTCACATGAGGGGAAAGCATAATTGAACCGATATCAATGCCATTGTGAGACTTGAAAAGGATTTATAAACCGATTAAATGTCACAGCTTTGACAAATTGATATCATAATGTTAACCGTTTACCCGCTAACTGTGATCTTGTTAAAATGTTCACCCTATAAAAGCTCAGATTTACATTATTTGAGCCCAAATTTTACCAATTTTGGCTTTTAAACACACATTTCATTCCCGATCACATTGATATGATCGGCTACTAAAATGGATTGATAAGACAAATATAGTCGTCCTTTGCGATGAAAGGGTTAACTCTACTAACCCCAGGTGTTTTTAAATTGCATAACATGACTTGTGAATTGTTGCCGAAATTCTAAAATTAAACCTTTACCATGTCTACGCGCTAATCACGACCATAGTCGTGTTTAGTATATTTTATTAGCGTTAAATCAAAGTTTTTGGAAATTAAATATGTGTTTAAACAAGAAGATTTGAAAATGTTTGAAAAAAAAATCAAATATCAAAAAATCAAATATCAGTAATTTTCGTCCACTTGAAGTTGGGGGTCGCGGTAGCGGGAAACAACTTTAAGTAGGTGAAAAATTAAATAAGGTGAGTAAGTAGTTAACATAAACAAATCAATCATGTCAACATCTATCGCTTTAACCCATACAGCGCGGGGACCAACTTTAGTCGTCAGAATCTGACGTCTGTATAGACGGCAGATTCTGACGACTAAAGTCGATCCCTGCACTGTAAGAGTAAAAAATATTTCTACTGTTCGTAGACCCATAAATAACATAGGTATGCAAATGAATCAGAAAGAGCTACACTGTAAAAATAGTGTTTGTGTTTAAAATTGCTCGGAAACGTGTTTTCGACAGAACATTATTATTATTATGTTTAAATTATAAGCACCACGATGTATAAACATGTTAAAATCACACATGATTAGAAATTAAATACCAAGATCTCCGCTGCCGTTTAAATTGCAAACGTGTTGTAATTAGACGCGTCTCCAAATTGAGCGCCATCTGGTTAATGGCAGAAACAGTGACGCACGCTGCCTGGTGTGGTAAAAGAAACCTAGCAGAAGATGGAGGAAATCAAACTGGTAAGGCCTAAGCTTAGTATATGAATCTGCATTCATCCAGCTTTTAGTTATTGAAATTATGTTTCTGTGTACAGTGGTTTATTTGTTGTGCATCTATGTGATAGCTTATGAGATTAATTTTCCCAAAGTAGTTTGTTGTAAGAATTTTCTGGGTGTTTTAGTGTAGACTAGAAACAACAGTGGGCGATAAGGCCTCAACTTCAAGCACATGTCATGGAACATGTTTTCAATGAACGTGTTCAGTTGCCGTTCCAGGGTTTGGTGTTTAGGCATTCATTTTAATAAGACTAGTAGTAGTTTAGTTGACACGCACTTGGCAGTCAGCAGTGACTCTATACTCAAAGTCATAATTAATCTGGATCGCATCTTAATTTATTCTAATCTGGCTTTTAAAACCTAAAATAATAACTTATCAAATTAGACTACAATTTTTTTTCATTAGTATAACCCATTTTCCAGTAGTAATCAGGTTAACTAATTTGCATGAGTATCCTATACTTTTCATATTTGTTAATTATATCACATGAATTTGATGTATTTTTCAGGGAGACAACTTTATAGCCATTCGACAACAAAGAAATGTTCACCTCCAAGATTTATTGTGATCCCGCAAAGTTTGTATAAAGGTTTATTCTAAGACGGCCTGAAAGTTGCAGGTGGAGAAAAAATGGGAAAATGATTGACATCGCAATATCCAAATCAGTCTCCTGGTGATGAATAGATTTTCACCTCCACCTAGTTGGCATATTGTTTCTGTTGAAACAATGTTTTTGTTTGTTTTTGGTTTGCTTTAATAAACGGATCCAAGAATATTTTTGTTTTACAGTGTTTTTTCTCCAACAACCTGCAATATATTATGCCGCTCTATTACTGCAAGGCAGTTTTAGAATTTCAGACTTTTCTGCTCAACTCACATTATTTATAAATTATCATTCAAAACATGTGTAAATACAAGTAGAAACATGTTTAAATTTTGTAAATGTCAATATATAAACATGTCAAATATAACCTGAACATGTTTGGATGGGACGCGTCTAGGCTAAGCATGTCAACCAGAAAACATATTCAAATTTAGTACATGTCAATATCTGAACATGCCCAATATTGCCTAAACATGTTAGAATGAAACACGTCTAGGTTAAACATGTTAAGCCAAATAACATATTTTATTACTATACATGCTTCACTCGAACATGTTTAAATTGTTGTTACGCGTTTTGGCTAAACATGTTCAGTCTAAGAACATGTTTTAATACCACACATGTTTCAAACTAAACATGTATACACGTTTTGGGGCTTAGCTGTTCAAATGCTATACATGTTTAGCATAGCCGCGTTCTTTACATGGGGGCAAATAAAGTGTTTAGAAAAGTGCTTACATTCTAAACACTGTTTTTACAGTGTAATTAAGACATCTATGATAATTTTAAATTAAAAATAACCCTTCGGTCGCCATGGCTTATACAAAATATTTCAGCGCTGTAAGAGTTAATTGTTAAAGTGACTGGAATGTCCCAGATTTACAAAGGATTAATATCTCAATGAAAAATCACAACGTTTGATTGTGATTGATAATACCATTATTCTATTCATAAATTTTGAATAAAAAATGTTACAATAGTTGCTTACATTGCTATTTATTTAATAATTTATTTATTATGATATGCCATGTATTTGAACACTTCGGATATTATTTATATGTGTGCAGAGATGGAAACATTGTCAGCTAACTCTTCAGTCGAGGATATTAAGGTGCCATGCAGATAATTATTAAACTGTTACTTTTGGTGTTTTTATATTGTTTTTAGTTATCAGTCTGCTGCACTTGTCAATACCAATCACAGCTTGACATGTCACGCTTCTACGCAACAGCAACAGCAACAACATCCACCATCCCTGAAAATAAGAACAGGATCCTTCCATCAGATCAGAGAAGGAATGGATGCGAATACCTAATGTAGAGACGCAGCATGGATTTTTTTCCGTGGGCGTCCTTCCATTCATGACTTTGACACCAGAGACCCGGACCCACGTGAGAGGTTGGCAGCACTTAGGCTCCTCCTTGTCCGGCGTAATTGTCCCATTTGTCATAGATTAGGGGCTTCATATGGGCATAGCCATTGACATTACTGACAAAATGTTAGACTCAGCTAAATGGTGCAACGTTGAGTAACTGTTGAGAAGTTGTTTTCTACCGCAGCCCAAGTTTCTGTCAACAGTGTATCACTATTTTCACAGAATAAACAAGCAACAAAGAATAACTGACTAATAAGCCTTTAGGGTCCAAGTCTTGTATTCTACTAACCCCGACCAATCGAAGCGTGGATCAGCCTGTCACATGACGAGATCGGCTAATCACCGCTGTCATTCAGTTGTTATTTAAATAACCGGGTAGAATATGAGACTTGGGCCGGCTTTAGCCCTTAAACCGCCAAATTACTTAATTGTAATTTTCACCCACTTGAAGTTGCGTCTCGCTGACGCGATCCACAACTTCAAGTGAGTGAAAATTATTCACATTTGACAAAAAATTGTGGTCAACGATTTTGAAATATTGCTGCTAGGTGTCACTTTCTATCTTTAACAGGAATGTTTGAAACTGATATGTAGTGTGCTAATCATTAGCACACTAACATTAGTAATGGACTGTTAAACCTGATTACAATCGGAACCGGTGGTTAAAGGGTTAAGTTGCCTGTGTGCGGATACTGTCTAAACTGGACCAGGATAAGATGACACTGCCCTCCAGAGACAGGACTCGAAATTCCACCCCTGGCGGGCTGCAGCTCCAGAAAATACTGAATTCCTACGACTGAGCAAAGAAAAAACATTCGTTTATTTGAATACGGAATGCCAGAGCGCACCGGGGGGGGGGGGGTTGGTAAACCCATGACGTCCCACTTTACTTATTAACTACAACAGGGTCTCCGCTCATTAAACAGGAAACACGGGACGTTGACCCATTGCTGTCTCAATGTTGGGCCAGTGTCGTAGACGGTGGACCAACATTGAGCGAACAAGGCCTCAACGTACACAAGCCTACAAAAAGACAATTTGTTTACATCAATCTAATCAGTCTGGGTCTGGCCTATGTCGCTTTGATGCCTTGTGATAGCAAAGTAGTCAAGACGTCAAGACATAACGCCCCATTGGATATGTATCTGTCACTTTGTAAGGTGACAGATACAGCTTTCATATCCAAGGGGACGAATTAGTATTCCATTTGCTACACTGTCGGGTTTATATCATAGTAGACCATCTGATATCCCGGCCTACTATTCAATTAGGACAGTGTAAAACTATTAAATAAACGCGCTTCAAATAATAGGACTACAAATAGCTATAAGCTATAACATCCAACATTTTTGTCTAATGTTTTTTTTAATTTAAAATCATTTCAGCACAAGCAGGTAGGCTACAACCAAATTATTGTTATTCCATGGAATACTCCAATGATTTCATGACTGGACTAAATATGTATGACACCGTTTTGTATGTATCTCACCGGTCTGTCTGTATGACACCGATTTGTATGTATGACACCGATTTGTTTGTATGGTACTGCTTTGTATACATGATACCGGTTTATATGTATGACACTGATTTATATGTATGGTACTGCTTTGTATGTATCATACCGGTTTTTATGTATGACACCGATTTGTATGTATGGTACCGCTGTGTATGTATTACACCGGTTTTTATGTATTGCACTGGTTTGTATGCATGACACTGGTTTGTATGTATTACAGCGGTTTGTACATAAGGCATCGTTTTGTATGTATGACACCGGTTTGTATGTATGACATTGGTTTGTATTTATGATACGGGTCTGTATGTATGGCAACATTGTATGTATAACACCGGTTTTTATGTATGATGCCAGTTTGTATGTATGACATCGGTTTGTATATATCACACTGGTGTGTATGTATGACAGCGGTTTGTATGTATGACACCGATTTGTAAGTATGGCACCGTTTGGTATGTATAACACTGGCTTGTATGTATGACACCTGTCTGTATGTATGACACTGCTTTGTACATATCACAACTGTCTGTATGTATAACTCTGGTTTGTATGTATGACACTGGTTTGTACGTATGGCACCGGTTTGTATATATTCAACCAGTTTGTTTGTATGACAGAATTCCCAGCGTCAAACGATAACAGCAATTATTGTGATTATTCTCATATTTATTCACATTTTCAAAGTGATATTTCTCCATTTGAAAGGAAACTCTTACGATCACTGGGAGAAATCTCACAACGTTCTATTAAAGTATTGTCGTCAATTATTCAGGCCGTTAGGAGGGGTTTCCACGAACAGCGATCAAATAGCTTGACGAAGAGGGGTATATCATTGGATTACGAGCGATATGAATACACATCAAGTTTTGTAGAGCGTGAAAATTAGTGGAATTTCATCAGCCTTGTTGAAGTTGAATAATTAATTTCTTTTTCTAGGCTCCAGGGATCAGCAATTTCGGGACGCCTTTACTGCCAAATTATTCAATCTGAATTTTCACCCACATAAAGTTGTGTCTCGCTGACGCGATCCACAACTTCAAGTGGGTGAAAATTATTCTGAGTTGACAAAACAAAGGTCAACTATTTTCAAATCTTGTTGATTGATGTCACGTTTTATCTTTAACATTGTTAAAAAACTGGTATCTAATATGCTAATAAAAAATGAAAAAACCCGGATATAATAGCAACCGGCGGTTGAAGGATTAACACCCTTTTTCTGAGAAAAGATAAAAACATCATATACGCAGCTCAACCCCTCTATCAATGCCATCTTTACGGAGTCCGTGAGTCTGCATCTGAATTGCTACAATTCTCTCTTGCTATACTCCCAGCAAAGACGGGACGCTGATGTTGATTTAATGTTGGCCCAGCGTCGCAGACGATGGGACAATATTGAATCAACATTGGTTCAGGGTCTCGTGTTGACACATAAAAGCAGCAACTTCAGTGAGGGTGAGTGCCATCATTTGCAGACATTTCACGAAGAGGACTTAGACTTTTATTGTGGAATGAGCTAGTCCTATAAATACACACTTCCCACGGGTCATCGGGGATTCTGGTTGTATCATGTGTTACCAAGACGTTGGCCAAACGTTGACTCGAGGAGGCGCTTACGTCGCGGTACATCATTGAGCCAACGTTGTATCACACATTATTTTAACCCTTAAACCGCTGAATTATTATTTTTTAATTTTCACCCACTTGAAGTTGTGTCTCGCTCCCGCGACTCACAACTCTAAGGAAGTTGAAAATGTGTTTAATTTGAGACCAAACATTTACAAGTCTATATGTTGAAAAACACAATTCATTGTCAATCATTTTCAATAAGAGTGACTTGGTCAGCTAATAAGACATTAAAATGACTATAGTCGTGATTCATTCGCGAGTTAACCCTTACAGCGCGGGGATCGACTTTAATCGACATAATCTGACGTCTGTAGACGTCAGATTCTGACGACTAAAGTCTATCCTAAAGTCTATGGCCGTAGACCCATAACATATGTATTCAAATGAATCTGAAAGAGCCAGCTAAGACAATGTTGATGATTTCAAATTGAGAACAACCCATTTGGTTGCGTTGTTTTTTACAATTAATTCAGCGCTTTAAGGTTTAAAGCCCGGTTTAAAGCTACGTTCACATTTGCACAAATACGAGCACGGCACAATGCCGCCTCTTCTGTTATTGTGATATGGGTGTTCATACACACGAATACGAATACGATATCCATCAAATAATATTAGAAACATGTTTGTCGTGTTCGGATTTGTATTCGAATATTACATGTATGTGAACGCAGCTTAAAGCTGCATAACTGTTTTGATTATTTCGACAGAAATAACCTAAAACGTACAAAACAATCATTCATATTTTTAGTACTTTACGTGTAGCATTTTGACTATTTTTTAAATGCCCATGAGATTTTGAATAAAAAACTGCAAATGTTTTTCAAGAAAATGACGAAAGCAAAAAAGCGAAAAAGAATAATTTACGTCACTGAATTCGGCCCAAATTCCTGACTACAATGTCCCACCATCAGGGAAGGGCGTCTTAGTGGTGGGCCAAAGTCTCAGATGCTGGCCCACAAGGAGATTCTTATTTTTCAAGTGAGTAGCTTTTTTCGCACAGGCTCCAAAATAATTATTCATGACATTTTATGCATGTCTCAACCATATCACACAAAGTGATAACTCATATAATATGCCTAAATGACATGACAAAAGGAACTCTGTACTGTGGAATATATCTATCATCACTTTGAAAATAAAAATAAGTTTGAACGTGTACTATTCTTTTTTAATGATGCTCGTTATCCGAAACTTGGTACTTTTAATGTCTGATTTAACAAACAATGTGTCTTACACCGCTGTGATCAGGTTTTGTTTTGGTGGGGCAGCATTGTTTATTAATTAGCAAACGCAAATCCTTAATAACACAGCAACCGGATGGGTAAAATAAAAAAATAAAACACCGTTCTCTATTAAATAATATTTTAAAATAAAATATGCAAAAACAGTTTTGCAGCTTTAAGGATTGATGTGTTTCGTCTGCACGAGTGGAGACCTGTTTTCTATTGGAACAATCTAAATCATTGAAGCTACTTGTCAAAGAATCTTATTATGTTGAATAATACCAACTCTGAAGTATGTCATCAGGGTTATGATGAAGTGAGCATGCTGAACGCATACTGGTCTGCAAAGTCAACAAGCACCTACTTACTCTGCACGGCTTCGAATCAACCTTGTTCAGCTATACCAGAATGTAGGCCTGTATACGATTTCAGCAGATTTTAAACCAAAGATTATGTCACTGAAATGGATAATAATTTTATAGTTTGTGGTAGATGCCGAGTTAATTCAATTTAGAAGATGTTTATTTTCAAAGAAATATAATTATTTTTCGCCGTTTGAAGCTGGAAATTGAGTTAGCAATTCCAGCTTCAAATGAATGTAAAAAACAATTCAGCAGTAGGCTACAAGGGTGAAAGGAGATATGTCCGCTACTTACATCATTGAATCCCGCGATTATCATCATAATATACAATTAAATTTATCTTACATAGTGTAGATTCGTAGATACTGTTTGAACAATAAAATGACGTCATTTGTGTATTTTAAGCATGTATAATTAACAATATACAGATAATTGTCCGAAATGCACTAAACGACACACCTGCTCCTGCGCAGAATGAAATTGACAATACACTAATTACTGATAATCATGATAAGATTAGACGGTACGTTGACATCCACGAAATGGAAAGTAATCATTTGAAGAGTTCATTTATTTCACCTTGTTATGTTTCTACTAATACTAGTTACAGCAGAATATGGCACGAACGCAAATGACATATTCAACATAAGCTGAATGTAAAAATGTCTATACATGTGTCAAAGCTTGGTCACAAAAAATACAAAACAACAAAATATCCAAGTTTCATTTTCACTCTTCGTCAAAAATACAATCTCAATCTAGACGAGGCGTAATTAAAAACAATTTGTATTTACATGGAATGATTATTAATTAGGTATAGAATTTAATGTTAACACTAAAGCAACTGTCATGCTAACATCGTCGTTGTTGTCGTGTAAATGAGCGTGGGTTGGAGTTCAGATTCCCGTCTAGGGGGCGCTTGTGATTCAGTGACGTCATGAATTGACGTCATAGTCTCACGCTTTACGGCCCAGACACAGGCGCAAACGCCAATTGTCAGTGCGGCTAGGCCAATAGTTGTCATAGCAACAGCCATGTAGACCCAAATTAAGGCAACTGGGCCAACTGAAATCAGAAAAAATACACAACCAGGTACCAAAAAGGACGGTCCAAGACATAACAACATGGTCTGCCATTTGTAACGCACAAAACCGAAACAGTGAGTCTTTTGTTGAGGGATGACCGGTTTACTGTTACGATGATCTGAAGACGAGGCTATGGTGGACATCTTGTGAATATACTCTCAAACCTGACACAGATGAGGAGCTATTCTTAAAGTTCACAGAGATACAAATTAATACAGTACTAAAGTAAAGCCCACTGAGACATGGCGAGATAAATCATCTCGCACCGAAGTCAAATCGGGATAATCAGATCTCGCACACGTAATGCTGCACCCAGTCTAACTTGTGACGTGTAAAAGGTGTATTCCATGATTGTTTCCGTAAGCTAGTGACCTAAATAATATATCCAATTTTAGTCTTAATATTCCTCCTTGTTGTATGTCGTATACGACTCTATTTTCACTCACCGACTCTCAAGCAGCAAAAATTGATGATTTTGGAAAAATAACAATTGCAAGTAGCATGAGTAATGACATGCCACTACGATTTGTTAGTCGATAGTCACACACATGTTCCAATGATGGTTTACATCTATATAACTAGAATTTCCTTGATCTTCAAAAACTGATTGTAGGAAACACACTGATTCACTTCATGTGATATAGGTAGCATGTGGTTCTGAACAAATCGATGATTTATACTGTAACAGTTCCTCGTCTGACAGCTGAACATTGGTCTGGTGGTGGTCATGGTTCACCTGTAACATAAATAATCATAATGAACGAATGAATAAATGATTTTTTTGTCACCGCCATTGTGAACTCTATTGACCAGACTGTAGCCTACAAACGCCATATTCCCGACAGCAAGACTTGGCTTCTCGCGGTAGTAGACCTTTGGTCTTACTTACACCGTGGTCTGCGACCTCGAGAAGTCAAACCTTGCTGTAGGGAAGATGAGAAACACTTATGTGAAATAATGAACAGATCAGTAGATGACTTCTTTAATCTTTAAATATATGACTTCGCAGTCCTCCTCAATGGAGTATCAGGCGAAGGGTTAGTGCTGAGCGGCCGACCAGACTAATCGCTCAGTTGGCTCTTGAAAGCTGCTATTGATCTGGATTCACTAGCAGCTGGTGGAAGATGATTCCAATCGGGTATGGTTTTGTACAAACATTTTTTTTGTCCCAGCGTGGTGTTAGCTCTAATATGTTTGAATGATTTTTTATGTCCACCACGAGTTCTTTCATCTGCTGGGGTTAAAAGGTAACTGACAGGTACAGCAATAATCCGTTTAAAATTTTGTACAGGCTTGTCAGCCTGAAGTTCTTTCTTCTAGCTTGTAAGTCAGTCCAGCCTAGATCTTGGATAAGAGCTGTTACACTTGATTTACGCTGGTAGTTGTTTGTTACGAAACGTGCAGCAGCTCTTTGAATTTTGTTTAATTTATCGATGTCACCTTGCCTGTATGGATCCCATACAGGACAAGAGTATGCTAAAAGTGACCGAACCATTGAAAAATATGCAATCACTTTTAATTTTGAGGGACATCCCTTTAAATTCCTCCTCAAGAAACCCAGTGTGAAATTAGCCTTACCCGCAATTTTGGTGATGTGATCCCCCCATTCCAGGTTCTCACTGATGCTGACTCCCAAGTAAGGTGAATTTGTTACTTGTCCGAGTGTGACCCCTTTGAGCTGGTAGTCTAATGCTATCTCTTTAGCCCGGGGTCTCTTCACTCGGAGGACAGAACATTTGGATGGGTTGAATTTCATCCCCCAAATGTCTACCCAGCGCTCCAACTTTGTTAAGTCCTCCTGTAGCTTTTTCTCATCGTCCTTAGATTTTATGGGCCGATAAATGAGGCAGTCGTCAGCAAAGAGTCGAACATCAGATGAGACCGAGGATGGGAGGTCATTAATATAGCATAGAAATAAGATCGGGCCAAGTACTGTACCCTGTGGTACACCAGAACCTACATGAGCAGTGTCCGAAAAGCTACCATCTTCTACTACTTTTTGTGTCCGAGTGGTGAGAAATTTTGAATCCAAAGTAGTGTAGGTCCCCTAATTCCGTAATGATCAAGTTTGTGTAGTAAACGTTGGTGGGGAACTACATCGAAAGCCTTACTAAAATCTAAAACAATTAAATCAGTTTGAATTTTGTCCTCGTAATTTTGAACCAGATCTTCAGTGGTCAGTAGTAATTGGCTTTCATAGGAGTGCTCTGCACGGAAACCGTGTTGCACAGAAGTTAAAATTTTGTTTTTGGTAAAGTGGGTCATGATGTTCTTGCAAATAATGTGTTCGAACAAATTAGCATAAACACATGTCAAGGAGATCGGCCTGTAGTTAGAAGCAGTATGCCGATCTCCCTTTTTGAAAACAGGGGCTACATTAGCCTCGACCCATTCATCGGGTAATTTCCCGGTCCGGATAGAGTGTTCGAAAATATCTGTCAAAAAAGGAGATATGTCCTTGGCAGCATTATTGAGGAGTAAATTTGGGAGCTCGTCAGGTCCGGGTGCTGTATCGACGTTCAATTCACTCAATAATTTAGTTTTACAAAATTGTGTAATTTCAATATTATTCATGGGTGTTGTTGGTGGTCCTTCTAATTTAGGCATATTAGTGGTGTCAGTAAATACTGAGCAAAACTGCTGGTTGAGGATTTCGGCCTTGCGCCTGCTGTCTGAATGCAGTTGGCCATCATGCAATAAAGGAGAGACACCACACCTATCCTGGCGCTGTGATTTTATATAGCGCCAGAAAGGCTCTGAATTTTTAGTTTCCAGAGATGTTAAAAGTTTGTCGTTAATAAAGGACCAACGGGCACGTCTAAGGTTTCGCTGCGTGTTCCGTTTCTGTAATTTATATTTTGCCCAAAGGTCAGGTCTTTTTGAAGTTTTCGCCCTGTTATAAAGTCTTGCCTTTTTTGAATAGCCTTGCGGAGCGATTTATTAAGCCAGGGCAAGTTCTGGCGTTTGGATGTTAATTTTGTTGGTACAAATTTATTCAGGCAGTCCATCAAGATGGACTTTAACCTCAACCATTTTTCATTTACCGAATTATTGGGGCTGTCTTTGGAAAAGGAGGCCCAATGTTTCCTGATTTCTTGCCTGATGTTTTCCCAACTTGCTTTTTTGAACTGACGCACTGGGCGAGTGGTTGAACGTCGATACGGGGGGTTGATGTCAGCTTCGGTCAGTACTGCACAGTGGTCCGAAATTCCGGGTACGCTGCGGGATGATTTTATTAATCCTGGTTTATTAGTTATACAAAGGTCTAGAATGTTTTTGTCTCTGGTGGGTTCTTTTTGTACTTGGGTCAAGGCATGATCATCCAGGCTAGACAAAAGGTGCTCGCACTGCCCCTTGTTGGTGGCTGAGGGCAAAACTAGACTATTTTTCCAGTCTATGTCCGGAAGATTAAAGTCTCCACCAAGGATGATGGTTTGATTTGAATTTTTTGGAAGACGATCTAAAGATCTGCTGAATTCTTCCATTTTTTTAATTTTTGAGCCAGGAGGTCGATAAAAGGATCCGAGAATTAGGGATTTTGATTTTTCAAAGTGGACTTTCGCACATAAAAAGTTCCGTGTCTGTACCAGTATCAGGGAGGAGGGATACGTCATAATTTTCTTTGACAGCGATAAACAATCCTCCTCCCTCCGTTGATGTGATTCTGTCTCTCCGGAAGATCTTATAACCAGGAGGGAAAATTTCGTTTGTGGAAACTCTTTTGTCAAGCCAGGATTCCGTGCCAAGAATACAGTCGGGTTGGAAGTAGTCGACAGATGATTGGAAAGCTTCGACTTTGCCCCGTAGACTTTGACAATTTAGAATAAGGGTTCTCCAGTTTTTAATTTTCTTTGAATGTCTACGGTCGATAATTGGGCTACTGTGCAGCACTGGTACGAAGTCAGAAATTGGCGATTTAATTTATGTGCTTTTAGAAAGATCTAATGGATGAAAAGAATTTGCTGTTTCTATTTGAAAACTATGGAAGAGATTTCGTTCATAATTTGGGTTGTCACAATTACAGCAAATCCAGGATACGCTCGTAGTCGAGAAGGCTCTAAAGGTGTGCGAACCCATGTCCACACAATTTTTGTAGAACCACAGGTCACAGGTGTCACAGCAAAAACCACATTAGTCCCATGTGACAGGTAGGTTGCAGTAGCCACAGGGGAAAACAGTTGAATTTTGATTTCCAGGACTTGAAGGCCCTGGATTTAATTCTACTTGGCTGGATAGTAAAATGAGGAGAAAACAAACACCGAAATCTAATTTAGGGGGGCTAGAATGACGATTGCCAAACGCGGGGGTTGATATTCTACCCAGGCAGTTCCTTGTGTTCAGAAGGAGGTGAACATGAGTGGCTGGTTTATCAAAAATAATTCCCGGTGTCATCAAAATGTCATGTTCACCACAGTTAAAGACAATTTTGTGGAAGCCGTTTTCCTTTCCTTCTGCCTCGTCTCCAATTCGGGAGAGGACTAAACTGGTCAAGATAGCGACCAAGAAACATTTGAAAATGGCAAAGTGAAAAGCATGATCAGGCGTGAAGGGCTGGGAGCCCGTGCCAGAGCCGCGGTGTTTGTTTTTTGCGCCTTGTTTATTTCATGGGCGCGGCCATTTTGGCCGGAAGCTCTGGTCACGTGATCTTTGCGTGATCTCGACGGTGCCATTTTCGATTTCGGATTTTGTTTTGATTATCGCTCACTGTCAGTGTTCTACCTAGGATAACATTTAAAAAATGTTAATTTAAATCTAAAAATAATTTATATTGTCCGCTTAGGTGTTACTTATCTGGTGGTATTAATTGCGGAATGTCGGTTTATCAATTTACCGACATAATTTAGAATTTTGTTGAGCCAATTTCGCAGCGTCCAGTCGGTTTCGCTCATGCGCATAGACTTTGAACGTCCAGTCAAGATTCAAACTCAGAAATTCCTATATTGCAATAGTAGATATGACAAGGAGATCCTCAGTAACCCTCTCAGTAAGTTGTCCCTGGCAAATAAAAGTATTGTCAGTCCCAGTCCGGAGCTCCTGCGAGGACGTGAAGGACGAATCCAGGGTTGGCTACCCCTCTGGCACGTGCCCACGTTATTTGTTGTTGCTATATTATTTTTGATGCATGAATCGACATTACAAAAGCATTATGAAATAGCAAAACCCCCAGATTTCCTTGGTGCTTCAGCGACCACCTGAGATCAATTTTGTTAGTAACCTCAAGATCTGTACTGATTACACCCGTTTCCACCGAGTTATTTCGTTCTGAAATGAAGAAATGAACGGGGCTTCGGGCCATACATTAACTGAAATTTGACAAAGTAATATGAAATGGTTGAAAAGAAAGTAAAATAAACATTGCGTAAGAAAATGTTATATTATATTTCGGCTCTGAATTCCTGAATTATCTCCGACTAAAATAGATAAATTTGAAGATAATGACATTTCAGACTGAGAATGACATTTGTATCGCCCAGATTATGTGTCAAGTTTTCAGACTGTTTCGAATTATACAAGAGAGTCATGCACTCAACAAGGCAACACGTGATTCCCTGCAAAACTATACACATTATCAAACAAAAACGTCATGTAATGAATCTGTAATTTTATTTAGGCATGTGTAAGGTAAGTTAATTAAATTTGCGCAAGCTCAGTTATTTCACTAACTATTTCAAATATTCTAACGGCGTTATCAGGGGTTATATCATCATGACGAGAGTGCTGAATAATATATCAACTGACACGCAATAACTCCACAGAATGTAATTATGTTTGTGGTCAGTGTCTACTCCATGTGATAAACAGTGATTTGGCCCAGGAAACCGGTAAATGAGATCAGCATTGTCTGATAGGTCCAATAAACATGCAGTGCAGTAATTACATTAGCAGGCTTATTTTACAATAATAGGCATAGAACTATTTTTATATTTATTTTCTTACATAAATTGGATCTTCTCGTTATTATATTGTGACTTTCACAACCTTAACACATGTTATTACAATGTTAAACACATATTGTCTGCTGATAGGGGTGTCACCCAGCAGACACAAGACGTTGAATCAATGTTGGTTTAACGTTGGTCCACCATCAACGACGCTGGCCCAACGTAAACCAATTAATTCGGCGTCGTGTGTCTGCCGGATAAATGTCAGAATGAGAACTTTTTTTTACTTTTCTGATGATAATGATAATAATGTAGAAATAACATTTTTTCACACTTTTGAAGCTTTTTAATATAAACGAATAATCTGCATGCAAATTACCCAGGCTACCAGGCTGGCAGCAGACTCAGGCAAGCTGACGTCATGAGGATGATGATAACACTGGTGTGGCGTCACTATAATACTACAAACCAAACTCACAAGATAAATGGAGACAGATGAAGAAGAACGTATAAAAAGGAGAGGAACTACAGGAAGAAGAGGGGAAGAGAAGGAGGAAGATAAGAACAAGGAGGTAGAAACAGAGACAGAAAACGGATAATATGAGAAAGAGCCAGATGAAGACGAGGAGGAAGATGACGAAAAGTACAAGAAAGGAAAGGAGAAGAAGGAAACAAAAGACGATGAGGAGGGACGTTATTTTGACTAAATTATATTAATACAACAATTTTTCAAATTTCATTATAACTATATCAGCTGGTATGTAGGCCTCACTGGCATAATTAAAACACTGTAGCCTGTACAAAAACACCATGAATATACTCATGAGATATACATAATTAAAATTGGCTATAATATAATATAATCCCATGTTAGGTGTACGGATGTGTATGAAATCTGCTTAGAAAGAAAACAAATAATTGTACACGATTTACAATTACAACTCCACAAAACGTAACTGGAGAACAGTTGATTTCACTATTTGGCTACAGGAAGTAGAAATATAGATATTCACAATGTATATGGAGTTGAATCAGTTAGTTATCATTATGTTTTTCATTCGATATCGCCATTTTTCCAGGTCTCAGTAGCCATACATCTGTACATATGATGGAGCCTACTATAACCATCCAAGCGTTTGTTGCTGCTGTGGACAAATATATATCCGCATTACCACGCTCGCCTGCAAATGAGATAGAGATGGGTACACTTAGTGACCTGAGATTGAACTAGATCTCACATAGTTATAAAAACAATTATTTTCTATGACTGCATAATATCTGGACGTTTGGTAGAACCTCTGGCGCTAGGTGTCCCCATCTCAATTGTAGGCGACCGTGCGCATTGCGCACGGTTTCAAGAAGACAAGTGTCGTCTGCAAATATCCATAATATCACATACTTCATTTTTAATGCCATCCACATACATGTATATATGAAAAAACAGAGGTCCAAGGACGGATCCTTACAGTACACTAATTTGTACTGGCAACTCATTTTGAAAAATTGGTCATTAATGACCACCCTCTGAACTCCATTTTCCAAGTATGATGTAGGCCTATTACACATTTAGATATAAATATATTATTTTCCGCTAGACAACTGTTTTTTTTACAATCCAAATCTGCTGTATATCAAGCTGGATTTTCCCTTTTAACCCTTGAAAGTGAAGAAAAAAGGCCGCTATGCAAGCAATGAAAGCACTGTCAATTACATTACATTTTTTGCATCAATCATATCGCTAAGATAGCATTATGCTTATTTTCTAATAAATATGCAAATATTAGTCGCAATTAGCGAAACGTTTACTTTGTAGTACCATGCAACCATTAATAATACGAATCAGGTGTCTATACCAATTTTTGCAAGCTCAATTAACGTCCCTGTATGCATGGCTTTCACCAATTTAGTGTAGTATTGTTGTTACAGATATAATAATACATTATGCTTGCCGTCATTAGCGGGAAATGTTTAATCTGGAGTTATTATTTAACTGTTAAATACACCTGTATCTATACCCATATTTCCATGGTCATTACATGTCCTTGTAAGCATTTTTTCACTGATCCAGTGTAGTTTTACTAATATATAATATAGTAATATGCATATTTTCGCCACCATATTAGTGAGAATTTGCAAAAGCATGCAGCTGTGAATGATATGGTGAATAATTAAGTGGCCATACATAGCTTCCCGTTTACAATATTGTACAGGTAAGTTTGTATTACTTATTGAATCATAACGACAGTTCCATTAGGTAGGTATTCGACCTGGTCTAATGTTTATAATATAAAATAAGAAATAGAATTGATAAAATAAAAAAAGGAATCTGTGTTATAAAATCAACAATTATTGATAATATACGAAATGGGAGTGAAATAATCAGTTAATCAATACAAGTAATCACACAACCTGGTACTGCACAGTCGCGAATAAGACGTTTATATTGAACCATATATTAACGATATTATCATTCACGACTTTTTGTTAAAATATGCTTATATACTTATATACCTATATACTTAGATTTATTATGGGAAGTGAAATGTTGATACAAAGCTATTTAGTAAATATTTTTAAGTGCAAAAATAATGAGCTAGCACTAAATAATTATTTGCCATAGTAAAGAAACAACACTTTGCTTGCAATAATCACGTGACAGCATGTCACCAGAACCATAATTATATGTACTTAAAGTATTAACAGCAGCGAGCATCATTTTAGTGGCATTATTAGTAATCATGTTATTTCAGGACAATCTTGCACTTGCAACAAACTTGCCTCATTGAGAAAATACTTGATATTTTTCTGTCAGTATTGACATAGTATTTACAGTTTAAAGCTACGAACAACGAAACAAACGTGATGTTTCATTTATAGCTGAAATATGACATTGGTCTGAAATGTATTTACCAAATGCTATGTCATGCGAAATTAGCTTTATTATTCCATTTTTTACGAGTTGTTGATAAGTACCGAAGAGCTCAAATCACAAATAATTAACATTAACATTGGGTTTTATACTGTTTCTCACATTCTATGTTGTCATTTGAAAGTGTTTATGCTCAATTTGTTATTTGTTTGAAGAATCTTTTAATTTTCACAATTATGTAGCACCATGAATCATGCATAAGTTTTCCATTCTTTAAATGTATTATAATCCTGGCTATTGGTATTCTTCTAGACATTTCAGCAGCTTTTGATTCCATATAATATTATTGTACACGTCTAAGTCGGCTATCGTATTGTAACAATATTGCTATAATCATAGGCCCAACCGTTGTATACTATAGGCTACTAAAAATGTTTTAACCAATTATATTTTGTGGAAATGGAACCAGACTAATACCCTAGCTACGATTAAAGCGAGCAGGATTATTAGTGAATACTTAAACAAATGCTTAGTTGTTGTCAGGACGCGCTTTTAGGTTCCCCATCTTTTCATTGGCTAAATTAACCTATAAATTGTAAGCCACACATCCGTTGCAGCGGATTGACTGCGTAATGATAGCCCATTCTTAGGACTGAACAATTTCTCTTAAATGTGCTGTACCAGCGAACACGAAACATTTGCATAACATTCATATAATGTTGGATCAACGTCAAAGACGTTGGGCCGACATTGTATAAATATTATATAGGCCTAAAGGTTTTGTGTTTTCTGGGTTATAGTATACTGACGCATGAAAGTAACATGAACCAGCACACATATCACGATTAAACATCATTCTCTTGACTAAATTAAATAAGAATTTATTGGGAATAGACAAAGTCAGAAAAAAAGACGACAATATACCGGCTGATACTTGTTGATGAGACATCGTCCCTCTAGAACAAAAATGTCATGAGATAAAAGCTATGACCTGTTTGGTTCCGGCCCCAAGGCACCTGCACTGCCGTATCTTTTTATTTTACATACAAGCAAATATTGCCTTTTGGCTTTGCAAAGCAGTATAGACCACTGCGGCGTCCTAATAGAGCTCAACTAGTGCAGAAGATACACCCAAAAACTATGCAATAACCTTTACTCAGAAACACACGAGACGTTGGCCTGATCTTGGGCCAGCGTCGAAGACGGTGTGCCAGTTTTAATCCAATATTGGGTCAATGTCTTGTGTTTGCAGTATTTTATTCCTATTTTTTCATTAATTTACGCTGCGCAGCACAGTTCGTCTTTGAGGCTCGTTGACACTATCTGCAGCATTAAGTGGTGCGACGCGGTGCAGTACAAAAGTTGAAACATTGATAATAAGTAAGGTGTATTCATATCATGCGAGGCGTGGTGGGAGCAAAATTTAGATCATTTGCACTTAAATTGTCCTGAAAACGCTGCACTTCTAACAACATGTTGTCCTGAAATTCCCGCCCATATTTATAATAACCCTTGTCGTTTGAACAGAAAATAGTGTGAATGAGCCTTAACCATTTAAGCCCTCACGATGCAATATTATCATTTTACAGCCCTGAAAACTGACCTAATTTTCTTGCAATTTTGGTTTTTAAAAAGAAAATCTACATGAAACTGGTTTACCAATACATGGCAATTTTGATTAATTTCTCACCATCTTCAAGTCATTTTCATCCACTACAAGTCGAGAATTGCGACAGCAATTCGCGGTTTGTAGTGTATGGAGATGACAATGGTAAATTCGGGCCTGAAAAGGTTAAGGTTGGCTCACTCTATGGGCGCCACATCCCGCCACATCACACCGCACCACGCATGATGTGAACACACCTTATACTTACAGCAATGTTGCAATTTTTTTCACGCGCCGCGTCGCGCTGCACCGCGTCATGCCGCGCATAGTGTGAACGAACCTTTAATGGGGACTGCACTCTATGAGTGACTGACACAGTATAGACAGCGGACAAAAAGCGTTGAGGCAATGTTGTCTGGTGGACATAGACAACATTTGATCGTGGGTGCAGAGTTAACTCAATTACTGCTCAACCATGTCGACATTGGCCCGGCATCGGCGCCACACATTTTTTCCTGAGGACTAATGCATGAGACAGCCAGCCTCCCCCGTGACCAGGTACAGCCTGTATTTATAGAAAGGGGTCATTCCACGATAAAAGTCCAATACGTTTCCCAGAGATGTCTGCAAACGATGCGACTGACCCTCACTAAATGTGCTGCTTTTATGTGTCAACACCAGAATAACAGGGGCTATATGGTGATCTTGAAGGTGGCACTGACAGAAGCCGTGTCGGGAATGTTCACTCACAATCATTCACATACACAATATGGAAATTTGAGATAACAATTTCTCAGAGAATGTTTAATACCTCACCCGTTTTACATTTTGGTGGTTTTATTTTCGCCACATACTCTAACAGAGCATTGTGGGTGGTGCAGCTCATCGAGCTGACTGCGTCATAATAGCGTATTTTACTGGGACTGAGCTACTAGTATTCTTCTGCGGCGTATAATATTGCTTTCCAACCATGTTTTGACTAAGCACCATTCCAAATCTTCGAAAATGCATTGCAAAAAATACATTCCGAGTTTCAATTTGAGAGATTATACCTGATAATCATCTCAGTTTTATTCACCCCGAGGTGAAGAAAAATGACGGTAAAATACAAGGTGGTGGGATGGTCAACTAACATTATACTGAGATGGAATGTGTATTTACCAAGCAAGATTTTAAACTAACATAGTATCTTTCTAAGAAGAAGAAAAGAAGAAAACTTGTTCATTTCACCACAAAAATACACAATAATGAGTCATAAGCAAAATGAACACTACATGGTAAGGAGACATCCATAAAGACTTTGAAAGTCGCTGTCATGGATGCCACCTGAGTAAATGATGTATTAGACAATAATAAATAAATGATTTACAGCTGATGTAATATTTTATATAATACGAAATAAACAAAATAAAGACACAAAACGTTGTTATGTATTTATGTAAGGACAACAAAAATATATACAAGAAAAACAGTATGTCCCTCATAATTATGTTGCTTGTCTTGAAATAGTATTTACCTACGTTAAAAGTGAACATAATATTTTTGGCTTGCAAGGTGATATGTAGCCTTGACATTAATCTCCGAATTCAACGTTTGTTCCACGCGAGAGGTATTTAAATTTAAAATGTTTCTCAACCGTTTAATCGAAAATCATCTGTTGAACTATGGGCACTGCTACGTAAAATGACAGGTGTGGGGGATGTTTTGTCCTGTCGAGCAAAGGCGAAAGGCAGTATCTGTTTAATTTACAAGCAAGCAGATACTGCTTCTAGGCTTTGCACGACATAACATCTCCCGCAACAGCTGCTCATGAAACTACATCAATCCGGATAAGTCTTAATCAGCTAGATATAGTTTCACGCTCCAGAAGCAACATTAATGTAGATTCATATTACATCCGCAAATATCGTCTTCAGATTTCATCTCTTTCGTCTATTAGCTTGCCTGCAAAACAACAGTGCTATTCATTTCACGTGGGCAGTCAGTGATGTGTGGCTTTGCAGGAAGAGTAACCGTGTGTTACAACGGCCTTTGTGAGCAAACACGATACGTTAAACCAATGCCGATTTAATGTTGGCCCGCCGTCACCGACGTCGGCCCAACATTATATCGGCATTGGTTTAACGTATCGTGTTTGCTGGGTTGTGAGCGCAGCGAGCTGCTGCCAGAAGAGCTGATTGCTGGTAGCCTTATAGACCTTACAACCCTGAAATATTTTTACTTTTTCAATGTTTTTTTTCAATTTGAAATCACCATTCATTTGAATACCTATGTTTATAACGGTTCAGTGCGGAGACGCTTTAGACGCTCGCCCAACATTTACCCTGACAGCTCGGAGGGGGGGGGGGTCTGTGGACGTCAGATTCTGACGTCTAAATACCCGCACTGTAAGAGTAAAAATAGCTATAATGGGCGTAGATCCATCACATATGTGTTCGAATGAAGGGAAAACAAGTATAGTTTGAACGTGTATAGTGTTTGCTGGGCTTACGATACTGGAGGCATTCTCATCATTACAGACACACACAACAGTGGCTGTTTAATTAAAAAGTAATAGTCCATGGGCCAGATATGAACTCCTCCCTCCCCCCCCCTGGGGATTTTGGAGGTTCAAGTTCAAGTGTTTATCCTTTAAGCCTCACATAGAGGAATAAAAGAAAATTAACAGTGAATGTATTAAGCAGAACATACAATATAACACATATTAACGTATACATTATTATACAATCAATTACAGTTTTTTCACTTCACACTTTCTAAAATAATCCAAATGAAATTCGCCAAACTACTGTTTTATAATTTATTATGCTTTTGAATTTGGGTGCCGAAGGGTGTATATGACAATACTTCGGTAGGTATGTGCGTCTCTCTTTCAGATCTTGGGATGTTTTATTATAAATGCCAGTTTCTACAGGTAATTTGTGATTTCTGGACCTAAAACGACTAACAACGGTTCTTAATTTCATAGGTAGAAAAGTAATGTAAAATTCTAACGATATATCCGATTTATACATACGGTAATTTATACATTTTGCATTTGATTCTACATCATCTGTCCAAGTCTGAAGGTATTGATCCTTAAGTCTAGTTTTAAAAACTTTTTTAAAATAGTCATGTGTACGGGGTATTTTTTGATCTCGCCAAACATATCCAAACCCAGCAGACAATAAAGTACATTTGACAAAAGATAGCCAGGGTGAATTATAAACACTTAGATTATACATTTTATACAATAAATTATACATTTTTAATGACAGTTTTGAAACTGGGCCTGAAATAATACGTGCCCAAAATAAAATACATTTTGGTGTGTATTCAATATTCAAAGGATAACGGCACAATTCGCCATATACCATCGAAGATATGGTGCTTTTATTAACACTTAATATATATTTACAATATCTCAAAAGGGGCTTTTCGATGATATCGTTATTTTCATAGTCCCAAATCTCACTTCCATATAAAAGTATTGGTGTGACAAGCTTGTCAAAAAGGTCTAGCTGTAAAGCAATCGGTAAATTCAACACTCTAGATTTTTTTAAAAGTGAAAACATAGCTCTACTGGCTTTATTAAAAACATTTTTTCTTAGCTTTGCCAAACTTTCCATTATAATTAAATACAATACCAAGGTAGGTGGCATTGTCTATGACATCAATGCTTGAATTTCGGAAGTTAAACTTGGGTTATTTTCGAGCTTTCCTCTTGAGAATGGTACTATTTTTGTTTTGCTGGTATTGATATTTAATTTTCATATATTACAGTACGACTGCATAGCATCTAATGACATTTAAAGCTCTGTTGGTGACTGCGATAATAACTGTGTCATCTGTATATAAAATAATGTTATATAAATATATTCGTAAAGATCATCATCATTTTCTGTCACTTCGGAAATATATGCTAAACCACCGTATTTTGAACTAAGGAAACTTTCCAGATCTGATAAATAAATCGAGAATAACAAAGGCGATAAATTATCGCCTTGTCTAACCCCTATCTCTGACTTAAATACAGTAGACTCTCACCCTCCGGTCAGATGACCAATGCGGTCAGATCGTCATTGCCGTCGATTTTTTCGGTCCGAATTCGTTTTCAGTCAAATCCATATCAAAGGTGATCACCATTGCGGTGAGACCACCATTCCGGACTCCGGTCAAATTTTTGTGGCAAAACGGCAATTTCAATCTCGTCATTGCGGTCAAATGGGTATTTACAATACATCGTTATGATCATTTTGATAGGGTATTTTCATATTGAAAAACTGTCACCTATGTTTTCCACACATGTACAATGCGCACATTACTAATATGGCAAATAACTTCATTATCATTTGGTGACGATAACATCAAATCACACATTGCTATGTGGAAAATAAAATTAAATGTTCAACATTAAAATTGCGATTGATTCGTTAGTTATATAAAAGGAAGGGTTAATTGTTTGTTGATAAAGCGTCCCGCTACTTCAGATCATGCACTGTCTGCGTGCTGGTGTAACTTTTTTATTTCATATTAGCTGGTATCGTCAATAAGCATAATTAAACATGGTAACTAATGGTAACTAATGCAAACAAAATACAATTTTGAAAATAAATTTGTGAGAAGGTGGTATTAACCAACAGATAATGCAATAGTGATTATTTTAAAACTGATTTGCTATATCAAAAAATTATCTGCGTTAGTAATATAGAAGTTTAAGGGTTAATTGTTTGCTGATAAAGCGTCCCACTACTTCTTGCCATACACTGTCTGCGTGTCAAGCGTTAATTATCTGGTATCGTCCGTAAGCATTTACAATTAAACATGTTAGATAATACAAACGCAACACAATTTCGAAAATAATTTATGACAAGTTGGTATGAACCGCCAAATAATGCAATAGTGAATTTTAAAAAAAATATATGTTATTTTAGGAAGCTAACTGTGTTAGGTGTATACCAGATTATTTCTCGATAAAGCGTCTCGCTACATTAAGTGCTGAGGTAATGATGGACGGTCAGCGCAGACGGTTGGCCAACATTAAAGGTGTGGTCAACTGTCAAAATTCGCGGGACAAGGGTCCCCCAGAAGGCAATAGTGCTAGTGGGTAGGCCAAGGCCCTATTCCATAATAATACTAAATATGCGTTTCATACCCAAAGCCTCATTAAGAGCAAGTTCTCAAATCACAGCAAGTGCATATATACTTGAGCGACATTTATGAGTTAATAATTCAAAGCACTTTGCCCTTGCCCCTACTTGGTCGCTGGCTTGCAAACAAACTGACTGTATTACTGTGGGGATTTGGAAACTGCTTGACCCCAAAACCTTGTATTGACACTCAGTAAACACAAAACATTTGTATGACTTTATGCAATGTTGGACCAACGTCGAAAACGTTGGGCCGACGTTGTATAAATGTTATACAAATGTCTTGTGTTTGCTGGGCAGCTGCAGGAGGACTTTCTCTCAAACATTGTACATTTATTCAATGTTGGGCCAGCGTCGCAGACGTTGGCCTAGCATTGAAACAGCATTGGATCAATGTATCGTTTAAGTAGTATTTTGTAATCAGTTCAGTGGCTATATTAATGCCGTCAATCTGTACTCAATAGGCAACTGTTGGCCTACACTTGACCGTCCCAGGCATGCGCATTTTGCAGTTGAACACTAGTTTAAACAGCGTTAGTTCAACCGCCCGTGATAATAAAGACCGTCGTAAATAATAATTAAAGACGTGGGAATGTCGTAATTATACAGCTCAACACTTTGCATTTAACATTGTGTCTATCTAGATTTTACAATTCACAAAATGTCATGTAATTATCATCACATGTTAAGTTTTAATATAAAGATAGACGTAGAATGTTTTTATATCGGGACGCAGAGGGTTAATGATCCGATGAGTCTGCGTTCGCACCTGTGGCGACACGTCGGGAGTGGGAGGATATTATTAACACCTGTACATTTGATAATTTACCATTCATTTTTATATAGCATTTGGCATTTGAGTACAGGTTTATTATTACATTTAGTATTTGACCATTTATATTCAAAGATAGCATTTTTGTCCATAAACTTACTCTGGAAACATTGTCGAAAGCTTTTTTGTAATCTATAAAACAACAATATATACGTTTCTGTTTATTGAGATATAAATCAATGAGTGTTTTGAGCACAAAAACGTGATCAATGGTAGAATGTCCTTTTCTGAAACCACCTTGCTCGGAACCAATTAGGCTATAGCCATCAAAAAATATGCCTTTGGTTTAGGACAGACATAAATAATTTTCCGAAACAACTAACAATTTAAATACCCCTGTAATTATCAGGGCTACACATGTCGCCTTTGTTCTTGTACAAAGGTATAATATTACTGATACACAACTCTTCTGAGACTATTCCCGTTTGTAATACCAAATTAAAAAGTTTTGTAAACACATTAATCATAGAATCACAGGAAGATTGTAAAAAATTGTTTAATACTTGATCATTGCCACAAGCTTAATTTTTTTCAATTTTTGTATAGATTTTTTAACTTCATCTGGTTCAAAAGGTTTGTTTAATTCTACATTTAAATTGTCAATATTTGTGTTATCAGTTACATCTCCTTCGTCGCTTTCACTGTCATTAGTGTTAATTTTTTTAAAATGTTCAACAAATATCTGCATTGATATTTTTTTTACCTCTTGTCTAGTGTGATCGTCAGCTGATTTATTTATAATCTGCCAATCACTTTTGGATCGGTCGATTTCAGATTTCGTTTTTTGTTTTGCATGTCTTTTTGATATTTATTAAAGGCTTTATTCAATGATGCTTTGTATGATTTACTACTAGCTGTCATGTCTGTTTTAGCTTGTTGAGTTTTCTTACTGTTGTAAATACGTCCAGTTTTGGTAAAACGTTTTCCATGTTTTTCACAATCAGAGTCATAATACCATGGCTTATGATCAAGTGTTCGAGCTCTTTTCTGTTTAGTAGCTCCCCTTTTATTTATTAATTCCAAAGTATCCGCTGTCTCTACTAAAATGTTACAAATACTCTGTGCTATTGCATAATAGAAGTCTGGTCATCGACACCGCTTCGTAGCATATTGTTAAGCTGTAATCAATATCATTTATTTTATTTTGATGTTTATTTGACAATTCATGTTTAAACGTACATTCTGTTTCTGATTTCCAAGTAGGTTTAATCGGTGCAAGTTTATAAACTGCATCATCTATTAAATCATCCTCGGTTTCACTATTTGCATTATTATATTTTACGTTGTAAGCTAAAGTACATATAACAGGATTATGAATATCTGATAGCATAGGGTTAAAATCATCAACTACAAACATTTTCACTACGGGAAATAAATCATGAGATATAACAATATAATCAACCAAACTAGTCCCTTTACATGTAGTATTACCAATATTACAATCTTCTCCACACCGTCCATTTGCAATGTATAGCCCCATATTTTTACAGAAGTCAACAAATCGATAACCGTAATTGTTATATATATCATCACCACTAAGACTGTAGGCTTATGTTACATAAACTCAGTGCGTGTGCATGAATCAACAATTCATTTTCAAGACAGTGATTTTTGGACACCTTGTTATATGACTATTCAATATCTGCTTGTTTGCACTCAAAATATTGGGGCATTAAAAAATAATGGGTCATTAATCTTAATTATGCGCCCCCATATGCACCCCACATATGCATGAATTTTATGGGGTAAATTTAATTTCATAAAAGTTTTTTTCAACTGCAGGTGTTTATTCCAAAGATTAAACACTAATTACGTTACAAAAAGATGCTATGTAAAATTAAAATAATAATAAAAAATAATATGAGGTTTATTTATATATTTAATAACCCTTAAATTCCCAAATTCCACATATTGTTTGCTACATTTACAAAAAAATATAAATCGTAGACGATACTTTTTAGACACTTTATTTATTATCCATTCAATATCTTTTTGTTTGCACTCAAAATAGTGTGACAGGAAAAATATTGGGTCATCAAACATATGTACCCCCTTGAATTTTAAGCGGTAATTATAATTTACTAAAATGCATATTGCATGTATTTTTTCAACTACAGGTATTTATTCTAAGAATGAAGCACTATTATGCTACAAGAAGATGCTATGTGAAATAAAAAAAAAAAGAATATGGGGTTCATTTATATATGGAATAACCCTTTAAATACCAAATTCCACATATCGTTTGCTACGTTTACATGAAAATCGAATATGAAAACCTTCCTCACCCCCTTCTACGGGGTGAGATATTTGAAGACCTTATGCAATAACCATTCTATATCTGCTTGTTTGCACTTAAAATATTGCGACAGGAAAAAAAATTGGGTCATCAAACATATGTACCCCCTTGAATTTTAAGCGGTAAATTTAATTTACTAAAAGGCATGCTGTATATATTTTTTCAACTACAGGTATTTATTCCGAGAATTAAATACTAGTCTTGTTAAAAGATTTTTAGTGAAACTAAAATTGATACATGTAATAACCCTTTACATACCAAATTACCCGCCTCGCATGCTACGTGTATATGAAAACCAGATATATAAATCTTCTCCACCCCCCTCTTCCGGGGAGGGATTTTTTAAGATAATACTTTTTAGAGACCTTATTATTTATCTGTTCTCTATCTGCTTGCTTGGACGCAAAATATTGAGGCTGGAAAAAATAACTGGTCATCAAACGTATGTGCCCCCTGAATTTTAAGCGGTAAATTTAATTTCCTAGAAGACATGTTTTTTAACTCCAGGTGTGTGTTCCATGGAATAAACAATAGTCATGTTACCAGAAGATATTATTTAACAAGAAAATAAAAAACAATAACAAATATGGAGCTCATCATAACATATAATGACCCTTTAAATCTTTCATGCTATGTGTATATGAAAACCAGAAATGAAAAACATCCCCTACCCCCTCCACATGGGCGGGAAGTTTGAAAACAATAATTTTTAGACACCTTATTATACATTTATTCAATAGCTGCTAGTTTGGACTCAATATTTTAGGACAAGAACAGTTAATGTGACATTTTACACAGTTTTTTTTAATCAGAAAAAACTGGTTGTATCTATTTGGTCAATTCCAGTTATTTATCCCAAAGATTACAAATTAAAATCACCCTAGTCATGATAGTAAAATATGTTATGTAAATAAAAACATAACAACAAATATGGGTTTATTATTACATGCAGTAGCCCTTTAACTCCTAAATTACAAGTTAGTTATATTTAACCAAGGGGTGATAAAATAATAGTTTCATAATGTCAATGGCATTTATAAGGTATGGGCCATACCTTATAAATGCCATTGAAACCGTATGGGCATAAAATAATTTCAGGAATCACGAAGGGCTTGAACAAATTATTGTCTTTTTGATGAGTTTTGGGGTATATGTGACTCAAACTCAATGCATGTCTCGATATATTTCACTGATTTAATTATTAGAAGGTGCAACGCCAGGTGCTGGTAAATAGGTGAAACGTTTTTTGTCTTTTAATAATATTCTAAATAACTTGTTACCACCGGCTAGTATACATAGTGTACGTAGCCTTTTTAATAATTATGCAAACCTATGTTCCTAACAAGGCTTTTGTCTGAAAAAAAGAATTCCATAGTTTTCTGGCAATAAAAAGGTGCACGATATATTCGGGCGATGTGTTTATTTTTAACTACCGATATCCCTAATATACATATTGATATCCCTATAATATTCATATTTCGACGCTTAGTAACTGGCTTAGCAGGATATGTGGGCAACTTTTTATCAGTATTATGTTCTAAATTACCTTTTCCATATTATTGGAACTATAATTAAAAGGCCTAGACTTCTGAATTGGCACCAGAATGAAATAAATGAAACTGCTACAGACACATGCTTATTTTATTGGTCCCTTTATGTGTGTGTTATCAGGCAATCATATAGGCTAATGTACCATACTGGTAGCCATGAAAAATGTTGTTATTATCGTAAGTATAGTTGGCCAAACCAAAATAATTATACAGCAGATAGGTGTCATTTTAATTAAAAGTAACTTCCACGATATCTGGGTTATAGGGCTACCCTAACATAATAATGAATAAAGTAGGGTCTACTGTTGTATTAAAACATCAAAATATGAAAAATAAACTGGTCATGAGTATTAATTAGCTGAGAGGTCATGGGGCTTAGTGAGAGGCCGTGTGTGGCGATAATACGGTTTTGAGTTTTGTCTTTTTATGCAAATATATATTTCACAACGCCTTAACTACATGTGTGTACACAATTACCAGTTGAAATGTTACATTTTACATGTACTGTGGACATTTCAGAACGCCTAAAATGTTTTCTGATGGAAGGATGACCACAACAATGCGAGTGCAGTGATTTCAACGCAAAGTCGTGGAGAACGGGTCACAACCCTGGCCAAGTAGTTTTGAACGCTCTGCAGCTTGTTAATTTCACGATTTGGGATGTTATAGAGGATAGAATTACGTTATATTTTTATTATAGCGAAATGTCGAAGGTTACACTCTAAACAATATAGGATCTTTAAAAAGAACCCTTCAGTACGATCACCATGCAACCCCAGGAAAACCCTGTAAGGGTTCTCCTGGGGTTGCATGGTGATTGTACTGAAGGGTTCCTTCTAAAGAACCTATATTGTTTAGAGTGTAGATGTTACCATTCAAACACCACCCCCCCCTTCCAATCTATCACGCGCTGGCCAATTACCTGAGACATGTGATACAGGATGTAGCTGATGTATACAGCCGTGCAAAGCCAAAAGACAGTATCTGCTTACTTTACAAGTGAGCATATACTGCAGAGCAGTGTATCTCTCACGTATGGCGGGGTCTCTTGTGTCACTATCATCAATAGCTTGCCCACGGCCAAAATCCATAGTGCATTTCTGGGTATTTTCTGAGTATTTGCACATCACGTTCCGTTTTCTGCTAGATTCCACCCCTGAAAAATCTAGGAGCTGACCCAGTATTGTTTTAATGCTGGACCAGCGTAACGGTTGTAGATGTGTTTCTTGGAACATGGGGTTTACTTATTTAGAATAATTATCTTTCCATCACACAACAAATAACATTCAAGAAGTTTTTTTCCGGGGGTAACTGGATGGCATCATGCACAAGTGGGCTAACCCTCATTTTGCAGATTTTGAGATTTTGGGTGTTTTTGAAAGCTCTCACCACAAGCTTTATCTGCCAAAAGAGCCAAATGTCTAGACCAATCACATTCTGTGGTACAAGCCAAAGTTTGTTTGCGCATGATGCTTTTTGGCGATTTTCATAGAGCACAAATGGTCTAACCCTCACTTCTGATCAAGTCAAAAAGAGTTAAATGGTCGTGTCCAAGAATTTAAAGAGAAAATACGGTTCACTGCTAAAGAAGCCAGGCGAATTTTACTCGATATCAGCGACAGTGCATCCTCGAGTGATTATACATAAAAACAATGTAAAAAATCGCACAACAACTTGAAGTACATGATAAAACGAATAAATACAAATAAAGACAACAGGTAAATTTAATCAGTGACCAAATGGTCTATTACCTCAATGTGAACTCAAAATTTGTCAAGTTGTTTCTATCAATAACATATATTTTCATTGTTTTTTATCACATTTCCTTAATATGTGGATGCATGTATGGGATTCTTTCAATATATCATGGATTAGGAACCTCTGTGATCAAGAGGTGGCGTGTTCGGCCTTATGCTACCATCAGGTGAAACCTTTTACATGCTTACTCATGACAGCAATTATTAGCTATGCTTCTCAACTTTACCCTGTAAACGATGAAATGTCCACCCACTTGAAATTGCGTTTGGCTGACGCGATCCACAGCTTCAAGTGAGAGGAAATTATCTGCAAATTGAAGTACTTTCAAATATTACTCACACGAGACATATTTTACTTCCAAAATGGAATTTAAAGCAATAATAAAAATATTGAGCACGAATAAAGTTTATTGCAAATGTATTGTTTTATAAAATGTATTGTCTTATAAAATGTATTGTCTTATAAAATTACAATTATGCCTTTATCAATACTCTATCCTGTAGGCCCTACATGGCTTGCTGTCTGAAACGAAGTAGATCTTATACATGTACGTTTAATGACAAACATTTTTACATATTGTAGATCTGGTAATATTCGCGTGCTTAGATTTTCGCGAATTTGTGATTTCTCGGACTTTACACAAAGTCTAGAATTTGCGAATGATAAATTTAGATGATAGGTAGCGCTATTATAATATTAATTTTGTAAGATTATTAAATTCGCAAATTTGTCTTCCTCGCGAAATTCGCGAAAATTAAAACCTCGCGAATATTACCAGATCTACGGTAATTATATAAAGGGATCAGTAAATGTGAGCTTATGGCTGTGTGACTGCGAAAGTGCAAAAATATATTAAGCTTCACCCTTTAACCGCCAGTCTACTCAATTAGAATGTTCACCCACTTGAAGTTGTGTCTCGCTGACGCGAATCACTTCAAGTGAGTGAAAATGGAGGTCAACGATTTTAAAATGTCACGTTTTACCTTCAACATTTGTCAAAGCTAGTATTTAACGTGCTAATTGAAAACCCGAACGTAGTCGTGACCGGCGGGTAATGGGATGGACAGGAAATCCAACAGCAGATGTGTTTTTAGAACAGGATGATCAATGGAGGATTTGCCCGATGTTGTGCTTTAGTTAAACCTGATCTGAATATTTTATGTCGACAAAAAAGTTCTTCAGAAATCAGTCAAATTAGCTTATTACTAACTAATCAAGAATTATGACAGCAATCAACACACATCTTCTTCGTAAGCTATGAATTCCCATGCATTATGTGCCAGACGATGTCATGCGATCAATGAATACGTACGGACGTGTTTGATAATGAATTGATATTCTATTTTTCTAGCACGTCACTAAATACTGATCCTACCCATATTGTATCTATATGACAAAGAACACAAGACATTGAGCCAACATTGGGTCAATGTCCCGTGTGATCAAGGAATCATTATTCATTTGCCCAATTTTAGTGTCGTCCATCAAATTGGTAAGCCGAGATGTAATCCAAGTTTTGGTCACAATAGCTGATAATGGGTCTTACTCTGGAAGGACAATAATTTCTGAAAGTTTACTTTGCACAAATTATTTGTAGGCCTATACAAATCTTCAAAATGCAAACGTGTAACCTGGTAACAATTATATCATCGACATCTCTATTGCCGAATAAATAACCAAAATATTTGATTTTGCACTTGAATAAATGTCGTTTTTATAATACTTTACTGTTTACTGTATTATTTACAGCTTAACATGCACATTTGTGCATGTTCACCTCACATACTTAATGAATATGCTGAAAGGCTCCTTCGTATGCTCTTTTCAGTATTTTCTGCTTAGTGGGGAGCATATGATCAACAACTTACATATTACGCTGCTTTGAGGATGTAAAATCAATATTTTATTATTAATGTATTATCTTGCAACAATCTACCAATCTTTTGTTCAGCATCTTGGAGAATCGTGCTTGCTTATTTTAAACTAAGATTTCACAAACGTCTTTTCACAATTTGTTCCAGATAAAATCTTTGTGGTGGTCGGAAGGTTGCTTTGCAATATTTTTCCTAAATTTTCATTCAATTTGTTATCTCACACAATAAAAATGTGCATACCCCGAGAGGTTATTCCTCTTAGAGAATGGAACAAAACAAATGGCATAAGAGCATGCTCTGGGCGGTGGACTGTGCAGATTACAGGAATCCACTCCCATAAATGTAGCTCAACCAAAAGGAAGATTAATGAAAAACGTAGATCAATTTCCAGCTGTGATCACCTCCCAGCAAATACAACACATTGAACCAATGTTGATTAAATGTTGATTTGATGTTGATTTAATGTCGATTTATTGTTGGGCCAGCGTCGCAACATTAAACCAGCATTGCTTCAATGGGTCGTGTTTGTTTGGCTGTGGCTGTAGATCAATTTCTAGCTGTGATCCCCTGTGACTGTCTACATATAGGGCCCGAGTGATGATGAGTTAGAGTTTGCGTCCCTCCTGTGACCATAAATGTACAGAATGTAAGTAGAAGAAACGGTGATGGCCAAGAATATAAAAAGTCTGAGACGCCAAATTAAAAGGCAGTAACTGCGTATTTAAGATGTAAGCAGTTACTGCAGTTTGGCTAAGCTTTGAACTGTATTGCTTAGTTTCTTAGTTTATTGTACAGCACATCCCAGTGGTCCCAGAGAAGCTGGTCAGATATAACAGAGAAACCGCATCCTTCACTCTGAAGAAGTCTTTTTTACGGCAAGTGTACACTTGTGGTTTTTTTTAATATAAGTACATCGCAGCAGGCGGCTGCTCAACATCTTGAAATAACAAGAACGTGCTTACATGGTTAGCGAATCCTGTCTAATTGTCGAAAGAAAAAACATCTAGTTTCAGGCGACTGCGTGAATCAGCATTGCTTCAGCCGCGAAACTGGTGTGGGGATCAGATCTATAGATGCCGTTCCATAAAGCGGTCTCTGTGAAGAATGCATCGCCTAATGATTCCACTTTTGTGGACAAGACAGCCAGCAGTTCTGGTGCGAGGCTCCACAAAGTGGATTCCGTGCACGAGCTATGCTAGGCAAACACCGCGAGCTGAAACTGCGTGCTTGACCCTTTCAGCGCGGTGACCGACTTCAGACGTCATAATCTGACGTCTGTAGACGTCAAATTATGACGTCTAAAGTCGATCCCCGCACTGAAAGAATTTAAAATGTATGACGTCCGCAGACCCGTAACATAGATTTGCAAATAAAGCGGACTGGACTGACTAAGACATTTATGGTGATTTCAAATTGAAAAAAAAACCACGTTGGTCTCCATGGTTTATACAGTAATACTTCAGCGCTTTGAGAAATAAAAAAGTAAGCAGTTACAGCAGTCATTGCCTTTCCAGGGCAGCGTGATTCGAGAGGCTTCGCAAAAAGTGTCATCCCTCCGGATACGGGGCGTTGTATCAACGTTGATTTAATGTAGAGTCATATCACAGTTAATACGAAGTAGTAATCTGATGTTCTTTAAAATGCTGGACTTTTGTTAGCGACGCTGGCCCAACTTTTAACTAATATTGGTTCACTGTATCGTGTTTGCGGGGAGGCCTACATCAGTTTTGCACACAGCTACCTGTGACAGTTAGGGCTAATTTTAGCAGTTCTAATAAAGATACAATACACGAGTGTAGTAAATGATCAGAATATTAGGTCAATGTGCATGTTATGTATCCCTTTTGTATATAAAAATCAACACATGCTAATATTGTTTCAAAGAAATATGTTTGTTTAATTTTAGATGTTCAGAGTGAATTTTGGTCGACACAACATCTGTTCATTCTCCTTTATCCTTAATAGGGCTAACAGCTTCGCTACATCAATAAACCTGATATACAGGTTTGTTATGGCCTACGTGAATATTACACTATTCTCCAATATTTCGGTTTAAAGGAGGATCAGTACAAAGTGGCTTTATCAATATAGGGTTTGCTGAAACCCCATATTGCTAAATGAAATCCGTTTGGACTGTTGTAATGAAAAGACTGGCTGTTCGATAATATAATATTTTACATGATTTTACCGGATTTTAACATCATTTTTTATATATTGGCCATTTATACTTTTTGTCGCCCATTTTGAATTTTGTCGGCCATTTTAGATTATATTCAGACAGCAGCTTAGACATGGTAATTCAACCCTCTGGATCCAAATTTCACTCCTTGTCAATCCCAGTTTCACCAGTCTGACTTAAGTCCAAAAATTGTCTCAACTATTAACACGTGATCACGTCTAAATCAATCAGTTAGCTTAAGACTGACTTAAGTCTACTGACTTAAGTCAATTTAAAGTTGGTGAAACCGGCTTATCTGCCTCAGACGTGGAGCAAATTTTCCGAAAATATTTTCAACTAGCCCCGGTTTCCCCTAGGCCTTCTATTATATATAACAGTTGACGAAAGCGTTTGGCACCTGAATGAATGTTGCTTCAGATCCAGAAGATCGTCTCGAGGTTTGCGATATGGAAATCAGGTGACACTGCCCTCAAGGCATATTAGACCTGGTGATCTTTGATACCTGACTACCGAAACGGGAGAACGACCCCTCCCCCCATCATCCTCTGCACTGGGAAGTATAACCCTTTAACCGCCGGTGCCGTCCACATTCGTTCTTTACATTAATTTAGCACATTACATATCAGCTTTTAAACCTGTCAAAGATAAAAAGTGACATTGATCAGCAAGAATTTTTTTGACATCCATTTTGTCAAAATGGAATAATTTTCACTCTTTTGAAGTTGTGGATAGCGTCAGCGAGACACAACTTCAAGTGGGTAAAAATTCAAATTGAATAATTTGGCGACTAAAGGGTTATTCAAGGACGTGAATGTCCGCTCTCTAGTGGGATGCGCGAGATGAAAGATTCAAGATGGGCAAAAAGGAAATTGAAATATGGGCGAAAGCAAATCAAATCAAACAAGATAATTCAATATGACCATGCTTTTAGACCACCTACCACGAAGGGACATGCGTGATACTCTTTCTAACATGGTATCCTGCTTTCTAATGATACGTCAACAAGCGCATATGATGACCAGTAATTCAGAGGTTTCGCATATTTAGCTATGCTAAGACTGTTCTTTCTTGTTTAAGTATTCTATGAATAGCTATTGTGCCACCTTGCAAGTACATGTAGGTCTACTAATTGAAATCTATTGCGTGTATATATGTCTGTTCACGAGATATCGGCATGAAAACAATTTAATTGCATTAGGCCTAATCCTTTGCCTTCTGATCATGACAATAATGTTTTTTAATCAGTTTTATTAGCCTATTAAACAACTATTATTGGGAATGAAATGACTGTTTAAACTGTTTAATGTTTTTTTTCAATCAGTAATGGTTTGAAGCAGGGTGGGGTTTTATCCCCTATCCTGTTTGGTATGTATATTATTAGTTTGCTTGATAAACTTGAGCAGTCTCGTGCCGGATGCTAAATTGGTCACATATTCATGGGAGCATTTGGATATGCCGATGACATTATTTTGCTTGCACCATGTAAAAAGTCATTATGTGTTTTATTATATATGTAAGCAATTTTCACTAGAATTCCAAGTAAATTTGAACTCGATCAAAAGTAAGCTCATTGTTTTTTTCAAATGTCAATGACTGTGATACTTCAGTATTATTCAATAATCAAATGATTAGCTTCATGTCCAGTGAGCAGCATCTTGGTCGTATTATTGGCAACCAGATATCGCAAGAATGCATTAAAAGCATCACTAATGATATTTTATCAAAAGAGTAAACGTCTTGTCGGCAGTATTCAAATTCACTTTTAGTGAAACTAAATACTTCTTATTTAAAGTTTTTTGTATGTCTTTATACGAAAGTGTACTGTGGGATTTTTTGTCCAAACATGTTGAAATGTTTTATACCACTTGGCGTAAATGTAGCCGACGCCTACTGGGTCTTCCATATAGAACTCATAATCTACTTCACCTCATTTGTAACGATATACCGGTCGACGGACAATTACATCTACGTTTCTTAAAAGTGACAATACATGTGCTGTGCTATGTTCACGTGGAAGCCGTTCCGAGGCTAGTAGCAGCCTTAATTTCATCACAAATTTGTACAGCCCGGACAAGTTCAATAATTGTTGACATATCTTTCATGAATAGAATTATAGATGTAAATAGTCAGCTGCAGCTATTTATGAAAAGCACCAACCTTACATCGGATGAACTGAATCAGTTATTATCATTTTTCTATCTTGATAATTAATTCCGGGGGGGGGGGGGGGGTGAGTCACTTCCATACTTGAGAGTACTGGGAATGTGCCCCTGGACAGGGTGCTTCTTTGAGCTTCCAGCGTGTCTTTTTTTGGGCTTCCAAAATTGGTACAGGGTGTTTTTTTGAGGTTCCAAACATAAAGTATATTGGTAGTAATTACACCATAAACCAATCAATTAAATTCGGTGTTAATTTCAAAATTGGGACAGGGTGTCTTTTTAGTCGTGTGGCGAATTGCGGTTTTGAACATGCCGGAGTCACACCCCTACCCATTCCCAAGGCGAGTACACCCCCCCTCCCCCTCCCCCCCCCCCCCCCCACGGGAATTAATTGTATCATGCACATGCATTACCTGCACTAAATTATTCAATTACACATACTATGTTCATGTACTAAGAGTACGAAATAAATATTATTATTATAAACATCAAGATTTCTAAATGTTTGGTCTCAAATTTAACAAATATGAGTAATTTTCAACTACTTGAGATTGTGGATCGCGGTAGCGAGACACAATATCAAGTGGTCGAAAATTTAAATAAATTACCCTAGCATAAGGATAAGGTTTAACAGTTACAGTTTTTTGCGCCATTCTTGCGTGTGATTTTTGGGATAATAGTAAAAAATCTAGATATCGCTAAAATTCGGCGTTCACGGTTTGCCGTTGATGTTGCCATAATTTCTGCTGTGAGGAGTGGCGTGTCGGCGAGCGACTTTTTCTAAGCGCTCGCCCAACGTCAGACCGACGTGGCAAACGCTGGCGCGACGCATAACAAACATTTGCCCAGCGTCTTGTCCTAGTGGTGATGACGTGCCATCGCATACGACACAATCTATTACGTCCATTACGTCCATTACGTCCAGACGTTGACCCTGCGCTGGTGGATGTCTCACGTTTGATGAGAAGCGGAAAAAAGATGACAATATTTTCTCACTGCACGGCAGTCTCAAATATTAAAGGGCGGATATAAATAACATCAAACGAGATGTCATCTCGTCTGAGCCCATATTACCCCTACCTGATCACCTCTCTGTGAAGGATTAGGCTTACTCTGAAGGCAGGGTGCTCTAATCATTGCTAATTGGCCAAATACTCAAGGTCTATCTCAAGTTGAGGGCGGGGGCCCTAGGGTAGTGGTTAGCACCGCTGCCTTTCACGCCAGAGTCCGGGGTTCGGTTCCCGGTCTCGGCGGTTTGAAAGAAACAAAATTGTTTCTTCCCCATCCACGTGTGAAAGTTAGTATTGTGGGGAGCCTCCGTGACCGAGAGGTAGCGTGCTCGGCCTCAGACCGCCAGGGCTCGAATTTCGAATCCTGTGTCTGGAGGACAGTGTCATCTCAATCATCTCACCATCCTCAGGAGGTTCTCCTGGCCCAGTTTAGCCTATATGTGCACAAAGGTGGCCTAAAGCCCGATTCATTTCATTTTCCCGGTCTCGGCGGTTTGAAAGAAACAACAAATGTTTCGTCCTCATCCACGTGTGAAAGTCAGTATTTTGGGGAGCCTCCGTGACCGAGAGGTAGCGTGCTCGGCCTCAGACCGCCAGGGCACGAATTTCAAATCATGTGTCTGGAGTACAGTGTCATCTCAATCATCTCACCATCCTCAGGAGGTTCTCCTGGCCCAGTTTAGCCTATATGTGCAAAAAGGTGGCCTAAAGCCCGATTCATTTCATTTTATCTCAAGTTGAAACAAGACTTTAGGCACCCTGATATACGCTACCCGGTATGACTGCGCGAGGCCCAGTCACACTGACCGCCATTTTGTTTCCACAGCCAGCTGTGTAAAAACGACACTCGCGCTGCCTATCAATAAACTCGGATGCCATGAAATTGAGATGAATATTTCAAGTGCCTACAAAAACTAGGCCATTTTCAGCAGGCGTAAACTTTTGATCGTATTAGAACTATTATATTTAAAAATGGAGGTCACTGTGTCAGAGCCGTGCGATGTTATCAGGGTAGATATACGTTGCGCTCAAGTTGAAAAAAAACGTGGCCCTGAAATACGCCGTGCTCAAGCTAAAACAAAACAAAGCCCTAAGATAAGCTGAACAAAAGGTTACCATAAAATACTCTGCGCTCTAATTAAAACAAGTTGAAACAAAACGTTGCCCTAAAATACGCTGCGCTCAAGTTGAAATAACAAGTCACCTTAAAATACGCTGCGCACAAGTTTAAACAAAACGTTGCCCGAGAATACGCCGCCCACATTTTCTCTATTTCAAACTGTTTATGTGCAATCCGCAGCCGAGTGGAGGTGAATAGAACCAGTATGAAGCACTAATTTATTTCTAGCCTGTGTTTCCACCTGCTGCCAGTATGCACCCTGTCGCTGACACAATCTGCGAGTACCAGAAATAGCCTGAACCCAAACTTTGTTAATTCGCCAATCACAGGCCGACTGTTCTGGGACTCACTGCAGACTAGTCTGCGAGTGGCAGGAGACCGAATGATTGACCATGGAGATAATAATGGAAATACGTTAATTTTAATTCATCTTACACAATTCATGATTAAACACCGTCGACGGTGTTTCATCATGAATTGTCTAAGAGCATCTTATGTCACACTGGCCCAACATCAAGAGCCTAGACCAACATTAATCGGCTACCGGTGCCTAGTGGGAAAACACGATCTATGGAATTAGGAATGAGATCGCCTGTTTTGTTGTCAGAGCCCCTTATTGGTAACACAGAAGACACACATCCGGAACGCAAACAAAAATAATAAACGGTGAGCCTCGGAGTACATGTAGGTACTGGATGGTTCCCTGACAATATTTGGTACGGCAAGAACATAATCCCAGATGAAAGGTTCGTTAGTAGGCCTATAGGATATCATGAGTTTAGCAAATAGGATCTATGAGCCAATTTTCACCAGAGAGAATGATTTCAAAAAGTAGTCACTAGGATGACAGTGATCCCATCTAAACACCAAAAAAATGTGCAAAGTCTAATGGATCGGGGGCCAGTTGTAATCCCCTTAGATATGAAAGGGTGTGCCTGCGACTTTGTGAAGTGGCGGATAGGCCTACACCCTTTCATATCTAAGGGGACGTACGTTTTATCAACGTTTTTTCATACTTTTTTTCAGAGCTTGTTGGCTTCACGATAATCGCCGAAGAGTGTGTCGGAGAGATCGAAGAGGAAGAGAATCAACATGTGATTGGCCGAAATTGATAAATCACGTGATATAGGAGAGTAGTTTTGTTTCCTCTTCACGCTCTACAGGCAGCCAGCCTACGAGCTCTCCGTACAATCGTTGCAGATTTTTATAAAGCTAATGAGCTTGTAACTCAAAACAAGTCGCTTACGAAAATTAACACAAGTAGCTCGTTTATAAGGCTCGTAGGCCACCCTGTTTAAGGCAGCCACTGGCTGCCTAAAGAGGGCGACCAGTCACCTACGAGGCTTATCATTAATGTATTTGTAAGCATCCGAATTTGGGTCACGAGGATTTTAAGCAAACATCTTATGCCTTTAAGCAAACAACTTATTGTACGTTCTTATATCGCACGAAAAATCAACAATGTATCTTATCGCACAATCACGTCTCACACATTATACATACATCCCGTAGGCACCTACACTGCAGTTCCAGGGCAAGAGTGTAATATCGTCTGATATCGATATACGTCCCACGGTGAAAACCAGAGCACAGAGTGGTAGACTAAAACCACTGGCACCCGTAGCGCTGCTTGTGGTAAACTGTTTCTTGTTGCAAATTTGATGCTGTTCAGCCCACTGGCCAGCCGTCGTGCTGTCCACTGAAGTGTGATACGCTCGGCAAACATCGGTACCCTGACGAGAGATGTGAATCTCTCTTGTTAGTGTACCGATGTTTGCCGAGCGTGTCACGCATCAGTGGACAGCACGACGGCTGGCCAGTGGGCTGAACAGCAGCATATTCGCAACAAGAACAGCTCCTCACCAGCAGCGCTAGGGGTGCCATTGAATAAAATTGCCCCCCACCCCCGGGCTATGTTCTCACAGCGATTGTCCTAGATCTGGCAATGGGCATGTGATTGGGCGAGATTAGCCACATCGATCAATCACCTGCCTAAGATATAGATCAGTCGCCTGATGAATACTAATCCAGAAAAGGAAGGATTTGTGAATATGAAGTATGAATTATCCTTCCAGTTGGATCCAATTTTGATAGAGCATATTATGTCATGGTAGGCCTACTTAGCACTAAGTTAAATTACAGTAATTGTTTTTTTTTTAAATCTCTTTATACTCAGACTCATTTATTTGTTTTCTACATGCTCATATTCTTAACAAAACAAATTACTAAGACTAGATTGTCGCTGGCGTAGAAGCCACCCAAGATATATATATATATATTTAAAAAAATCAATAAATATAATTTAGGCGAATCTAGCACAAATAAATAATTAGACAATCAAAAAAAGCATCGATAAATAACTAAAATAGGGCCTACGAGTTAAATAATGACTGTATCCATATTATGTACACACACACACACACACACAATTGGAAAATTCATCAAGGTATTTAGTGCGAACATAACATAGTCTTATTATAAAATTAAGTGAAAATATAATCAGGGTTGTATCGTAACCAAAATACAGAAGTAAATAGATGTAATATACCAATTCTTGATGCTCTTTTATAAAAATATTTTAAAAAGTTGCATCATCCCCACAGGAAGGCCAGTCATCCCGAGATTATACTTGCTTAGCAGGCCCCGTATTCTCGTACAAGTTACGATATATCGTAGGCTTCTGATTGGTCGAGATGACCATCTCGACCAATCAGAAGCCTACGATATATCGTAACTTGTACGAGAATACGATCTCGACCAATCAGAAGCCTTCGATATATCGTAACTTGTAAGAGAATACGGCTCCTGGTGACGTTGCAATAGCCGCTGGATTTGCACCGCTGGTTCCAGTTTGTATCAATAAAGCCTGACGATCCACAACCACGACCCACAACTTCATGTGGGTGACAATTACTCATATTTACTTACTTTATTTGAGACCAAACAATTGCAAATTCTGCTGTGCATAATAACAGTAATTTTGTCGGCTAATACAACTGATTTAAAACTTCTGGTGGGTGAAAATTACCCATATTGTTTTTAATTTGAGGTCAAACATTTGTTTTCCATTCCCAATAGCAGCGTTTTGATCCGCTGTGAAAACGGGTTGAAAACGGCTATGGTCGTGTTTAGCACTGTAAGGGTTAACCCTTACAGTGCGGGGATAAACTTCTGTAGACGTCGGATTCTACCAATACCCGCACTGTAAGAATGAAAATATTCATAATTGCCGGTAGCGTAGGCATTCAAATGAAGCGGAAAGAGTTAACTAAGACATTTATGATGATTTCAAATCGAAAAAAAACCCACTTTGGTCTCCATGATTTATACAAAAAATATGTCAGCACTTGGCAGTTGGTGAGCTATTTTTTAACGGTGTAATGAGTATGAAAACACGTCAGATATCGCATAGATATACGTCTGTAGCAGGTAAATGTTTAACCCTTTAACCGCCGGTGCCGCATATATTCGGGTTTTCGTTTTTTATTAGCACATTAGAACCACATTTTAAAAATGTTAAAGATATAATGTGACATCAATCAGCAAGATTTGAAAACAGTTGACCTCCATTTTGTCAAATCGGAATAATTTTCACTCACTTGAAGTTGTGGATCGCGTCAGCGAGACATAACTT
This sequence comes from Flabesymbios commensalis, assembly GCA_964017125.1. Classification (NCBI taxonomy): domain Eukaryota; kingdom Metazoa; phylum Annelida; class Polychaeta; order Terebellida; family Flabelligeridae; genus Flabesymbios; species Flabesymbios commensalis. The sequence continues at coordinate 40,247,072 of OZ024917.1, forward strand.
AAAGTGGGTGAAAATTCAGATTGACTAATTTGGCGGTTAAAGGGTTAATTAATGACTCATATACATTATCCCTTCTGAAAGTGTTAAAACATGCATATAATTACGTTTCAAGCCGATATCACGATGGTATAGGGTCATCCGTTATGGACATCGTCAACACTGTGATAATACAATGTTGAGCAAAGTCAAACTGCAGTAACTGCTTATTCGAAAAGTAAGCAGTTACTGCCTTCATGCTTTGCTTTGCAATCATACTCTAAGTTTCATGCACCTGCTTCAACCGCGGGGAATGCTAAATTTGTACAATAGCTAAAAATAAATATTTTAATAATTGCAGATTGCCTTGGCTCGTGGAAATGAGTTTTCCAGAAAAAATAGACCTATATTAAATTGTGTCGGACATGGCGTGTGCTAGAAACTATATCGTTGTGGGCGAGTTCTGGTAGCGCGGTGGTGTTGTGGTAGCGTGGTTCAATTGTGGTAGCGTGGTTGAGTTGTGGCAGTTTGATAGTTGTGGCAGTGTGTTGAAGTTGGGGTAGTGTGGCAGAGTTATGGTAGTGTGTTAGAGCTGTGTTAGTGTATTAGAGTTGTGGTAGTGTGTTAGAGTTGTTGTAGCATGGTCGAGTTGTAGCAGTGTGTTAGGGGGTAGTAGTGTGGCAGAGTTAGGGTTGTATGTTAGAGTTATGGTAGCATGTTAGAGCTGTAGTAGTGTGTTAGAATATTATTGTGGTAGCGTAGTTGAGTTGTGGCAGTGTATTAGGATGTGGTAGTGTGGCAGATTATTATGGCAGCGTGTTAGATTTGTAGGAGTGTGACATATATGTTGCCGTGGTGGCGTGGTTGAGTTTTGATAACGTAGTTGAGTTATAATAGTGAGTTAGAGAGGAGTTTTGGTAGTGTGATTGAGTTGTGGTGGCGTGTTAAAGTTGTGATGGCATGTTAAATTTGTTTTAGCGGGTTAGGCTTGCTGTAGCGGGTTAGATTTGTGGTAGTGTGACAAAGTTGTGTTAGTGCGGTTGAGGTGTGGCTGACGTGTGGTAGTGTATTAGAGTTGTTGGGGGGGGGGGGAGGGGGGAGTGGTAGTTGAGTTTTGGTAGCGTGTTTAATTTATAGTAGCGTGTTAGAGTTGTGGTGGTGTGACTGAGTTGTGGTAGAGTAATTGAGTTGTGGTAGTGTGATTGAGTTGTGCTGCCGTAGTTGAGTTGTGGTGGCGTGGTTGAGTTGTGGTGGCGTGATTGAGCTGTGGTGCCGTAGTTGAGTTGTGGTGGAGTGGTTGAGTTGTGGTGGAGTGGTTGAGTTGTGGTGGCGTGGTTGAGTTGTGTTGCCGTAGTTGAGTTGTGGTGGAGTGGTTGAGTTGGGGTGGCGTGGTTGAGTTGTGGTGGAGTGGTTGAGTTGTGGTGGCGTGGTTGAGTTGTGGTGGAGTGGTTGAGTTGTGGTGGAGTGGTTGAGTTGTGGTGGCGTGGTTGAGTTGTGTTGCCGTAGTTGAGTTGCGGTGGAGTGGTTGAGTTGTGGTGGAGTGGTTGAGTTGTGGTGGAGTGGTTGAGTTGTGGTGGCGTGGTTGAGTTGTGGTGGAGTGGTTGAGTTGTGGTGGCGTGGTTGAGTTGTGTTGCCGTAGTTGAGTTGTGGTGGAGTGGTTGAGTTGTGGTGGCGTGATTGAGTTGTGGTGCCGTAGTTGAGTTGCGGTGGAGTGTTTGAGTTGTGGTGGAGTGGTTGAGTTATGGTGGCGTGGTTGAGTTGTGGTGGAGTGATTGAGTTGTGGTGGAGTGGTTGAGTTGTGGTGGAGTGGTTGAGTTGTGGTTGCGTGGTTGAGTTGTGGTGGAGTGGTTGAGTTGTGGTGGCGTGGTTGAGTTGTGTTGCCGTAATTGAGTTGTGGTGGAGTGGTTGAGTTGTGGTGGCGTGGTTGAGTTGTGGTGGAGTGGTTGAGTTGTGTTGCCGTAGTTGAGTTGTGGTGGAGTGGTTGAGTTGTGGTGGCGTGGTTGAGTTGTGGTGGAGTGGTTGATTTGTGGTGGAGTGGTTGAGTTGTGGTGGCGTGGTTGAGTTGTGGTGGAGTGGTTGAGTTGTGGTGGAGTGGTTGAGTTGTGGTGAAGTGGTTGAGTTGTGGTGGCGTGGTTGAGCTGTAGCGGCGTAGTTGAGTTGTATTGCCGTAGTTGAGTTGTAGTGTCGTAGTTGAGTTGTGGTGGCGTAGTTGAGTTGTGGTGGCGTAGTTGAGTTGTTGTGGCGTAGTTGAGTTGTGGCGGCGTAGTTGAGTTGTATTGCCGTAGTTGAGTTGTAGCGGCGTAGTTGAGTTGTATTGCCGTAGTTGAGTTGTAGTGTCGTAGCTGAGTTGTAGTGTCGTAGTTGAGTTGTGGTGGCGTAGTTGAGTTGTGGTGGAGTGGTTGAGTTGTGGGGGCGTGGTTGAGTTGTGGTGACGTGGTTGAGTTGTAGCGGCGTAGTTGAGCTGTGGTGGCGTGGTTGAGTTGTGGTGGCGGAGCTGAGTTGTAGTGTCGTAGTTGAGTTGTAGTGTCGTAGTTGAGTTGTGGTGGCGTAGTTGAGTTGTGGTGGAGTGGTTGAGTTGTGGTGGCGTGGTTGAGTTGTGGTGGCGTGGTTAAGTTGTAGCGGCGTAGTTGAGTTGTGGTGGCGTGGTTGAGTTGTGGTGGCGTAGCTGAGTTGTAGTGGCGTAGTTGAGTTGTGGTGGCGTGGTTGAGTTTTGGTGGCGTGGTTGAGTTGTGGTGGCGTGATCGAGTCGTAGTGGCGTAGTTGAGTTGTTGTGGCGTGGTTGAGTTGTGGTGGAGTGGTTGAGTTGTGGTGGCGTGGTTGAGTTGTGGTGTCATGGTTGTGGTTGTGGTGGAGTGGTTGAGTTGTGGTGGCGTAGTTGAGTTGTAGTAACGTAGTTGAGTTGTGGTGGCGTGGTTGAGTTGTTGTGGCGTGGTTGAGTTGTGGTGGCGTGGTTGAGTTGTGTTGCCGTAGTTGAGTTGTAGTGGCGTAGTTGAGTTGTGGTGGCGTGATTGAGTTGTGGTGCCGTAGTTGAGTTGCGGTGGAGTGGTTGAGTTGTGGTGGAGTGGTTGAGTTGTGGTGGCGTGGTTGAGTTGTGGTGGAGTGATTGAGTTGTGGTGGAGTGATTGAGTTGTGGTGGAGTGGTTGAGTTGTGGTGGCGTGGTTGAGTTGTGGTGGAGTGGTTGAGTTGTGGTGGCGTGGTTGAGTTGTGGTGGAGTGGTTGAGTTGTGGTGGCGTGGTTGAGTTGTGTTGCCGTAATTGAGTTGTGGTGGAGTGGTTGAGTTGTGGTGGCGTGGTTGAGTTGTGGTGGAGTGGTTGAGTTGTGTTGCCGTAGTTGAGTTGTGGTGGAGTGGTTGAGTTGTGGTGGCGTGGTTGAGTTGTGGTGGAGTGGTTGATTTGTGGTGGAGTGGTTGAGTTGTGGTGGCGTGGTTGAGTTGTGGTGGAGTGGTTGAGTTGTGGTGGAGTGGTTGAGTTGTGGTGGCGTGGTTGAGTTGTGATGGCGTGGTTGAGTTGTAGCGGCGTAGTTGAGTTGTATTGCCGTAGTTGAGTTGTAGTGTCGTAGTTGAGTTGTGGTGGCGTAGTTGAGTTGTGGTGGCGTAGTTGAGTTGTTGTGGCGTAGTTGAGTTGTGGCGGCGTAGTTGAGTTGTATTGCCGTAGCTGAGTTGTAGCGGCGTAGTTGAGTTGTATTGCCGTAGTTGAGTTGTAGTGTCGTAGCTGAGTTGTAGTGTCGTAGTTGAGTTGTGGTGGCGTAGTTGAGTTGTGGTGGAGTGGTTGAGTTGTGGTGGCGTGGTTGAGTTGTGGTGACGTGGTTGAGTTGTAGCGGCGTAGTTGAGCTGTGGTGGCGTGGTTGAGTTGTGGTGGCGGAGCTGAGTTGTAGTGTCGTAGTTGAGTTGTAGTGTCGTAGTTGAGTTGTGGTGGCGTAGTTGAGTTGTGGTGGAGTGGTTGAGTTGTGGTGGCGTGGTTGAGTTGTGGTGGCGTGGTTAAGTTGTAGCGGCGTAGTTGAGTTGTGGTGGCGTGGTTGAGTTGTGGTAGCGTAGCTGAGTTGTAGTGGCGTAGTTGAGTTGTGGTGGCGTGGTTGAGTTTTGGTGGCGTGGTTGAGTTGTGGTGGCGTGATCGAGTCGTAGTGGCGTAGTTGAGTTGTTGTGGCGTGGTTGAGTTGTGGTGGAGTGGTTGAGTTGTGGTGGCGTGGTTGAGTTGTGGTGTCATGGTTGTGGTTGTGGTGGAGTGGTTGAGTTGTGGTGGCGTAGTTGAGTTGTAGTAACGTAGTTGAGTTGTGGTGGCGTGGTTGAGTTGTTGTGGCGTGGTTGAGTTGTGGTGGCGTGGTTGAGTTGTGTTGCCGTAGTTGAGTTGTAGTGGCGTAGTTGAGTTGTGGTGGCGTGATTGAGTTGTGGTGCCGTAGTTGAGTTGCGGTGGAAGGGTTGAGTTGTGGTGGAGTGGTTGAGTTGTGGTGGCGTGGTTGAGTTGTGGTGGAGTGATTGAGTTGTGGTGGAGTGATTGAGTTGTGGTGGAGTGGTTGAGTTGTGGTGGCGTGATTGAGTTGTGGTGGAGTGGTTGAGTTGTGGTGGCGTGGTTGAGTTGTGGTGGAGTGGTTGAGTTGTGGTGGCGTGGTTGAGTTGTGTTGTCGTAGTTGAGTTGTGGTGGAGTGGTTGAGTTGTGGTGGCGTGATTGAGTTGTGGTGCCGTAGTTGAGTTGCGGTGGAGTGGTTGAGTTGTGGTGGAGTGGTTGAGTTGTGGTGGCGTGGTTGAGTTGTGGTGGAGTGATTGAGTTGTGGTGGAGTGGTTGAGTTGTGGTGGAGTGGTTGAGTTGTGGTGGCGTGGTTGAGTTGTGGTGGAGTGGTTGAGTTGTGGTGGCGTGGTTGAGTTGTGCTGCCGTAATTGAGTTGTGGTGGAGTGGTTGAGTTGTGGTGGCGTGGTTGATTTGTGGTGGAGTGGTTGAGTTGTGTTGCCGTAGTTGAGTTGTGGTGGAGTGGTTGAGTTGTGGTGGCGTGGTTGAGTTGTGGTGGAGTGGTTGATTTGTGGTGGAGTGGTTAAGTTGTGGTGGCGTGGTTGAGTTGTGGTGGAGTGGTTGAGTTGTGGTGGAGTGGTTGAGTTGTAGCGGCGTAGTTGAGTTGTATTGCCGTAGTTGAGTTGTAGTGTCGTAGTTGAGTTGTGGTGGCGTAGTTGAGTTGTGGTGGCGTAGTTGAGTTGTTGTGGCGTAGTTGAGTTGTGGCGGCGTAGTTGAGTTGTAGCGGCGTAGTTGAGTTGTATTGCCGTAGTTGAGTTGTAGTGTCGTAGCTGAGTTGTAGTGTCGTAGTTGAGTTGTGGTGGCGTAGTTGAGTTGTGGTGGAGTGGTTGAGTTGTGGTGGCGTGGTTGAGTTGTGGTGGCGTGGTTGAGTTGTGGTGGCGGAGCTGAGTTGTAGTGTCGTAGTTGAGTTGTAGTGTCGTAGTTGAGTTGTGGTGGCGTAGTTGAGTTGTGGTGGAGTGGTTGAGTTGTGGTGGCGTGGTTGAGTTGTGGTGGCGTGGTTAAGTTGTAGCGGCGTAGTTGAGTTGTGGTGGCGTGGTTGAGTTGTGGTGGCGTAGCTGAGTTGTAGTGGCGTAGTTGAGTTGTGGTGGCGTGGTTGAGTTTTGGTGGCGTGGTTGAGCTGTGGTGGCGTGATTGAGTCGTAGTGGCGTAGTTGAGTTGTTGTGGCGTGGTTGAGTTGTGGTGGAGTGGTTGAGTTGTGGTGGCGTGGTTGAGTTGTGGTGTCATGGTTGTAGTTGTGGTGGAGTGGTTGAGTTGTGGTGGCGTAGTTGAGTTGTAGTAACGTAGTTGAGTTGTGGTGGCGTGGTTGAGTTGTTGTGGCGTGGTTGAGTTGTGGTGGCGTGGTTGAGTTGTGTTGCCGTAGTTGAGTTGTAGTGGCGTAGTTGAGTTGTAGTGGCGTAGTTGAGTTGTGGTGGAGGGACCGGTTGAGTTGTGGTGGCGTAGTTGAGTTGTGGTGGCCTAGTTGAGCTGTGGTGGCGTGGTTGAGTTGTGGTGGAGTGGTTGAGTTGTGGTGGCGTGGTTGAGTTGTGGTGTCATGGTTGTGGTTGTGGTGGAGTGGTTGAGTTGTGGTGGCGTAGTTGAGTTGTGGTGGCGTGGTTGAGTTGTGGTGGCATGGTTGTGGTTGTAGTGGCGTGGTTGATTTGTGGTGGCGTGGTTGATTTGTGGTGGCATGGTTGTGGTTGTGGTGGCATGGTTGAGTTGTGGTGACAAGGTTGTGGTTGTAGTGGCGTGGTTGATTTGTGGTGGCGTGGTTGATTTGTGGTGGCATGGTTGTGGTTGTGGTGGCATGGTTGAGTTGTGGTGACAAGGTTGTGGTTGTGGTGGCGTGGTTGAGTTGTGGTGGCGTGGTTGAGTTGTGGCGGTGTGTTATCACATCGTATACGCAAGTTGTGATAGCAAGAGTGAAAGACAATTTTTCATATTATTATAAAACTGTGGGTGTCGTAACAGTGCCTCGCATAACATACGTCATAATGAGTCAATCCTGGACCAATTTTTAACCACAACAAAATTATTGTCAAAATGAACAATGAATGCGTAATGCCACCACTTGAAACGTTAGACCACTGTCAAATCACGTGTAATATTTATATTAGTCGGTTGTGTCAGGGAATAATTGTGCTTTGACAGTTAATATGTGAGCTTGCATTTACTTGATATCATCTGTCCAATATCACAAATAATAATTGTCTTTGTAAAACTCATATACATTCTATTGTGTTTTTAAGCAGGTTCCTTCAGGTTTCCATGTAGAAGCGAAAGTTGTATTTAAGCCTGAGAAAAAATTGTTGTACCTATGTACTGACCTTTAACCTCGATCACGCATTGAACGCGCATGATAACCATAAGACCCACGTGGGGCGGCTTTGCCGCCCTGGCCGTGGGCTATTATGAAATTCTGTGAAGGAACCCACGTTACTTAATCTTATTACTTCCACATCGCAATAGTCGGTTCCCTGAAGGAACCTGCTTAAAAACACAATAGAACACAAATTATAAGTAAACATACTATAATGATTATGCTAATATTATTAATGGAGTAAAACATTGTGAACTTGGTCTAGATAATTGGGGAGATCCTTTGAAAGTTTACGACTTAGTAAAGGTCAATAATATCACCAATAGGGCCTACTGCTTCAAGAGGTCAGGGTGGAGCGGCAGTTATTCCCAGGATGTCATGCTCAAAAGAGATAAATATATCAGGTTCCTTGAAGGAACCTATCTTACTGAAGGAGCTTATGCTACATGAAGAGTGGATATCAGGCTCCTTGAAGGATGCAATGTGTTGATACACGAAGAGGAATGAACCTATCATGGTAGGCTAAAAGCAAAATGGCCGCCAATAATTTGTTTAAACTGTACAATTTGAGGGTCTTGGAAAATTTGCTTTGAAACAAAATGGCCATCGCAAAAAACCCCAGGAAATTGGAAAAATACAAAGTGGCATCCAAACTTCTTGTAGCTTTAGCAACAGTACATCTAGTTACAACTACAATACTTTTCTAAGCTTTTTGACATCGCTCATTTAAAATTTGGTGCACATTGTTATTTTGTTATCAACGTTGACCGCGATCGACATATTGCAAAATCCAATATGGCTGCTTGTAAATATTAAACGTTTACACTTAAAAATGCCTTTATCAGAATGCTACTCCTAATCTTTTTATCCAAGATTATTTTGACCAACAAAATTAGGCCTATGCCCATACCAACGAGTATTATAACGAACAGGCGATAATTCAATAAAAAATGTGTCAATGATAACACAAGCTGGGAGTTAAATAACACTGATCTTATCATCTGAGATCTGAGATCAGGGCTTATTGTTTGACAAGATAAGGCGTATGTGCTGGGCATGCGAGTTGATTTTAGATTGAGATTCTCTGATAAATGCAATAAAGGTCCTAGTGTGTTGTGTCAGGCTAATCAGGCAGGCTTGTCACATGCCAGGAATTGTGACACAATGTCATGACCTGTAAAAACTTGGCATGGTGGCAGTGTCAGGCCCCTTGCTGGTCCAAGCTGAACAGAGGGATATAGGGATGTCACGAATTTTCTTGACACTGCCAAGATTGATGCAGTGTTACAGCTCAAATGGATAAAGACGCAAATGGCCAGGATAGCAGCATCACAATTGGTCGACTATGAACATTAAAGCAACATGGTTGCGCTGATGTGTTGCATTACCATCGTATCTGCTCCGGTGTGGTTACATGGGTGGATATTTCAAAACTATTTCAAAACTGATTCGATACAAATATATCATATAATTTTATTGTTGTATAAATGCCGACTGTCATAACTTTTATATTGCTCTGTAATTGTTCATTTTGTTTTTCATATATGTATCATTATACATGTCATATAGAAGAATAAATTTGCGTCGATTTATATTGATCTGAACAATTGCATTATCATTAAAATATTGTATGCCATAATATCCAAGCATAATAATAATAATGTCATAACCTATCTACAGTTATGTTAGAAATTGTATATTTATTAAACACCAATAATTATTATGAGATATTTAATTTGTTTAGAGTACTTATAAAAGATTTAATCTTATTATTCTTTTGTATAAATGAATATATTAAATATAGTTATGTATTACCGCTATGTGTTTCCTCCCTATAAAATATATATAAATCTGATGACTTTAACCCTATGGAACGACTTTTCTCGAGCATGTTAATATCAAATATGGCACGCGTTTTTTCTCATTGTATTTATATGCAATATAACTTCTAAGGGGAGTGTTTAAGTGGAAGTATATAGTAAGTATACGTAGTTATATACATCATGCGCCCAGACCACACATCGCCCAGATCACCCAGTGAATATACCATACGCCCCGATGTCCCTCGCCCACACTCTAAACAGTATAGGTTCTTCAAGAAGAACCCTAAAGTACAATCACCATGCAACCCCAGGAGAACCCTTGCAGGGTTCTCCTGGGGTTGCATGGTGATTGTACTGAAGGGTTCCTTCTAAAGAACCTATATTGTTTAGAGTGCAGATGGGAATGAATCAAATTAAGAGGTGAATAGCGGGCGGTTTGAAACAACAACTTCAAAGATAACAAAATATTTAGATATTTTTTTTAAATGCAAGGCCATTAAATAATGCCAAATATTCCATTGACAATATACCTGGATAAATATAATAAGCGGAACATTATTTGCCAACCACCGACAAATCAAAAGCAAAAAAGTAATAGAATGAAAACGAAAAAAAGAAATAATTCAACGTATAGCGTGTTTATTCAAGATAATAGCTTGTATATAGCATTGAATTGTAGTATTGATTAATATGTATGAACAATCCTGCGGATAAAGTCAGAAATTCTTCGATGGTTAGCTGTCCCATTTGAAAATTGCTGGTGATGCGAGAGACCTCCTCATCCTTGCGGATGTAGTCTAGACATATATGTATAAATGTATATGTATAAAATGTCAAGGTCTGTTTCAGTTTTATTTCTCGTTTTTCGCGGTTATTTTTAGTGCTTATAGTACTTATAATGATCTACTCCGCAAGTAATATGTGACTAGGTATCCGTCACTAGTAGGAGTTTGCTAGTGCACATAAAGTGTTACGTTAGTAGGTGTGATTAGGAGATTGATTAATCCACTGTCGTCTGCTTATCTGGTAGTAATGGTGTTAACCGTTGAACCAACACGTTTAAACGTCTATTTCGTTTGATGTTAAAATAGTTCATTTACATGCTAAGCTTGTCAGCACTGGTGACCCAATCAGCAGAGTTAGCTATACTTCCAACTTGTTTTTCTACAGACTTCTGTTTCAGTGCTGCGCCAACGTCTCGAGCTTTGGCCCAGGAACTGACAAACTATTTCACGTTTTAATACGTACACAATTTTATATAAAGCAGTTGGTGTACTAAGTACGTTTACACGTTTGAATATGTCAATATATTTTATGAAAAAAAAATTGTGTAATAGGTGCAGCAGGTTCTTGCTCATAGATGTTTATAACAGAAAAAAGTATATATAATATTTCGAGCCGGTGTTATATTATAATCCGCTGCTTCAGTGCTGCGCCAACGTCTCACGCGTTGGCCCAGCATGGAAGCAGCGTTGAACCAACGGTGGCTTTCAGTATTTCACGTTTGCATACACCTGCTCTAGTGTTCAACTTTGGAGAACACGAGACGCTGCGCCGGTGCTGGTGGAGAGATGGACCGACATCGTAGACGTTGGACCGTCGCTTTACCAGGGCCGGGTCGATGAGGTGTGTAGGCTGGAGCATCACCATCATGACAATTGTACATTGATATGCCTGAACATTCTCACTCCTCGTTTTCACACCTCATTATCATGCATACTTATTATTATATAAACTGACTAATAAGCCTGATGGGTTGGGTACTTAATCAAACTGATTATATTTGTTGTTTTGTTTTATTTTGTACTTGTCAGTATAATAAACTAATTGAATTGAATTGTTAATTTAGGTTATGGGCTATGCAAATCAGAATTAAAATGCTTAAATATAATATTTGACAAATACAAATATCATTTAAGTAAGAATATTTAGAGTAACATTTATATCATTAACCGTATTCAAAAGTGTTGGCTCAGATATTGAATTGCTTCTCTTTAATAAGTATAGACGGAGTACCAAGTATTTCATTACTGGGTGATAATGTGCAATTTATCCCAGTTATACACATACGTACGTAACTACAATGGCAATATTGTATTATTTAATACTCTGTCCATTACGTTCATATGTATAGTTATGTGCGCTTGATGATATAATATTTGTATGTATAATGGTAAGCGCCCTGCTTTATTTGAAATGACATTTTCATGACTATCAAAGGTCACTTTTTGCTTTAAACGCGCAATTTGCATGGGCTTACTATTATACGCAATATACCTTTTAAGGGGAGTGTTTAAGTGGAAGTATATATTAATTATACGTACATGTACTTATATACAGCATGCGCCCAGATCACACATTGCCCAGATCACCCAGTGAAAATACCATACGCCCCGATGCCCCTCGCCCAGATGGGAATGAATACAACGCTGGCCCAGTACTGAGCCAGCATTGGTCAATGGTTCATGCTGATCAGGGGTGGTTATGATTTCATCTAGGATTAAGCCTAGCACTTTAAGTCCTAAAGTCAAGTATTTATATAAACGTACGCGAAGATATTATTTAATTGCGGGTATTGAACGATTGTCACTACTTAAAATCCGAAAAAAATAATATCCTAATATAAAATGTTTGTATTGAGTGAATCGTTTAATTTATGATTTCAGTTATTGACACGTGAGCTGTTGAATACATTAGTAATAATATACCCCATATAAATTAGCGGTCAAATAGCAAGGCGAAAATTTCGTCATAATATTTATAAATCTATAGGTAATATTGATATTATATGACGATATCTACCCAATACACCAAGCGTTTTGATATGTTTTATCGATTCAATTTGGCAAATAATAAAATAAAATGTTTTTTTTTTCTGCAAGCATGATGTGGGTGGATAAGGGGTGGCCTAGCTCTACCATTTAAGTCCTAAGGTCAATTATTCTTCTGTCTGCGTCTGAGTCGATCTATATCATTTATTTTTTGATGTGCTTACCAGTCGAGTTACCTAAACAATTAGATAACCATATAAATATCACGGACCTGATATAAAATTATCCATACATTCATTATATTCCTATCAATCAGTTAAAATTGAAAAGCACTAAATTATTACACTAATAATATGACAGGGGATACAAAGTGTTATTAACCCATAGCAGTCTCAGTACGAGCCCAGCTCGGACCTGGCAATAATTTTTAGCCATTCACAAGATGACATCACTTGCGCAACTATGAGCACAGCACAGGGAACCTAGGACATAAAGGGTTGATTTATCTGCATCACAACCGTTTCTGAACTAAAAATAGAACTCCAGGCTGAGATGAATACGATGCTTTCGGTATTTGCCAGATGAGTTGGTAATGTCACCTCATACAAAATATGAAATCTGGTATGCCCCTTAAATTTATAAAGATTACTATATCCCATGGTAATAACTTATTTACCCTAATAATTTGTGTGTATGGTCATATTGAATGTCTCTTTGAACCGTCTGTGATGTATTTTAGTATATTTATGTGAATTGATTTAATGTTGTAGGCTACTTCTGAATCTCTGTGGATCTTAAAAATACCAACGGATGGGACACCCGAGAGTGAGTTCCCAAGTACCAAAGTTCCCAAGTTCCCGGAACTTCAAGTTCCGAAGTTTCCAAGTTCCAAAGTTTCCAAGTTCCCGGAATTTCAAGTTCCGAAGTTCCTGGAACTTCAAGTTTCCGAGGTCCCGGAACTTCAAGTTCCGAAGTTTCCAAGTTCCAAAGTTTCCAAGTTCCCGGAATTTCAAGTTCCGAAGTTCCTGGAACTTCAAGTTTCCAAGGTCCCGGAACTTCAAGTTCCCGGAATTTTAAAGAACATAATTTGTTCAAATTACATAATTAAACAGAATTAAACAGTTGAGTAGGCCTAATTGATTCGTATCAGTATTAGATCTAAATTCACATTGGCGTAACGCCTCGTGTTCGCGTGGGATATAACAATTTTCTTCCATCTGTCAGTTGGTCAGAGGCAGGATATGAACCATGTTAAACCTTCAAGCGCTAAAGCACGATTATGGTATGTTTAATAGCAGGGTTAAACACTATGCAGACGACTATTCCGTTGAAACGATGTTGGTGTGATGTTAGGCCAGCTTTAAACCAATGTTGGGTGTACGTCTCAATAGACCTTTACAAGCGTCATTCCAAGGCTGGGCCGGCATCCCTAATAGGCCTACTTTAGTGGAAGTCACATAACTTGTAGGGCAGGAGCCCTGGTGCAGTGGTTAAAGCTGCCTGCTTGGAAAGTCGGAGATCGCGGGCTCGAGCCCCACTCTGGCCTTCAAGTTTCTAAGAAACAAAATGTTTCTTCCCCGCTCACTCGTAAGGATTCAATATTGTGGGGAACCTCCTTGACCGAGAGGTGACATGCTCGGCTTCAGACCGCCATCAGGGCTCGAATTTCGAATCCTGTGTCTGGAGGGCAGTGTCATCTCACCATCCTAAGGAGGTTCTCCTGGCCCAGTTTAGCCTGTATGTGCACAAAGGTGGCCTAAAATCACATAACTTGTAGACTTAGGGCATGTTTTCCCTCGATTTCTCAGTCCATTCTCAACCGATTTTTATGAAATTTTGCAAGGACTCTGTTGACTTAAGCCTACTATAACAGTCTATAACAGAGTTTGTTATATTATATGTTCATATGTAGAACTATTGTATGTTCATTTCTGTTTAATTATGTAGCTTCAACAAATTATGTTATTTAAAATTCCTGGAACTTGAAGTTCCGGGAACTTGAAGTTCCGGGAACTTCGGAACTTGAAGTTCCGGGAACTTCGGAACTTGGGAACTTTGGAACTTGAAGTTCCGGGAACTTCGAAACTTGGGAACTTCGGAACTCACTCTCGGGTGTCCCCTAACGGATGCCGTTCGTTCTTTGTCCGTCTGGGCCAAATGTGACAGGGCCATAACAGCGAGACCCCATATGATGAATGGTACGCAGGACTGGTGTAAGTATCAACGTAATTAATTATGATAATGTTGTCGACAAGGTGAGATCGTACATGTGACTAATTAAGACAAATGGATATAAAATGACAACAAATATTTGGGCAAGTTTAGAAAAAATACTGATCAAGGCCACTGTACCGCCCACCTTAGTATGAATGCACTGTATTCGAATTCTAGCCATTATAATGTTATGATATGGTCCACGAGAACCAAAATGTTTGGCGATGTAGGCTATTGGAGATGGAAACGTTGAAATAACATTATGTCAATGTCTCAAGTTTACTGGGTCAAAACCAACGCCCCTCACGTTGAAACAATATTCAGTCATAATTAGGACAACGTTTAATTTTGTGTGTTATAGCCCATAATTGAGCCGATAAATATTAATTTTAAATTTGACCTTTAATATGTCTGTTGTAGATTAATCGGTACCAAAATCTTCGATCTCGTATGTAATACATTATTTTAAAAATCAATATACTAAATCTAAGTATCTAACAATTTCTAAATTTATATATGATCGCAATTATTCACGCCGTCACTAAAAATTGAACACATCAATTCATAGATTATGATATAAGCCGCAAATACCTTGTGTTTCGGTTAGCACGAAGTGTCAAGACATATCTGAGCGTTGAATGCTTTTACAATTGTAACGAGATGTGAAACCCTACATAGTCCAGCAGAATGGTGAAAGGTGTGTGCATTTTATCATACATGCATGACATTTCGCACAAAGATGCATTTGTATGTGCTCTTACATATTTGAGTAAGAGGCAAGCTCAGTTATTTCAATATGGCCGTCAAATCCAAGATGGCCACCACTGATCCTTTTGAAGGCCTATACGCTCTAGTAATGCGTTCATGCATCAATCATTGATCATTAAATAATGCATATTATGCTACAGAAGTAAATGTTGAGGATGAATAAGTATAGAAATTAATTTTTTTATCAATAGTAGTCAGCCTTTTCGATAGTTTGTAATCCAATATGGCTGCTAAACATTAGCCTAACATGTGTTGTATAAATGCTTTACTGTTCAAGTGATACTGAAGGCAAACTTAGTATTAATCTTTTATATGGATACACCTTCCTACTCTCATATGAAAGCCATATGTGATGCATATAGGGTATTATGGGATATCTAGTGAATTAAATGTGGCTGCCAACGACGCTTAGGCATTACACAAGGTTACAAACAGCAAACAATATTACAATATTACACCTTAAGCTAGATTTGGGCCTATCACAGAGCTGGGGGCTAGCTGGGTTGTCAAGAACAATAAATTTACAAAGTTTTACATCTACGCTTTGGCCAAACATGAACAATAATTTGAATACATTCCTTTCACATATTCTGATAGTCTAGCTAACTGACTCAAAATAATTATTGATCGAAATTTTGAATTAAATTTCTGTGTTTTTTTTAATTATTCACCAAAACATTCACCATGCAATTTAAAATAATATTTTTCTATTATATTCGTATGTTCTAGATTAGCACCATTTAAAATAAATGATTATGTATAAGCCTGTAAATAAATCCATAAACAACTCGCTCTAAAATGGACGATAATAGGTGCATTTCTCATCCATTATCACTAAATCAGTCCGCTAGAAAAAACGCCATCTTTACGAGTTAGCTCACAAGAAAAAAAGATTCTATTGCATGAAATAGAGGCATAGAAACAATGTTGGACCTTC
This sequence comes from Flabesymbios commensalis, assembly GCA_964017125.1. Lineage (NCBI taxonomy): Eukaryota > Metazoa > Annelida > Polychaeta > Terebellida > Flabelligeridae > Flabesymbios > Flabesymbios commensalis. Next base: position 40,262,357 of record OZ024917.1, read on the forward strand.
TTATGGAAATATCACAGCAAAAGGGTAGAGAGCGGCGGCTTCTCTACACTGATTAATACCTTATTGGGCTTAGTATTCTAAATGTTATGTGAGTCTTAGAGGCTCCCGAAGATAAAGATAATGACGCATGTCTCCTTTTTGAAGTAAGTGTTATGTCTTTACCTGACCCTCCTTCCCCATTTGTTAATTTAGATCAACATGGTAAGCTTAAAAACAACACATTGTTCTTTCATGGTACTTGATTATCAATATTTATGCACCTGACGAAATCATGGCAGAGAAAGAGGGCTTATAAATTTTGAAAGAGATCCAAAACTGAAAACCATGAGGCGATTAACAGGGGTACATCACCATATCACCAGTATATCTGTCTCTGAGAAAGACGGCAATTTGACATAAGTCTTCCGTTCTACTGGTAGTAGCTGACCAATGCATGATCACAGCCTAAGCAGATAAACGCAGGTCAGCCTGTATGTTTGGAGGCCTGCATATTGGATCGCCACATTCACAGTGGTTGGTGATGTGTTGCAAGAACGTGACCAGAACTTTGGTGAATGCTGTTATTACAAGTCCTGGCAAACAGAATACTTATTGAAAAAGCCTTCACTGGGTTAATCAGTGAGTGTCACACTCTGAAAAGGGAGAGAGACACGAGTGAAACAAAAGCCAGGACTGTGTTTATTGGATATAAAACACATTGTAGGGGAATCTGTTGTAAAACGAGTGGAAATTTTTGAGGAATTGGGAAAAAAAGAGTTTTATGACTATGTTGAAAAGAGGCTTCAGCAGAAAACAGAGTTTGGCTTAGTCCATAAAGAGAAACAGTATATCGCTGTTTAATTGCCCAACTATACTGACAAATTCAGCTGATCAGTTATCTCCCCGAGGAAACTCTTTTCACGGCTTTATATCTCATGTCAAGTGAGAGACCAAGATCTGTATGCATTCTTCTGTCATGATAATGGGTCATATAAAACATCCCTCTCATCTCTCTTAGGTCTGACACGAAGTCAAACATATTTCCCTGTCTTAAAAAATGTATGCGACTTCCAAAAGCTCTTATCCACCAAAATAAACAGCATATAGTATATGCCCTTAAGTGTTGTTTTTTGCGTTCGTCGAATATTTTGGTACATTTTCCGAAACCGATTTATTTATGTAGCTTAGATGTCAAATTATGGAAAAAATATGGTTGGCATTTTTTTGGCGACCATCTTGGATGTTTGGCGGCCATTTTGATTTTTTTTACTGAAAACAGAGTTTGTCATATATTTCAGCTATTAATTGACGGATTTTCGTCATTTTAATGGCTAAACATATGTTTTCATGGGCTCGGAATCGTTTAAGAAACATATATTTAGCGTATATATAATATTACGCTTTAAATTATATAAAATACAAGTACAAATCTAAATAATGACATTATTTAATTAGATCTTGTTATGTTAACCATGATATTGGCAACATTGAAAATAAACTGAATATTCAACACATAAACACAACCTTGCTGAATATTTATGTGACTATTAACATAATAAACGTTTATCTAACCCTGTAGCCTCACAAAAAAAAACAGAAAACAGATCAGCTTCTGGTTTGTAGCTGAAAATTCAAACATTCCAATCACTTCTTTTCGATCAATATCCCTGGATGAGCTATTGATGACAAGAAAAGGTGTCATTATGGAATTCTATTTCTACATTATACAGTCATACAATCTACAGTCATATAGGATATAATTCTGACAGTCTCAATTTCTGCTCCAGAGAGAAGAGTTAATGTAACTAGAAGCAGCAAATACAAAGACCCCGTCAAACTGACAAAAGTTTCTCAAGATTGAGTCATACCAGCCAATTATCACATATGGGTCATATACACTCTGGCCATTAACTAATCCTTTTAGCACTGACATTACGATGTTGCAACATAAAGTGAAAAGAGGTCCTTTATCAGCAGTCGAGTCATGCACACTAGAGGAAAAGCTGATACACATATTATACTCCTCGTGCCTAAAGCTGCCTTGGATGACTAAATCATGCTATGAGGTGCACTGTCGATGGATCATGCATACTTTAAATTGGCGCCCCCCCCCCCTATTTTTTGACAAATGATTTAAAACGTCCCCTAAATTGACCTAAATCTGCAGAAAAAAATCATTGTGTCCATACCTCTTAAACCAGGTTACCCACGCACCACTTTTCCTTAGATCCTGTATCAGCCACGTTGTGATTCTTTCTGCTGCCCAGTTTCATAGGCCTGTGTTGAATCAGCTATTCACTCTGAATTGGTAAGGAGGAAGTATCATGTTTAAAGGTCATTGGCAGCAATATTGGTATTTATCAGACCTCCCATAACACTACATAATGCATCATCTAGCTTCCGGTGAGCGTAGGGAGGTTGATAGAAAAAGTAAATCACATATTTGCCTATGATATGAAACGCTCAGTAGGCCATCTATAAAACACGCGTTAAGCCAATTTTTTGCGGCCATATTGGATTTCTAATTATAGACACGATTAGATACCATTGTTTCAACTTGTATCGATGCCTTCTGATCCCAGACCTTCACTTTTGTTCTGTATTTAATAATCAGTTATTGGTGCTTGCATTAATTATTGGATTTTTTACCTTTAAAACGGTCGATGGCGGCCATCTTGGATTTGGCGGCCATATTAGAAAAAAACAAATTTGCCTCTTACTCTAATATGAAAGAGCACACTCAAATGCACTTTTGTGCGAAATTTCATGCTTGTATGATAAAATGCACACACTATCCTGGATTGTGAACGATTCTACTGGACTAACAATAACAGGAAGACAATTTTAGGCGCACGGCCGGCAACATGAAAGTCGGAGGAATAAGCCACCCGCCAAAGTAATGCCAAGCTATACATAGTGTTAGATTTGATCACGGCGATCTGTCAACACCTGAATTTATTGCAATTTAGCTTGGAGTCATCTCGATTACAATATGAATCATTGCTTCGCTTAAATTAACAATTGAAACAGATAAAATAAATTAATACGTCTTTATTCTTTTACTGTGATAAACAACTTAAGTGCATAAGAGACACAGTTGATCAATGGTGGTCATTCAATTTTTTTTTTCTAATTATTTCACAATGTACAAATCTTGTAAATATATTTGAACTAATACAATTACATATGTATTACAAAACCTTTAAATATATTAAGTTTTTTTTTGGAGGGGAGTGGGGGAGCTGCTCAGAAACTTTATTATGTCTTTAAATGTGTATAATGTAGTGAGCTATGTATATTTATGATTTCAGGGTGTGAATGATATGAAGTTGAACATTTACCAGCAGCATCAGCATCATACTCTCGGTTTATAATCTTATATCTGACGGTTACAGCAGGTTTATCGTGTCCAGTACGCATGTTCCATAGTGAACCACAGCAGACTGAATTAATCCAATCTGACGTCATCAGAACCTATGACTGCACTACTGAAATGAAGTTGCTTCTGTTTTAATAAGGTCTCGCCGTACAGCACCCCTCCTGACCAATGCGAATTAAAACATTGCTGTATAGTGAGACAGTTGGCAATTTACAATTTACCCAACATTTTAATGAGACATGGGTTTTACTTGTGTTTTATTTAATATCTGCAAACATGCCTGATTAAGTACAACACATCTATTTGTGTTTAAGAAAGTATGCTTAAATTAGGTCATTTGTCTCGGCCATTAGTTTGAGCACAGAAACTTTATTAAACATCTGACATAAACATGCTACACCATAAATATATAACACCATATTTTTTTCTGCCTTCTTATCTCCACATTCTACATTATATTACAGATTATCGGGACTATTTATTATATCCAGACAAAAGCAATACAAAATCCAGACAAAATGTCATTGTCACCGAGAAAGATGGCAAATGGCAGCAACGACGAACATATATTCGGATTAATATTAAAAAACGGACAACACCCTCACGCTGGTCCTATAGATTATCATCAGAGCTGTACATTTAGTCACGACCAATCAATGTTCATGGAAAGTGATGTGGTTTTCTTTTCAGTCAAATTATTGGGATATGAAATGCCACGTTCTCGACCAACAGGACAGCGCTGGGTATATTTCTCGCGCGAGCCTTATATTCCTTTAAAACCCGAACTTCGCTTTGTTTTTACCCACACAATGACCTACCATTCACACTCTGATATACCAGTTCGGATAAGGAGTACTGCCGGGAAAGACACACCTTCTCATTCTAATGTATCAAGGCTAATGAAGAAGAAGACCAAATTAGCCGCCTGGATGTCATCTCATTGTCAAATGCAAGGCAAGAGAGAAAACATGGTTAGTGAGCTTAACAGGTACATAAAAGTGGACACTTATGGAATTTGTGGTGAGCTAGAGTGTTCAAAGAAATCTCCACGGTGTGTAGATATCATGTCTGATTACAAATTTTTCTTAGCATTTGAAAATTCAGTGTGTGATGGGTACATCAGTGAAAAACCTTTGGTTGCACTCACATATGAACGGAATATGGTGCCTGTTGTGTACGGTGCTGGATCAGAAGCTTATGAACGTGCTCTCCCTCCACACTCCTATATAGATGTCAGTTAGTCAGCTCGCAAAACATTTACAATTCTTAATCAGAGAATATGAATTGTATATCGTCGCCACGGAGCTAAAGGATCCTATCTGACACTCGTTAGAGTGGCAGATAGGATCCTTTAGCTCCGAGGCGACGATATGGAATATGTCGACTGGAAGATGAATTATGACCCAATATATAACATACCTATGGTATGCGTTTGTATATGTTTGTATATATATACATATTTTTTTGCAATCGAAACAAATACAATAATGTATATTACAACCCAACAGACACAAGACGTTGAATCATTGTTGGCTCAGCGTTGTTCCACCATCTACGACGTTGGACCAACGTTAAACCAACATTGATTCAACGTCTTGTGTCTGCTGGGAAAATTTCGCTTGTTGCACGGCTACTGGAGACAGGCAACGCTACGAGAAAATTCGGTGCAAAGCTTCAGCTTGACAACCGACGGTCCTGTCACTCTTGGCCAGATGAGCAACGAGCATCACTGGAATACGGCAATACGGAGGAATAACGAGCACATTCAGGCCATATACAGTCAAGACGAACAGCACTGGAATACGGCAATACGGAGGAATAACGAACACATTCAGGACATATACTGGCAAAACGAACATCACTGGAATACGGCAATACGGAAGTATAACGAGCACATTCAGGACATATACTGACAAAACGAACATCACTGGAATACGGCAATACGGAATATAACGAGCACATTCAGGACATATACTGACAAAACGAACATCACTGGAATACGGCAATACGGAAGAATAACGAGCACATTCAGGACATATACTGACAAAACGAACATCACTGGAATACGGCAATACGGAGGAATAACGAACACATTCAGGACATATACTGACATAACGAACATCACTGGAATACGGCAATACGGAAGTATAACGAGCACATTCAGGACATATACTGACAAAACGAACATCACTGGAATACGGCAATACGGAATATAACGAGCACATTCTGGACATATACTGACAAAACGAACATCACTGGAATACGGCAAAACGGGAGAATAACGAGCACATTCAGGACATATACTGACAAAACGAACATCACTGGAATACGGCAATACGGAATATAACGAGCACATTCAGGACATATACTGACAAAACGAACATCACTGGAATACGGCAATACGGAAATATAACGAGCACATTCAGGACATATACTGACAAAACGAACAACACTGGAATACGGCAATACAGAAATATAACGGACACATTCAGGACATATACTGTCAAAACGAACATCACTGGAATACGGCAATACGGAAGAATAACGAACACATTCAGGACATATACTGTCAAAACGAACATCACTGGAATATGGCAATACGGAAATATAACGAGCACATTCAGGACATATACTGTCAAAACGAACATCAATGGAATACGGCAATACGGAATATAACGAGCACATTCAGGACATATACAGACAAAACGAACATCACTGGAATACGGCAATACGGAAATATAACGAGCACATTCAGGACATATACTGTCAAAACGCACATCACTGGAATACGGCAATACGGAAATATAACGAGCACATTCAGGACATATACTGACAAAACGAACATCACTGGAATACGGCAATACGGAAGAATAACGAGCACATTCAGGACATATACTGTCAAAACGAACATCACTGGAATACGGCAATACGGAAATATAACGAGCACATTCAGGACATATACTGTCAAAACGCACATCACTGGAATACGGCAATACGGAAATATAACGAACACATTCAGGACATATACTGTCAAAACGAACATCAATGGAATACGGCAATACGGAAATATAACGAACACATTCAGGACATATACTGTCAAAACGAACATCACTGGAATACGGCAATACGGAAATATAACGAACACATTCAGGACATATACTGACAAAACGAACATCACTGGAATACAGCAATACGGAAGAATAACGAGCACATTCAGGACATATACAGACAATAACGAATATCTGACGGACGTAATAACGTAATGACGAACATGAAAATCGAACATGAGAGTATTTGACGTACAACAACATAACATCAAATGAATAATGACGAACACCAACGGATGCCGCTTCCCAGCTACTAAATAAACGTTCCCAGAACATTCAGATAACCTTTTTATACAGTTATAGGAACATTCTTTCCTAACGTTAGTATAACGTAAAAGTTTTGAGTTTTTATTTGGTTAGGAAAACATTCGCATTAACGTTTTTTTCATAACATTCATATAACGTTTGGAGAATGTTAAATGTTTCATCTTCTGGTTCTCAGAACGCTCGCATCTAGCATTGGGAACTTTTGAGAACGTTAACTTCTTTCTTAACATTCAGATAGCATTCAGATAATGTAATACCTCCCGATAGTGTAATAAAATCAACAAATAATGTAATTCTTCCCGATAATGTGATAAATTTTAACCAATAATGTAATAAACATTTTTTTCCAGTAATTCGATCTTGCTAAAACCCGTTTAATATGTCCAGTGGGATTCGCATACCTATTTTCAAAATAGCCGCCATAAAAACTAGAAGAATATCTTGAAATATATCAATTATAATATTTTTCTCCAATAATGTAATAAACTCCCGATAATGCAATACTTCCCGATAATGTAATAAAATCAACCAATAATGTAATACTTCCCGATAATGTAATAAATTTAACCAACAATCCCCCTAGTTGTTATGATGGCCATTTTGAAAATAGGTATCCGAATCCCACTTGGCATATTAAATGGATTTTAGCAAGATCGAATGATTTGAATTTTTTTTATTGTTCATTACATTATTGGTTCAATTTCGTACATTATTGGGAAGTATTACATTATTGTTTGATTTTATCACATTATCGGGAAGTATTACATTATCGGGACTATCCAGCTGCTACCATCACAGCTACCGGCTTCCACCCATGTCGCTCGAAGTGTCCATAACCAATCTTACTAATGGTGTATGTAAACAGGAGACGATTTGTCTCCACCAGCTACAACTACTTACATTACAAATACCATGTGATTAATGTATATATACAATAGTGCTGACTATCTATACCATGGTTTCCGATACATTATTATATATGCAGTCTATTTAAAATATATACATTTTAATCTAATATACAATATGTACGGTACATTTACCATGCTTACTGCTAGACTAATATTATTTTAACAATAACTAGAACAGGAGTTCCCGAACTCCGAGGCCTGACTTTAGTCTGTTTGAGGGCTATAGGCCAACATCTATTCAATACTTGTATTCTGTGAAACGCATTGACTTCACCGAAAGCCATTTTGAATAGGAGCTCGGTGAAAACAAAGTTATGTAAGATCACCTCCCCCATACTTCATTGTATTAGCTAGCTCGGTGACAACAATGGAGGTCAAGGTTATTGAGAAACTCAATGACCTCGACCCCCTTTGTTTTCACCGAGCTGGCTAATACAATGAAGTATGGGGGAGGGTTCTTATATAACCTAGTTTTCCCCGAGTGACGTCACTGCGTTTCACAGAATGTAGTATGTGGGAGGGGGTGTTATGTAACCTTGTTTTCACCGAGTGACGTCACTGCGTTTCACAGAATGGCCAGTGAATCGGGCTGTCGCATGGCTTTACATAGGTACACACGACGTAGGCATACCCACCCAATTCCAGTTCAATGTTGGGCCAGCGTCGCAGCCCATCGCTGGTTCAATGCCGGTCAATCGTTTACGATGCTGGCCCAACACTAATCCAACACTGGGACTGCCGTATACTTTGCTGTTTCAATGTTGAACTACAGCCTTCGACGCTGGTCCAACATTGAAATAGCATTGGGTCATTGTCCCTGTTTGCTGGGGTACTGCCGCATAGCAATGAAGGTGACGCTTTGACCGCAGAAAGACCACAAGATAGCATGATACATTGGCCCAATGCTGATGTAATGATGGGCTAATGTCTGCAACGCTGGGCCAACATTTTCCCAACCAAAACCCTTTAAACTCTAACCACAAATATGAATATGAAATATTATTTTATCTTAACAGTTATTAAGAACGCAACTGTTTGACCTGGCGATCTCTAACGTTATATTCGACATGTTCATAAGGACAGATGTACAGAAATGTGAACCGTTTTCCACACACATCACCCCTCTTTCCTCTAAATAGCCCCTGGGGACGAGAGTGCAGCAAAGTTATACAGATAAAACACAAAGAACCACAGCTGGATTAATGCTAGGCCGTTGTAATCAAATACAAAGTTTAACATCGAATGAGATGCAGCGAATTACGACAACATACCATCTTTCTGAATTGTTTGCGAAACCCAAGTCTCCGCCGTCTGGGCATGTCTGGGGGTAGATCTCCTAGACATGCCCAGAACCCCTTATCGGGCGAGCGAAGGAAAACGCTCTCAATCACCCACCATGCCCTATCACCCCCACCCTCACATCATCATCTCTACATTATTTCATCTCATCAATTGACTACAACGTTTTTATCGTATTACAATGTCACTTAGAAGACCTTTTGTGCCGAAAAGTGACGTAAATCAATGATTTACTACTACTACTACTGAATTGTTTGCATTGTATTTTCCGTCATTTGAAGCTAGAATTGCTGACGCAATTTCCAACAATTTCCAAATGACGAAAATATTTATATTTTTTCGAAATAAGCCTCTTCTATTTTAGCAAATATCGCAATTCTCGACTTGTAGTGGATGAAGCTGATTTGAAGTGGAGTTGCAAAATGATGCGTTGATGCATATAGGGATGGTTTAACAGTTATTTGAAGTAAGTCCGCAACAATGCGAATCCTCTGTTGCCGCCCACCAAGCAAACGCAAAACATTTGCATAGCATTTGTACAACGTCAAAGACGTTGGGCCAACGCTGTACAAATGTTATTCAAATGTTTTGTCTTTGCGGGGCAAGTACTAAATAATGCGATTTTCATACATTAAAAAAATCAGCCTATTTTACCCTGAAATATCCTTGGTGTGATCTTGCAATTATGCCATATTAAAGCCCTGACGGTTACATACACCATGTAGCTATTATCATGTTGAGTCTGATGGATGCTTGCAATATTACATCACGATATATTTTTAATAAACCTATTTGGTTTCAAATAGCACGTTTAAGGGTGGAATTTGGGCGAAGAAGAGGTCTAGGTTTAAGTCCTTCCAGAACAATTGGTGATCCCCCTGTTTCCCAGAAGACATGCGACGTTGAAACAATGATGTGTTAACTCGCCAATCACACGATTATAATCATTTGTATCTGTTTTATCAGCAGGTTAAATATTTTGTCATTGTCATTGGGAATGAAAGGACTTGTTTAACCCTTTAACCACAGGTGCCGCATATATTCGGGTTTTCATTTTTTATTAGCACATTAACTATCACATTTTAAATATGTTGAAGATAAAATGTGACATCAATCAGCAATATTTAAAAACAGTTGACCTCCAATCTGTCAAGTCTGAATAATTTTCACTCACTTGAAGTTGTGGATCGCGTCAGCGAGACACAACTTCAAGTGGGTGAAAATTCAAATTGAATAATTCAGCAGTTAAAGGGTTAAGCAACGAGACTAGCAAATGTTTGGTCTCAAATTCAAAACAATTTGAATCATAAACACACATGAGTTATTTTCGCGGTAGCGAGACACAACTTCAAGTGCAGGAAGTGTGTGCAAATTAAAACTATTTACAATTGGTGTTTCATCGGCTGTAATGGAGATAGCACATAGCAATACTATTATATTCTGTTGTGTAGGGTTAATTGTAGAAACTTTTCTGTTTATTTCGTAAAATTGTTATAATATTATTAGATTATCAGCTCTTAATGCCGATTAGCCGATTGAATTAGTGTTATTGGGAACGAGAGGAGGGTTTAAAAAACAATATTTACAAATGTTTGGTTATAAATTAGATAAATATGAGTAAATTTCACCCACTTAAAGTTGTTGCTTGCGGTAGTGAGTAAAAATTGCATTTATTTAATTTAACCCTTTAACCGCCAAATTATTCAATCTGAATATTTACTCACTTGAAGTTGTGTCTCGCTGACGCGATCCACAACTTCAAGTGAGTAAAAATTATTCAGATTTGACAAAATGGAGGTCAACTGTTTTCAAATATTGCTGATTGATGTCACATTTTATCTTTAACATGTTTAAAAGGTGGTACTTGATGTGCTAATAAAATATGAAAACCCGAATATATGCGGCACCGGCGGTTAAAGGGTTAACGCTGCGCAGGGTTAACGATTAAACAGGACCCTGTGACATACATGCAAACTAGGACATTGCGTTGAAAAAACTTACCTGGAAATGACATAATTCTCAGCTAAGACATGTCCTTGATCCTAGGAGTATTATTAGCCTTGACCACAGTATAAAACATTATAAGACGTCTTGACAAATAGGAGAGGAAATCGTTATCAGACAATTCCGGAGCGGTTTAAGCTCGCAGTCTCAAGTGGCTACGATAGCAACTATCTGACGTTAGCGTGGCTTCCCGGGAGGTTTTGTCAGACCACACGGAAAACTCAGCAACAATGGATCGCCGCAAAAACGCGCACTCCACAAGGACAATGCAGAGAAGATATCCGAGCGGAAAATTCAACTTTCAAGAAGAGGGAAAGATCTCCCGAGTAAACGCAAGTGTTCTTGCGGCAACAAAGTATGAGAGATCGGACTGGCTGCTACCAGATCCATAATGAGAGGCTCCAGGCTGGACGCGGATGAACCGGGGCCAAATTGGCGCTGTGCTCAACAGTCAAAGGCGGTCTGGTCTGGTCGGGAATGTCTCAATCCCGATAAATTACACATTGCCGACGAGGACTTTACCAGCCAATTAGTGATCCACTCGGTGCCTTGCCTATTCATCTGAGTACAGAGCTGTGATTCGCTGGTATTGCCGTGCGCTCTGGTTTTACGTCTTCTGTCTGCAAATGACGAGGCAGACACTAACGAGATGCCACTGTCTCTGGTCCTATATAGCCCACCACAGCTGTCTGCTCGACTATCTGGATATGGCTCAAAGCTGTGGGTAAACGTTTGCCAACAATATGGAAACTGATCATTCAAGTTTTGCATCGACTGTCTTTGACTGTTTAATTAGTATTCACATCGTTTACATCGATAAATGAAACGAATGGATGGAATAATGGATGGAATAATTGCATAAATGAATGAATGAATGAATGTATGAATGAATGAATGAATGAATGAATGAATAAATGAATGAATGAATGAATGAATGAATGAATGAATGAATGAATGAATGAATCAATCAACGACCGAGCAAGTGAGTGAGTGAGTGAGTGAGTGAGTGAGTGAGTGAGTGAGTGAGTGAGTGAGTGAGTGAGTGAGTGAGTGAGTGAGTGAGTGAGTGAGTGAGTGAGTGAGTGAGTGAGTGAGTGAGTGAGTGAGTGAGTGAGTGAGTGAGTGAGTGAGTGAGTGAGTGAGTGAGTGAGTGAGTGAGTGAGTGAGTGATTAAGTGAGTGAGTGAGTGAGTGAGTGAGTGAGTGAGTGAGTGAGTGAGTGAGTGAGTGAGTGAGTGAGTGAGTGAGTGAGTGAGTGAGTGAGTGAGTGAGTGAGTGAGTGAGTGAGTGAGTGTGTGAGTGAGTGAGTGAGTGAGTGAGTGAGTGAGTGAGTGAGTGAGTGAGTGAGTGAGTGAGTGAGTGAGTGAGTGAGTGAGTGAGTGAGTGAGTGAGTGAGTGAGTGAGTGCGTGAAGGAGTGAGTGAGTGAGTGAGTGAGTGAGTGAGTGAGTGAGTGAGTGAGTGAGTGAGTGAGTGAGTGAGTGAGTGAGTGAGTGAGTGAGTGAGTGAGTGAGTGAGTGAGTGAGTGAGTGAGTGAGTGAGTGAGTGAGTGAGTGAGTGAGTGAGTGAGTGAGTGAGTTAGTGCGTCAGTCAGTCAGTCAGTCAGTCAGTCAGTCAGTCAGTCAGTCAGTCAGTCAGTCAGTCAGTCAGTCAGTCAGTCAGTCAGTCAGTCAGTCAGTCAGTCAGTCAGTCAGTCAGTCAGTCAGTCAGTCATTCAGTCAGTCAGTCAGTCAGTCAGTCAGTCAGTCAGTCAGTCAGTCAGTCAGTCAGTCAGTCAGTCTGTCAGTCAGTCAGTTAGTCAGTCAGTCAGTCAGTCAGTCAGTCAGTCAGTAAACTAGAAATATTCGACGAGTAATAAGAGTGTGCTACCTTTCCCTAAACATAATAGTATTGTTTTTCTACTTCAGTTTATTTAGTTTACGGTGAGACGGCTGTATTCTAAACGCAATCGCAGGAAACCAGCGACCCCAAAGACGAGATCCGCTCTGCATGCAAATTCTCGACATAAATGGGAAACAGAGCCACTGAAAATGAGCCGGCCCCGATGGCTCATTCGTATCGACTGGGGCTTGTAACCTGGAGATACCAGGTACGAATCCCGGTCGGGCCGGATATTTGTCATCGTGGTTGTGCATATACAGTGCTCCAAACTATTCAAAGGCCTGGAGTGTACAGTGCTGCCTATGGTACTGTGCACTATAAAGAACCCTTGAAGTCATTCAAAATAAGAGTAGGGCATAGTCCCGGCTTCGGGCTTCCTTCTGTCGTGATTATGCCATGATTGTGCAGAAAGCGACGTAAAGCAATATTCATTCATTCATTCACTGCAAATAACTTGCAAAATGCTGGTGAAACCCATCTCCCCTTGGCCAGTATCATGCGAGTGCTACCGCAGGAGCCTGGCCGTATCGAGTACTACAATCAGTTATTCTGCCTATGTGGTCATCTTGGGGGTGTGTCTGAGCTTCAAACCGCATTTGATGTTTCATATTTATAAATATGTCATAAAAGGTTGCGAAGAATTGACCTCTTGTTCATCTGTCATGCACAGGAACCCGTCTCCGTTGCTGGATGTATTATATAGACAAGTTGGGAATCTCTCATTTGGACTGTCAGGTGTGCCGCATTTCGTCATGGCAGCCAGTAATCATAGTGGCCGTCATTCAGGGAGCTGGGAACACAATGCCATCAGCGTGAGATTCCGAGCTTATATATCTGATCTATCATACCAACGGAAATATGCAAGCTATGCTCTTAGCCAACCGTCAAGCGCTTTCTGATTAGCCGGTTTTGAGACGCGTGACATTCAAGGTATCTGGCTATTTTAAATAGTTGGGACCCTATGCTCGATAAAGCAAGGTATCGCACTGCGTGCTCGTAGGTAAGATAACTTGCTGTGGAAGATGATGAAATCATGCACATTGAGTCGATACGTGGCATCCCAGCAAATAAAAAGACACTAAACCAACGCCAGTTTATCGTTGGCACAATTTCCCAATATTAAATAAGCATGGTATTAAACTCCTCTACTGAATATTGTCAGTTGTATATTTCTCATTTGTGTGTCAGCTATATATGTTTTCTTCGTTTGAAGCTGGAATTGCTAACGCAATTTCCAACTTCAACGAAGGAAATATATCTCCATCGTCTATCCAACTGACGTCAGCAGACGTCAAATTCTGACGTCTAAAGACGATCCCCGCGCTGTATGGCTTTTGATTTGGGTTGAGATTTACTCCCAAATAGAATGACATTGTTCTTATATTCTACATGTCCACCAGGACACCAGAGGGTAAGCATGGCGTGCTTGCCGGCCGAGTCTCGCATTAGAAGCGGGGCAAACAGACGCCCACCAGCTAACACGAGATAGTTGATCCAATGCTGGGCTAATGTAGCACCACCGTCTGCGACGCTGGCCCAACATTAACCCAACATTGGGTGGATGTCTTATGTCAGCTGGGATATCAGCTTCTGATCGTGTCTCGTTCTCTCATATTGACAGAGAACACTGAGAGGACAACAGGTGACGTGGAAAGCTGAAATACTATATCTGCTTACTTGTGTAAGCAGATACTGCCTTTTGGCTTCGCAAAGCAGAGCAGGTCTCGTGTGCAGACTTTTTAAACACCTTTCACCTCAAGGGGAGCAATCATTGGGATGGTGATGTCGAGTGAAAGGTGCGCTGCGTTGAGCTAAAACACCATATTATCGCCACAAAGAAGCAGCCACATCACCAAGTTTATTGTAAGTATGCCCAAACAAACATGGCCACGAAACACTAGAATATATTTATGATCATCACAGTGCATGCTTCTGATGGTGCGCTGATTGATAGATAGTTGAGAATTAAGCAGTATCATTTCACAGCACTCATCTCGTGCTCGTGCATTTTCGCAATGTTGGCGTCAACAGCACTGTTTGGTGCTCAGAATGTTGCCCAGTGGACACTGGTAACTATTCCTAAAACCAGAAAAATAACATACCTTGCCCTGTTGAAAGTATAGAGTGGTTCTGAAGCCTCTAAGTATTTTAAATTCACTTTACCAGCGTGGCATACCCATTAAATTTTGGTGCGGTTGGTGTGGAGTGACGGCTGGTCTGGAGTTGAGTGAAATAGCCTACCGTCTTTGGAAGTGCATCGTATTTTAGGTAAAAAAGTCATTGTAAATAATAATAATCAGTTTGCTTATGTCTCGACAGTTTACTTGGTATATGTATAGTAAGCTTAGTGACTGAGCATTGATTATCCATTTTATATACTGTAGATCTGGTAATATTTACGAGGTGTTAATTTTCGCGAATTTCGCGACGAGGACATTTTCGCGAATTTACGAATCTCGCGAAAATTATTATCATAATCGCGCTGCTAAAAAAAATAAAAAATCGCAAATTCTGATCTTCATGAAAAGTCCCAAAATCAGAAATTCGCGAAAATTTAAACACGCCAAAATCTACAGTATTGACCAAATCATAGGCCCAATCAAACTTATTCTGATTTTAAAAGGGTAGCCTACGGCATTCTAAATATAAATTAATTACATAGGGCCTAAGTTCTACCCAAACATATAAAAATATTACATCATTTAAGTGTGAGTCTCTATAACATAATCGTTTCGTTATTGAGGTTATATCAAAGACAGCATAGTCATATGTAACTTTTTTTTTAAATTTCAAATAGTTTATAATTTTTTTTAAATGTTTCCTAAATGTTATGATTTGTAGGTATATTTGTCCATGCTTTGAATATAGCCCAGACGTGACGGGGGATAAGGTATCACCCGGAATTGGAATTTTAGTCACTATTATTTTCAGATAGCTGACCTCCTCAGGGGCTAGAATCAACATGTTGATCAGGTAATTCCCACGGCTTTACTAACATATGGCCAAAAATGTACATGGCACAAGATTCGAAATTCGAGCCCTGACGGTCTGAGTCCGAGCACGCAGCCTTTCGGAAATGGAGGCTCCCCACAATATTGATCGTATTACACATTTTCGAGTATTAAAATCTGGTGCTATATCAATATATCAATAGAATATATCAATATAGCAATAGAAAGGTACTGACACAGGTTTTCAGATGGATGTAAAATAATTTGTGTCTGATCATTGACAAATGCGCAAGAAAGCCTGAAGTTGGTATTTTAGCCTTAATTTTACCTATTTTTCATACTTTTTCAGTAAAAAGTCAAAATACTCTTTTCTCAGCTGATTCGTGTATGGTATAAATGTTTATTTTTGCTTCAAAAATGTTCTAAAACTATTGTAGACCCATTTGGAAAAAATAATGAGCTATGTGAATATATTACATGATTTTTTGCTTAGACGTAACATTTACTTTATTTTCTTCAGGCTCCGGAAAATTAGCCGTATTTCACATTATTGCCCACTGAGTATTTCAATTTTGAACTATATCAATAGATATATGTAATATCAATAGAAAGCTACTGGCATTGACAAATGCACAAGAGAGTTGGTATTAAGTTTACCTATTTTCATACTTTTTAGTAAGTAGTCAAAATACTTTTCTCTCAGCTGATTTGTGTATGTAATAAATATTTAGTTTTGATTCAAACATGTTATAGAGCTATTGTTGCTCGATGAGTACAATTTTTTTTTAAATGTATCAACATATAATAAGTATAATAAGTTATGTAGTTATTTTATCTCTGGTTTTGGTGCGGGAATAATATTTACACAATATGGCAATAATTTATTTTTCTTTCGTTACAAGTATATCTAGTTAATATGTACTATGTATAACAATAACTGAATAATTATTATAAAGAAAAAATAATACATTTATGATGTACATATTCTTAAAAAGCCATTTTTACAGTATAAATTTACATAATTTTTTTTAAATATTGTATTATAGTTTTTATTATATTTTGTATTATAGTCTGTAATATATTTTCCCATTAATTTTGTACATATTTAAATCATTGTACTATTGCATGTGTATAAACAGGGCCCATTGCAAATTAGTACAACGTACTAAATGGTCTACCCTCTATAAATAAAGTTTATTATTATTTATTATTAACATCTTTGATATCAGTTGAAAGCCACTATCAATGGCTTCAACGGGGATACAAATGAAATGAAATGAATGGGGTTTTAGGCCACCTTTGTACACATTTGGGCTAAACTGGGCAAGGAGAACGTGAATGCATAATCGAAACTGGGCCAGGAGAACGTGGATGCAGAATCTTTTATTCATTTTAAATTCGAAATGCACAACAAAGCGCTGAGTTTGTATTTCATCCCTCAATATCCAACGTTGTTTTAATGAATAGCAGCAGGACTTCTCGCTGCTCGCTCATGTTAACATTATATAGTGTAAAAGTTGGTTATTACTTATACATTCTCTAGAGCTATTTTTTCTAAACTGGTCTTGGCCACTGAAGAAGTGCTTACAACCACTTTAAAAGTTACCTTAGGTATGATCTGCGCTTTTTACCTGCGCACGTATATTATCATTTGGGAACATACATGATATTTATTAACAAGATGTATGATCTTCAAACCAAATAAAGGAAGTTAGATCAGCTTTAGATACAATTAAGGGGAAATAAGGGAATCTAATTTCACATTCAGAATGGTAACCAACCCTGATCACCAGAAGTGGCATTGGAAATGATAAAAGTGATTTTTATTAAAATTATTTTCATTTTGACAATAAAGACGGAAAAGACATGAACAGTAAGATGTGGAAGTAGTTTTTGTATGATTTTATCAAAGTAGAATTTAAAATACAAAAAAATGCAAATCCGTAAAATTAATTATGGGTTTAGAAATACAAGTGGTATCATATATGTATTCAACATCCTAATCTAGTAGGACATTTTTAGAAATGCTAGTGTTTTTTACAGTATTACTGTTTATGTGGCTGTTACATAAACCATTCCTAATTTGTTTCTATATCATATTCACTGGTATATGCAACTAATTTTCATAGTATGTGCATTCAAACATCATACAATTTGCTCTATTTCCTCGAAACTATTATACTTCGAGGTTGACCAAAACATCTTGCAACCTATTTAATGGATTGAATTCATAATTTAGCAATTAGGGACAGCCTACTGATGGTGTTTCATGTAGTATGATCCCTTTACAATATTTGGCGACTACATCACCCTCTAAATGGAGAAAAATGGGATTTATACTGTACGGATCTATCATCACTAAATGTACAAATATTTAGAGTAGGCCTATTGTGTTTTAAGTTTAATGACTAAGCCTATGCGCTCGGACATTAAATAATTTTATTGACTTTGCTGTTGATTTTTTTAAATTTCAAAGCATGAAGTAAAGCAGCAAAATATGTGAATAACAATGATATGCTTGCGACATGACTTTCTACTGTCAGTGTAGAATAAACCATGTACAAAACCCCTCACTAACAGAAAACAGCAACACAAATATATGGATATATGGAGCTGTATTTTACTCAACACCAGACCATCCGTCACTCTACACCAGCCGCACCACGAGATAATGGGTATGCAGCCGCTGGAAAATTAAATTTAAAAAACGTAGGGACTTCAGAACCACTCAATACTTTCGGCAGAGCAAGTTAAGATATTTTCCTAGTGTTCGGTTTTAGCTACCAGTGGTTACTGTACACAATTCTAAGCAACAAACTGCTCTGTTGACGAGAAAATTGTAAAAATGCACGACCAGGAGATGGGTGTTATGAAATGGTATTGCTTAGTTCTCGACGATCTATTTAGACGGCCGGCCAATACCAATTAATTCACTCTAAAAAAATTTTGATGGCGTTTTTTGTTACAAGCAGGTAACCGCCCTATAATTAATATATATATAATACTTTTTGACGGGGGGTTACCATTGAAATTTTTATCTTTTTAGGCCTTTTTAAGGGATGTTTGTGACCCCCTTTAGAGGTAAATTTTGAAGATTAATTGAAGATCAATTGAAGATCAATTGCTAAGATCAACAATAATGTTCCCGTTATCAAATGTAGCCATTCTAATTATTTTGGCGGACGAATATTCCAAAGTATCATTGGAAAATAACAATAACTCTCACATTATGTGTATTAGTTGTCCAATTAGGACTCCAAATGGTCTTATATGTCGCTAAGACAAACATGAGCGATAATTTGTGAAATAGGCCTATTCGCCGATTTCGTATTATGATCAGTTCTCCTGCTACTTGTTTATCCTCGGTCAATGATCAATCGGCCGCTGCTTTATAATAAACCTTTTCATTGTTAATCAATACATGTCAACTGTATGTAGCCTTTGCCGATATTATGTATTTTCCCAGGTTTATGTGTCGAAATACTTAATTTTACTGTAATAGTCAGCCGTGGTGAATCATCATTAGCCAATTTCTCAGACAAATAAGATTTAATCTTAGCCATTTTTCATAAAAATTATATATGCATTTTGTATATATGAAAGGGTGTATATGCAACTTCACAAAGTGGCAAATACACTTTTTTATAGCAAAGGGGACATTATGATAAGGCTATGTGATTCGGAAACAGTTAATGGGGTTATCTCAAATTGATCACAAAGTAAAGACAGGAAGAACATGTTGAAGTCGTATTTTTTACTGTTCCAAAAAACGCCATACTTGGGGTTGTTTCGAAGAAGGGACGGGGTATGTCTCAACAGTGTTGGAGAGACCAATTGAGAGACTGTTAACAATAGGAGCACAAGGGCGTCCGCAGCTTTCCGATATGGGGGGGGGGGGTCAAAAGGTTAAATCCCCCTGCTGCCCAAGGGGGGTCAGGACCCCTCTGACCCTTCCCTCTTGAGGGGCCAGAAAGACTTAGCAACAGAATTGGCGGGACCAGAAATGCTTTTATAAAAACAGAATCAGTAGTGCTGCTGGGGCCAGGGACGCTGTTGACAACATGACAAGCAGTGCTGGAGTGGACAGGGAGGTTGTTAACTACAGAACAAACACTGCTAGAGGGGTTGATATGAGGAGCAGCAATTCTAAAGGGGACAGAGAGGCAGTTAAAAACATGGAGCAGCTGGAGGGACCAGGGAGGCTGTTAGCAACAACAGCAGCGGTGGTAGAGGGGACAGAGAAGCTATTGACAACAGCGGCAGCATTGCTGGATGGGCCAGGGAGGCAACAGAAGAAACAGTATTGCAGGGCCAATGATGTTATTAAGAGAAAGGTGCAACAGTATTGCAAGGGCAGTTGAGGCTATTAACAACAGCAGCAGCAGTGTTGGAGTGGCCAGGGAGGTTATCCATATTCATGATATCGGAGTGTATAGTCCATGGCGATATGTCTACCTCATCTCTTTTGTCCTCTAGCTTCATCACCAAATGTATACTATTCACAGCGTGATCAGGTGTATATAGGGCCTACCATTAGCTGATGGTGAGGTGACACATGCAGATATGCACCATGATGTAGAAGTTTTGATTGTAGATGTAAAAGGAGTGAAAGTAGCCTACTACCCTGTCCATCTAATCAGCTTATGCTGATCTCACTTGGCTGCAAAAAATACATAAAACACAACATCCTGCAAATTTAATGGACATGGATTAACGACTGTTTGTAAAAGACAACGCCTTATATTGCTGCAATCCATTTGGACTCTATAATTTTAAATATATTATTTATATTGTGTAGGCATGTATGGGTGAAGGTGATTTGAATATATCTTATTGTTATTTTTGAGCGGAGTGCGAAATTTAAAAAAAGGAGGTTGTAACTTAAAAATGACTTGGTGGGACGCTAAAATGACATCAACAATTTTACATTTTCGTTAATACTCTTACTAGAAACGCTATTTTACTGTATTTAACAATTATATATATATATTATTCTTTGTATACCACGGAGTGGAAAAATGATGAGAAAAAAATCTTACTTGGTTTAGAAGCGCAATAATGAAAAACATATAATGTAACTTGAAAATGACCTTGTGTGACCCTGAAATGACCTTAAGAATTTAACATTTTTGTTATTGTCCTTAACAAAACCTATTTATAAAAAATTATTTGAATGTATTTTATTGCTTGTCTGCCAAAAATGAGGATAAAATCTTATTCTATCCCGATATTTTAACCTAAAAATGACGATATTGAAATGACCTTGAGAAGTTAACATTTTTGTCAATCCCCTTACCAGAAATGTTGTGTTATACTGTAATTATTGATTATTTCAATGTATTTTGCTGTTTGTCTGCTGCGCTCTCTGAAATAAAAAAATTGTATGCCGTTGCTCAGATCGAAAGTGAAAAAATTGACATTGTAACTTCGAAATGATCTTGTCTGACCTTGAAATGGCCTTGAGATGTTCACATCAGTCGTCAACTACTTATTCGAAGAGCCATATTACTGTCATTGATAATTATTTGTATTTACCTGATTGTATGGCTGGTGTGTGGTGAAAAAATGAAAAAAAACGCAATTTTACCTCTCAAATGACCTTGTGAGGGCTTAAAATGATCTTGAAAGGTCACTAAAAGTTGCCAATCACCTTACCCGTACTGCTATATTAATTGAATTATTATTTATTTAGAGGTATCTTGTTGTTTTTTCGTGTTATGTAGGAAAATGAAAATATTGACATTTTAACCCCCCTCACATTGAACGTGAAGGTATATAGAGTTAATAAAACGTGGTTATCTGCTTGTAACAAAAAACGCCATCAGAAGTTTTTTTTAATCCACTTGGCCGGCCGTCTAATTTATCAGTACACCATCAGCAGGTCTGTTCATTGTGTTCCGTGGTCATATTTGAGTATACTTATATTATTCTGGCTGCTGTCGCTGATTGTTTCCGCCCATCTTCCATTGTTCTGGTTAAAAACTAAAAGATAGTTTGGTGTTTTAACTTGACTCAGCTCATCTCTCACTTGACGTCACCTCAATGATTGCTGCCCGTGCGCCTGCCCAGTAAACACACAACATTTGGATAACATTAGAACAATGTTGTGCCGACGTTGTAGAAATTTTATACACATGTTTTGTGTTTGCTGGGTGGGTGTATTATTTTGTTCAATGTTTTTTGTTTAATCGGAGAGGTATGATAAATATGTAGTCCACTGTCTACAACGTGGGACCAACATAGGGCTAGCATTGGCACAGTGTCCCTTGTTAGCTGAGTTACGTGTGTGAACAAGGCTAGAGGATGGCACAGTTATTCTAAGTTATACTCGAAGAAGTCTGCCAGTGCGCAGGCGCAGAATTTACAACAAAGAGACAGCCAGAGATGTAGAGCGATAGAGCTCTGAGGGGGGAATACGCGAACTACTATAGAGTAAGGACTGACTATTGTCTGTAAGCATGTTATGATCATGATGTAATGTAAAGAGGTGAGAAAATGATCCTGACCATGAGACCCAGCTCGAGAGTTTGTCATCATTAAAACAAACCCTCTAATAAATCCAACGATGCTGGTGAATCTGCAATGCGTTAGCTTGTTAAATCCGTGGACTTTTAATTGGACTCGCAGTGTAAGGATTTTTCAAGCTGTTGGGGACATGCTTGGGGGTCATCACCAGGGGGGATGTACAGTTTGAAAGTGGTGCATTTTTCTGTTATGCAAAATGGCGTCCAAGATGGCCGCCAGCATATAATCATATTTTCGAAATTGTGTACATCGGGCAAATTCAGCCAAATTTTCGTTTGTAATACACTTCTGTGGTGTGATGTAGGACAACATTATTATCTATAGGCTAACAATAATTATTTTTAATGCATTGAAAATGGTGAAGGACTGGTATCAATACAGTGACTATGGTAATGGCAATTGTTTATTCTAAAGAATTAATATTTATAATAATGAATTAATTATTAGTGGTGATCAATTGGTATCAATACAGTGACTTACATGTATAGTGATGGCAATTGTGTAAACTTTTCAATGTTAGTTAACATTTCTTTCACCATTTCTACTACTTTGGTGTTCAATGAATCTATCCAGATCACTCCCAGATAATATAAAACTATACTTCAACCTTTTAGCCCTAGAGATAATTTTAACAAACACAGAGTCCGCAATATTATCCTCTGTAATGCCAATTTACCAAAAGGAATTAAATTATGACCTCAAATTGAAGTAGGGGACCATTGAAATCATAATGATTCTTTGATGCCATTAACCATTACAATAATAGCTCCTGTCCATTCGCGAAAGGGTAGGCTGACTTGAGCAAAACTCAAAATAGCCAACCACTGACCATCGTTAAAACAAATTTGTTGAAACACATTCGCAATTTCTTTTTAATACTATTATTCTATGAAACTTAGTTATACCATTCGTGAGACAGTATGTCTGAAATTGTTTCTTTATAACAACAAATAGGATGTGGAGCGACAATTCACACGAAATTGATGGTCATTAGTTGCCAATCAAAATGTGCCTTGTTATTCTGCTTCTGCTCTCACATTTCTTCAACCAATAGTGCACAATCATGCTACGTAGTCAGGTCTAACCACCAAGAGCATACAGATGAGATGTTTATTAAGGTGGACCAGGAGAAGGGTGTGTCGTTTGCAATACCAGCTGCTAGTATACCTATTTACATTTCAGAGCAGACTAGGGATAGCAAACACCATAATCATACTATTAATTGTATTTGCTATGCCCACCTTCAACATAACGCCATCATGTAAAAATGTATTCAGATACAGGTTTTGATAACTCAAATAAAAAATAGTTTTGAAATCATTAGAATAGATATCTTCTTATACCCAAGGACACAAAAAACCCACACAAGTCTGAAAGAGAACAACTACAACGCTACCATAGCATTCATCACATGGTCAGTGCATAAAATGGCTAGTATGGTAGATCATGGGTATATTGACAGTATTGGCTTGAACACAATACAAAATAAAATAAATATTTATTGATTATCTCAATTTTCAATTTAGTGGTGCTTTCTGTGATCAACGTATAATCAGATTCTCTCATGGCTTGCCCCCAATTTGTGTTGTTGCTGCCAGGCCTTTCTAATGGCCAAACAACCTCCCTTTCGATGAAAGAAATATCCCTTTTCACCAATGCTGTTTTTTATGGATTCAGTTCATCATGAATATAAACATAAATAATTTATTTTGAATTTGTTTGCATTCAAACTATCATTTTGTGTCATGTTCAATCAAAGTGAGAAATAGATAATAAAATATATTGATTGCACATTGATGGTAACAAGACCCCTCTTCTGGCACAAAAGAACTGCACAGCCAATGTTGAAGATATATCTTGACAACTGGTTACCTTTTTGAACACGATAGACACTATCATTATATATAAATACACCTATCAAGCAATTGGTTGATATAGGCCCACTCGTTCAATCTAGATGTGTCACTTAAATGAATTTTTGATCCAGTATGCCTAATGTGATCATCTGGCACTATAGGCGAATAGTATTAGACCTGTAATCAGGCCGAAGGGGAAAAAATATGCCCAAGCTGAATTTTTCAGGATACCTTCCAAATACCATCAGAAGCAACATACTAAAACTCCCCGTGATTCCCGCTGGAGCCTTTTCCGTTATTCAAGATGGCGTCCAAGATGGCCGCCAAAATATTGAAACCACTATATCTCGGCTTGTAATCAACATAACTTCATGATTTAAACGTCTACATGTGCATTTATTGACATAAAGATTCCATTGAAACAGGTTCTGAGTCACTAAATAGTCACGCCTATAATTTATTTGCAATTTAAGGTATATTGATAAAAGAAAAAGCAAGATTTTGATATGTATGACATTTTAAATACTATTTCAATCATTAACATAATATCAGAAATTGAAAATAAATGATATATGTGATTATTTCGTGACTCAAAGCCTGTTTCATTGTAATCCTTTTGTAAAATAGAACATTTTGATATAAACAACATAAAGTTATGATGATTACAAGTGGATATAATTTATTAGGTGGGCGATTTATGCAAACATCCACTCGAACACCCCGGAAAAGTATACCAAAGATGTTTTCCAGAGGTTTTGTCACTAATGACAACCAATGACATGTATTTAATGGCAGGAGAGAGTCTTTCAAAATCTGACTACCAGAAAAATGTCAAATCCAAGATGGCCGCCAATGACTCTAGAAGTAGGAAATTGCTATGGCTAATTAGTGTATACCTACTGTTTAAGTGTCATTGTCGGTGCAGGCACTGATGTTGTCCGTGGTAGTCTTAAACAAACGGCAATGTAGTTACATTCAGCTATTGTTACTCTGGGGACTATCCGACCAGAGTCTCTGTACGTATAGACATGCCTGGGGTAAATCCCCCCGACATGCCCAGAACCCGTATATTATCGGGCGAGTGAAGGAAAACGCTCTCAACAATCCACCGTGCCCTATCACCACAAACTCACGTCATCATCTGTACATCATTCTTCTTATTAATCGTCTGTACTGTTTTTATAGCATTACAATGTCACATAAATGACCATTAGTACCAAAACGTGACGTAAAACAATAATTTACTGGGAATTATACCATAAAAAGCAGTAAAATTCAAGGAATACATGTACATTGTGTTTACATCATTCATTTTGTTCAGTTCTTCTATCAAGCTAAAAACATGTGTTTATGTTTTTGCATCCCCTTCCCTTGATATAAAAAGGAGCCTTATATACTATGCTTTTGGTGTACCAGCCAGCCCTCTCAATTTCCGGGAAGGGTGAAAATTATACATGCAACAAATCAGACGCATAATACCTCGTATAGGTGTGATTTTGACTGCATAATATAATTATTCTAGGTTTTTAATGATAAAGAAAGTCAAGGTGAAAAATGAGCAAATTTATTGTGAAAATGTCATTTTAAACAAGGAATTACAAGGCATTACAAGTAAAAGGGCAGGAGGCAATGGAGAGGCATTGAAGGGCAATGGCGTTGAAGGACGACAAAGAGGCGTTAAGGTGCGACTGGGTGTGTTAAAAGGTGGTATGGAAGGCAGTACAGGGCGACGAGGAAGCGTTAAATGGCAATGGGAAAGCGTTAAAGAGCAATGGGGAAGCGTACGATTGGGGGGCGTTTAAGGACGGCGAAAAGGCGTTAAAGGGCACTGAAGAGGCATTAAAAGGCAATGAGGAGGTATAAATAGGTGAGTAAGATACGTTCAAGTGTCACAGGGTGCGCTAAAAGGTAACAAGAAGGCATTAAAGGACAACAAAAAAGCGTCAAAGGGCATCACAGAGGCATTAAAGGGCGATCGAGAAGCATAAAGGGAGACATGGAGACGTTAGAGGGCAATGGGGAGGCGGTAAAGAAGACGAGACAGTGCTAGAGCGCGACAACGAGGCATTAATAGGCGACGGAAAGGTGTAAAAATCATAATGCTATGGCCTGAAATGCGATGGAGGGGAAACAAAAGCGGATGAGTAAGTGTTGAAGGGTGACGGAAAGGCGTTCAATGGTGATTGGAATGTAATGATATGCGATTGGTGGGAGTTATGGAGCATCTGGTGGCGTTAAAGGGTAACGGAAAAACGATAAAAAACGGTGGGGATGCGTTGAAGAACACTTTATTCAGTCAAAAATAGCTAAATAACCTCAAGCCCATAAATATGACAAATAAAATGAATGGGGTTTTAGGCCACCATTGTGCACATACAGACCAAACTGGGCCAGGAAAACCTCCTGGGGATGGTGAGATGAATGAGATGACACTGTCCTCCAGACACAGGATTCGAAATATGACATTTAACTATCGAAATTGTACAGTTACAAGAAATGCAGTTGAAACCTCATCAAAGATATGGATTACACTTGTTTCTATTTTTATTTGTGTAAATGAGACTTTGGATCAAATTACTCAAATTGAAATAAGGTATTACATTGTGTTATTTTAATTTGTTAGAATCATATTTTCACTCATTTGACTTTAAAATTGACATTTCGACTTTGAAGATGAAGTTGAATCGATCACTATAATAATACCACAAATGGATCTTCCAGTAAGTTAGGTTAGGTCGGTTACCTCTTTTTACACGAAAAATAGGTATTACACTTACTTTTACTTAACCTTAAAATTGACGTTTTGACAATAAAGACTTTTAATCTTCATTTTGTTGTATACATTTGGACCTTGGAATTTACTTTTTGATCTTGAAGAAGTCCTAGTATCACCAAAATAAGTGGATTATCCAGTAAAAATCACCTCAAAACGAGGTATTACATATGATGTTTTTTAATATTTGTATTTGTTAATAATATTATTTTCAGGAATTTGACCTTAAAATAAACCTTTTGACCTTAAAGGTCACCTTGAATCACAAACATAATATCATAAAAGGTTTTACTAGTCAAAATCCCATGCAAATGAGGTATTACAAAATTTCTTAACTGTATTTGGTAAAAATCATATTTTCGATTATTCGCCCTTGAGATTGACTTTTTGACATTGAAGATGACCTTGAATCATGAAAAAAATATAAGAATGGATTTTCAAATCAAAATTAGACGAAAAAGAGGCATTACACTTGTTCCTACCTTTATTTGTCGAAAAATATTACTTTACCTAGGCCGTGATCGTTGCTTTTGCCGACCGCCCCCCCCCCCCCCTCACCTAGCCCAACCGCCATTTTAAGACTTTTGACACTGCCTAAAATTTATTGTTTCCAATGAGTTCCACAACTCTTAAAAACATGAAATTAAAACAGGAATTATTGTTTAATTGTGAAATTTTAGGCAATTTAGGGTGGTTTTACCGATTTTCACGTCCGATGGCGGCCATCTTGGAGTTTTCATCCATTTTTAGGGGTCAGATTTTGATTGCCTGTCATTCACTATATGTCTAGTAGGACAGAAAACCGTTATAAACCTTTCGTCAAAGTTTTTGGGGGTGAGGTGGTATATAAGCCCGTCTATATAGTTGTGTTAACATTTTGGCGGCCATCTTGGACGCCATCTTGAATATTGGAAAAGGCTCCAGCGGGAATCACGGGGAGTTTTAGTATGTTATTTCTAATGGTATTTGGAAGGTTTCCTGAAAAATTCAGCTTGGGCATATTTTTTTCCCCTTCAAAACCTAATACTATTCGCCTACTAGAGTTCCGCATTGACCCGACAATTGCTAACTTAAAGGGACTGGCCCAGGCTAAAATCATCCAAAAATCGGTGATTTTATTTCGGGTTCCTAATATGACCATATGATGTAAACATGTACATAGCCTAGAACTGCAAATTTTTATAATTTTTGTGCTGCGCATTCACCAGTTAGGCTAGATATAGAGACGAAATTCCTGATTTCTAATTATTGACACCCATGTCAAAAATAGGAAATGCGGGAATTTCGTCTCTATATCTAGCCTAACTGGTGAATGCGCAGCACAAAAATTATAAAAATATGCAGCTCTAGTCTATGTACATGCTTACATCATATGGTCATATTAAGAACCCGAAATAAAATCACCGATTTTCTGATGATTTTAGCCTGGGCCAGTCCCTTTAAGCAGGGGCGCCTGTAGGAATTTGGTATGTGGTACGCACATATGGGTGGGGGGGGGGGGGTTGGGTGATTATAATTTGACAAAAACAATTCAAAGAAAACAATGGATATATAATATATACAATTTATTTATCATTTATATCACTTTATTTATAATTAGTATCACTTTATTAATGATTTGTATACTTATTTATATACATATTTCAATTATATATATGGACATATTCATAGTAATCAGGTAATTATTGCAATTATTGTCTATGAAAAAGTTAAGCGACGTATGCCACAGGAATCAAAGTCACTTAAAACAGTGTCTGAATTAATGGGAATGTCATGTTGTATGTTCATTAGGGCTAGACTACTTAATCGTCTCTCTTTCGTGGTGCTACGCAGGTATGTCTTTAATCTGCGCAAGCAGCTGAAAGACCTCCCAGCTGTTGCTGTAGAGACAGACATCGTCAGAAGTACAGAAAAGATGGTGTGAATGCTTGGGAACAAACCTGTTGCTTAGAAACCTTTGAAAAAAAAACAAATTCGCCTTCAGAGTACAAATCAAAGAGATTAACGCGTGAAACATAACCAACGTTAACCAGACACTGCAGGTGTTTTTTGTAGCAGTAAATTGATATTATCACATATTCTCTCCAGCTTTAAATTCTGTAAAGCGTTTTGAGATTTACTCGAAGCGAGTGTGAAATGTATATAGAGATTTCACAGGTACACTCTTTGTCGACTGTGAATATTTATCACAATGATTAAAACAGACTTGATTATCCCTTGAATTAACTATAGGCGATATTAAACACTTAAAACGCTCATAAGAAAATGAATGAACAAATTAAGTGAATAAACATGAGAAAAGGAATAAACATGATGAAGTGAACAAAACATGATAAAGTGAATAAACATGATAAAGTGAATAAGCATGATCAAGTGAATAAACATGATGAAAGGTATAAACACGATAAATTAATAAATACATTTAAAAAATATAATAAAATCGTTGAAATTGATAAAATGAATAACAATAATTATAATGTATATGTCATTTGCCCTTAACAAGACGAATGGCTATAATGTATATATGTGCATATCACAGCGATACAACTAAACTGGAGTTTTACATTATCAGATCATTTTATTTTGAAGTTTACAACAATAAAGTAAAAAAGAAATGTAAGTGCTTAAATCTGTGCAAGCGTTTTCAACGAGCCATATTCACGTTAATGGCGTTAACAGTTTGTGTGTGGCATATATTAATTGCTCCAACGCGGAGGCGTGATTATCAGATTGTCGAGCAGGTAGAAATATAGGCCTATATAAAATCACCATCCTGAGGGGCGGTGACACGTCAACCAATCCGATGTATGTTTTTACCGCTATGACTAACAGGGGTGGGTGTTAGTCGAGCGTGACAGCGATATGATTGCAGTCCCGGACGGGAAGTTATAAATTGGTTTCTAACAACATATACGCTTTGAAAATTTGAAGGTACGCACATGCTTACGTTGCGTATGCCTGCAGGGGCGCATGCTAAGTACAGGACAATTGCGATAGAGATTTTGCATTCAAATAACATCAAAACATAAAAATTCCATTTAATCCCTCACTTATCAGGGAAGATTGAGGTCAAAGTATCCCCGTTACAATATACCCATCTTCCCACACAAGGCTCGCTTCTCCCGAGGTCGTAGACCGAGGCTTTGCTGAATCAGTGCTAAAACCATCTATTAGAGTGGGGACTTTCAAGAAAGATTTTTTTCTGTTTGACCCAAGTTTGACCTCTGGCATGAGTGCTGCTTTAATGCAGGGCCACTGTCTACGACGCCGGCCCTGCATTAAGCAGCACATGTCTGCTGACCGATAATTTAACAAGAAGTATCACAGACAGCTCCCACCACATCTCACCAGACACGAGACGTTACATGCGGCAGGGTTGGATTATTGTTGAGCCAACGTCGCAGACAGTAGGTCAACATTAAGTTGACATTTTGTTGAAAAATTAATGAATATTCAATATCTAAATCATCCTCTCTACCCCAATAGGTGGATGATGACACTGATTCAGCAAGGCTCGGTCTGAGACCTCGGGAGCAGCGAGCATGGCTGTCAGGAAGATGAATATACCTCGTTTCCCCCTAATATACATGCACAGGCATATACACTTTTAGAGACAGTTGCTAGAGACGGTGTGTATTTTAGGCCTATCATATGAATAATAATAGCAACAATAACACAATTTGTACATTAAAAAAAACAAAACTCTGAATATAATAATTTTTATCCAAGTCGAAAAAAATTACTTAAATAATACATAAACATAAATAGGCCTATATATGTATATATTTACAACACTTACAACAGTTATTATACATGCTATAGGCTTGCATTCAGTTCGATGACTAAATGAAAGCCTATAATAACTGAATCGTTGGATAATATGCAACTGATTTTCAGCATTGATAGTTTTTTATTAAATATTTTAATTTTGCTATGAAGTGGGATTTGCGGTAGCATTTTAAAAATCAAGAGGATTAAAAATCAGAAAAATAACTGGGTACTAAGATAGTGACTGTTGCTGTCAAATGCAACTTTAAGCACTATGTTAATGCTGAAACGCCATAATGTATATCTCTATATATTATTTTCTTGGCCCACTCTATTTTTCAACTTCAAGTTGACAGTTATCATCGTCTTCTTCTTTGCTATTACATTTGTTCAGCAACTTTATATGTGACGTGTTTCTGTCACGCCGCTTTCTTATCTCTGGTGTTTCATAATAATCTGCATGTTTTTTTCCTCGCTATTTTTCCCGTTGATGAATTATCAGTTTTTATCACTTATGATGATACACTCCTATATCCCTTTGTCTGTAAGGCAATTTGCTTTACTGTTCTATTAATTGTCTTTTGTTAGTGTTGTTACAATTTATTTCCCGGTACTGTTTTCCTTTGATTTCCCATACTGTTTTTGCAATCATTACTCTTTCCACAACATCTCATTCTTGTTTTCTATTATGTACCTCTCTTTGTTACTGTTACTGTATTCGCTGATGAGTCCCATGTTATATTCGTATACATTATTATCAAAAGGAAAAATATAATTTTGTATTCTACTTTCTTCTATTCTTAAGTAGTCATATATATTAAATAGTCATATAGATTCTTCTGTGACACTCTGGCCATTTTTTCGTATGGAATACCGTTAATGATCTATAATTGAGCACCGATTATAACAAAATTCTAATCGGATAAATTTGATAACATTGTGGATTAGGCTTGCGTTGCAGCAGAAAGCTCGTAATTTATAAAACTATTTTTAAAAGTAAATAGTATGGCATCGAAGTTTGTTTCACAGAGCGCTTCAATTATTTGCATATTTTGTACAAAAAAATGTATATCATTTAGTATATCATTAAGTATTGCAAATAACGAAAAGTGGGAACAATTTCGGCAAAAAATAAATTATACCAATCCGTCTATTCCCCCGCTACTACGTTTTGAAAAAAAACGTCATCCACTGCATACTGAGGCATCAGATAATGTTAACAGATAATTTATTATGGAACAAAATTATTAAGGGGAAACAAAACGACGTGTGAATAAAATAGTGTAACAGAAATGTATCAAATAACTGGACTTCAATAACTTTCTTTGCTTACACATTTTGCAACGTTGTTTGTTTTTATTTTATATTTGCAATAAATTCTGATGAAATAATTTCAATTTGTGGTGAAATCCCTTTCAATTATGCACTGTACTGCTGCCAGATTAATGTCGTATGTATACATTGGAAGTTTCTGGTAGATTGTGAATAGTTCTGAGCCATTTGCCTGGGCAGCATATAAGATTTATACATGCATACATTCATACAGAGCATTTTTAACACGGGTGGTAATGGGGGGAAATGTCATAATCGCTTTAAATATATTTTCCACCACTCTAATCACTTGATATGTTATACAGGACACTTTGGTGACAATAAAAAAGTTGTGATAGTTTCTGTTGCAATTTGTGTGAGGTCATATCATTTATAAATAGTACTCAGACGTGCAGCATCTATGGCGACTCAATTCTTGTTGGGCAATGTCCTCACTTCTGTGCAGTGAGCACAACTAGGTCATGACCTGTCCAAGCAAATCACGACCAAGTTAACCACTCAACCAATGCTTACTCATATTCATCATGTTCATATGTTGATAAGTGCTTCTTATGTCTCTTGATGACAGGTAAATCAGTATCTTGGTGGGGTGGATGTCTGAGTGGATGCGATAAGGCACTGATGAGCGTGACATACCGTATTGTAGCCAACAGCTCATCCATATTAAATCGCACTGATCCGTTCCAGGTCGTGTCAGCTTGTACTGGTCCGTTCCAAGTCGTATCAGTTCGCACTGATACGAGTCGCCCAAGGTGCATTCTACTTGAGTTATATTGGTTCGTATCAGTTCGCAGGCTTATTCGCACTAGATCGTATTGATTCGTACAACCTTTAGTATTATTTAGTGTTAACCCGTTCTGATTTGTATTAATTCTAGTTCATTATTCTTAGTTGTACTTGGTTCTCCGTCATTTGCAATTTGAACCTTATTGCTTCTAGTTGGCTTGTTGTTCAATAAATTATCCACCCCAGGAGTATTTTTATTCTCTATTCGCACTGAATCGCCAGTGGATTCGCGACAGTGTGACTTTTCGGGTGTTGTCGGATAACAAAAATTAGCAAACTTGCATGCATGTCATGTGATAAATTCTTTGAAACGCAGTGACGTCACTCTGTGAAAACAAGGTTATATAACACCACTCCCCCATACTTCATTCTGTAAAACGCAGTGACGTCACTCGGTGAAAACAAGGATATATAAGAACCCTCTCCCATACTTCATTGTATTAGCCAGCTCGGTGAAAACAAAGGAAGTCGGGGTCATCGAGTTTCACAGAATACCTTGCAAATCGCAGTGGCTGAACAAATTGGGGGATGATACATCGCTATATACATAGTTCAAGGTGGGTGCTGCCATGTCAACAAATGATCAGAGTGAAGTCATACGAAACCATACACGCAATTTTGAAGGCTAACCAAACGTAAGGAATTCCACAAAACAGTACAGTGGCCAAAAAGTGAACCCGGTTTTTTCGAGCAGCAGGATTTAAAATTGGTGTCTTCATATAGGCCTAGTCTACACCTTGAGAACATAACATATTCAGCTTTGTTAGTATGGAGCCAACTTATTTGCATAATTGAATCTAATTAGCATAATTTGCTAATTTTAAAATACACCTTTTTAATTAATATGGTTGGACACATGTGTAATACCACTTTTTCGATGAAATTTCACACGATGAATCAATTGTTGATGTTATTTTCACGATTAGAGGTCAAGGTCAAGTGATATGGTCAAGGTCTGTTCAAAATTACGCTAGCTTTGTTAATATACTCATGTGCATGCCTCATCTGTTTCATACTCCAAGAAGCTAGTAAGGTTGGTGTAGGTTTTCACTTGAAAATACGGTTACATAATGTATGGAGAAACCATGTTTCTGCAAATGCTCAGTTGACCGTAATATGGGGTTAAAGGTCAGACAAATCAATAAAAACTACAAATACAGTCATATTTATACTCAAAGTTCCATTGCCAGGATGGTGATTCAAAATATATTTTTGAAATTATGTAACTTCCTGCTCTTAAAATAAAATAGGCCTATTGTGCATTGGTTCCCCACATTTTGGGTACAGAATAGAAAAATATAGTGCTAAAGGGCGACGAGGAGCCGTTAATAATGCGCGACCGGGAGGCAATAAATGGCAAAGATGAGAAGGTAGTGTTTGTAGTAGAATAATGTTTCAGGTCACTTGTCGGCACTAATGGTAATTTAATTGACATTGTAATACGTTAACAGGTGCAGTCCATTTATGAGATGAATAGTGGGTATAATAGGTTATTGAGAGTGTTTCACTTCCCTCGCCTGGAGGTGTTCTCTACATATCTATGGGATTGATCACCAGACATGTTTAGGGGATTTACCCCCCGACATGCTCAGACAATCGTAATTTAATTTAATTCTAAACTAGAAAAGGAGTTCCCAAACTCAGAGGCCCTGCTTAGGCTGTATGAATACCATGGTTAAAAATTTGGTTTATTATTTTGTAAACATAATTGTATTGATCTTCCTCATGGGCCATAATCCTAAATGTCCAGGATATAATTAAGAAATAAGGAGACAAGTTTAAATATATATCGTCAACGTCTATTCCTTCCACCACCATCGCCGGTGCTGGCTAACATTCATTCAATGCTTGCCAGTGAGGCGTGCTGCGCGTGTCTCTACGATACTCAAGATGGAGTCCTATCCACCCAATTTCAGTTCAATGTTGGGCCCATTGCTGGTTCAATGCCGACACATTGTCTACGACTCTGGCTCAACACTACCCTAACACTGGGTCTGCTGTAAGCTTAGTGGTAGCACCCCAATCAAACACGTACCATTGATCTAATAGTGTTGTAATGTTGTCCCAACGTCTTCAACGCTGGCCCATCATTGAAACAACATAATCACAGCATAATGCCCTAATCACGAATATTATGGTGAACATATTTTTTTTGTTAGCACTTTTTAAAAACGCAACTGTTTGACCTGGCCACCTCAAACGTTATATTTGACATCTTCATAAATGACACACGACACCAGCCTTTGATGAAATGAAAAGTTATATAGCGCCTAACTCCTCGGAGGGCCGAGTTCAGAGGCGTAATCCATCCTTATCAAATTCCAAAGAAGAGTCGAGGGAAATAAGCATGGTCGTCATCAGGGAACTGGGACGCAGATGAGCTAGGGCGGAAATGCCAGATTGCAGAAATGCGTTTTAAGCAGTTTTCTGAAAGAATTAATATTTTTTAGCTACATGAATGTGTGCAGGCAGTAAATTCCAGAGAGTAGGACCAGGAACAGAAAAGGCAGGAGCACCGAACTTAGTTCTGATACGTGGTACTTTGAGCTTATTTGTGTTGTTTGATCGAAGATGTTTAACGGAGTCTGCAGAAAAAAGAAGGCTCGATAAATAAGATGACTGACCATCGTTGAGACAATGAAATACAAAAAGTACATATTTTGAATTGTATTCTAAACTGATTTTAATAGAGGAATAGAGCTAAAACGTGGAGCCTTATCCTCAACCCTTGCCAAACAGTTCTGAACATGCTGCAATTTCTGTAGATCTTTAGCTGGAATTTTGTGTAAAAAGGAGTTACAGTAATAAAGTTTGCTTGTCACAAGTGCCACTGCAATTTTTTTGCTAAAGCTAGAGGTAGATTTTTTCTGATGCGTTTAAAATATCTAATGTGATAACAACAGAAACTGGACACCTGTGAAATGTTCTGACGAACATTGTTCTGACGAACATTGTTCAAACCATTGTCAAAAAAGACACCCAAATTCTTTACGGAATCTGCTGGTTTCATCTCATTGTCCAAAACCGCAAGAGGGAAAACTTTAATAAAGTACAGAACCCTGCGGCACTCCATGCTCAAGCAAACTAAAAAAAGATTTATCAATTGTTGATGCCTGTCACAAAGGTACATGTAGGATTCAAACCAAGCCAACCCCTTTCCGCAAATTAGGACACTAAACACTGTTGCCTATTGATCAGGTCCGGGGTACCTGTACCATTGCAGGAGCTGCATTGGCACTGGTAGTCCAGCAGAATGGTGTAAAATCCAAAACAGTGTGTGTATTTTTTTATTCAAGCATGACATTTTATCACCAAATCCAAGATGGCCGCCATCGACCGTTTTAAAAATAACAATTTTATCAATTCTAAATACTTTTTCAATACTAAAACAAAAGTAAAGGAAGGGATATGAAGGCTTTGCTAATAGTTGCAGCAATGGTATTCAACCCTGTATATAATTAGGAATCCAATAAGGCTGCCACAAGTCGGCTTAACATGTGTTTTATAGATGTCCTGCTGAGCGACAAATTAAAGACAAATGTGTGATTTACCTTTTCTTTTAACCTCCCTACCCTCACCCGAAGCTATATATGATGCATATTATTGTAGTGTTATTATAGGTCGGATAAATCCCAATATGGCTGCCAATGAACTTTAAACATGATACTTCCTCCATGCACGCATTACTGGAGCATAATAAGCCTTCAAAACGGCCAATGTCGGTTATCTTGGCCATATTGTAATAATCAAGCTTGCCTCTTACTCAAATAAAAACGAGCATATCCAAATGCGTCTTTGTAAAAATTCGTATGATAAAATGTACACAATTTCACAATTCTGCTAGACTATGGAGGAACCAAGGTACGCCACTGGCCACCCGCCTGAAGATTATCATTA
Organism: Flabesymbios commensalis; assembly: GCA_964017125.1. Lineage (NCBI taxonomy): Eukaryota > Metazoa > Annelida > Polychaeta > Terebellida > Flabelligeridae > Flabesymbios > Flabesymbios commensalis. Next base: position 40,299,066 of record OZ024917.1, read on the forward strand.
TTACGTTTTTTATCATGATTTGCCCCTTATTAGCCCAAATTCGGGCACGAAAATGTTTTATGCAATTGAAAGGCGTTAAAGATTGAGGCATAAGAAGTGATTGGCAGTCTATGAGGGGCGACGGCCGATGTTGAAGAGCCACGGCCCCCGATACCTGTTAAAGACAAGCCACAGCCCTTACAATCCGATATTCAGCCTTTACTCAATACTGGGCCAATACAGAAAATGTATGTTATATTGGCCCTATCCCAATTAGGGTGAATACTGGGCCAATACCGTGATGTTGAATGGGTGGCAAAGAGTGATAGGGAGGCGTTGAAGTGCGACAGAAAAACGTTGATAGATGGTAAAAGATGACAATGAGGTGTCAAAGGGCGACGAAGAAGCTTTGAAGGGCGATGAGGAGGTACTGAAGGGTGATGTGGAGGCGGTAAAGGGCGATGGTGAGGCACAAAAAGGGGAAAGAAAGGTGTTAAAGGTGCAATATGGAATCGTTAACCCTTTTAACGCTGAACTCCTGGGCACACTTGCATCCCCAGCGATCAATTCCTGGGGAGGAGGGGAGGGGGGGAAGGTGAAACAAAATCAAAATATTTTGTAATGTCAAATTTGTGTGAACACACCAGTAGGATCTTAGCTTATGAGCAATTAATAACATGAGAAGGAGTTGAGCTTTACTGTCATGTCAAGGTCATATCAAGGTCATTTCAAGGTCAAACTCGCGAAAAATATTGAAAAAACCCACTTTTAATCAATTTCAAGCTGTTTAGTGGTGCAGTCATTCATTAAAAAGGACTGATGGTGACAGATACTTGGTCGGGTTTCATTTCAGCACACATTTTTAGGAAATCTAGTGCAGTGCTGATATTGGGAGGGGCAATGTCCCCATGTTTGCCCCTATTACACCCTCATTCCCCAAGGCTTAATTGAACAAGCAAGATTACAATTATGCAGTAGCGTGCAGCATCAGCTTGGGCTTCCATCACAAAATATTGATACATAATTGGGTATGGATGTTGATGGCCTTGAGGTTGTGCTTTACTGATTGGATGCCGCACAAAATAAACGTAAAGGTTATGTCAAGGTTATGCAAAATGTCAGGTTTATCAGTTTATGGATGATGTGTACTAAATGCGTATGATTAGGTAATGTGTAATGATTAGGTGTGCAACCATGCAATCCGCACTGTTGCGATATCTGTTACTGGTATCTAAGTATTACTATAGCATTTTAAGCATGATGATGATGTCAAAAGAAATGTATGGTTTGTTTTATTTTATTTTTTTATGATAATTTTATTGATTTTATGGCGACCCTTTTGAATTTTTGTTCTAAAAAAATCTTTTAAGAATGACAGCTCTACAAACGTTAATCAGCAAAAACAAGGCTACTCTCAAGATTACCGGACCACATTGATTTTACAGACAAAAATACTAAAAAACATACTCTGCACCCGAGTATACTCGGGGTCCGCGACAGGGAGACATTTTTTGCCCCCGAGTATACTCAGAGGCCGCGTTTAAAGGGTTAAAGGGCGACAGAAAACATTGGAGAGTGACGAAAAACATCAGAAGGTGATAGAGAGGCCACATAAATGCTTTAATACTTTAAAAGGTGACTGAAATACGCGATTGGGCGACATATACCTGATAAATGGCAAAGAGAGGCATAAAGAGCGACGTGGATGTGTTAAAGGATGACGAAGAGGCATTGAAGAGCGACAGAAAAACATTCATGGTCGATGAGTAGGTACTAAAGGGAGATAAAGGCGTTGAACCGTTAAAGGGTGACGGGGATGAGTTAAAAGGCGACGAAGAGGTGTTGAAGAATACCAATATAATGTTCATTGGATTTAAAAAGTGACGGAAAGGTGTAAAAGGGCGACGAAAAAGGGTGATGAGGAGGCACTAAAGGGCGATGGAGAGGTGCTAAAAGGTGACAGAGAGGTGCTAATTGGCAACATGGATGCCTTAAAGGGCGATGGAAGACATGCAATAGTGACAATTGAAAAAAAATTGACATGCATTCAAAGGAGACGAAGAGGCTTTGAAAGGGCGACAGAATGACATTAAATGGCGACAGAGAATCAGTATGTGTTGAGGAGAGATGTTAAAAAGCAACGGGGGTGCGTTAAAAGGACTTAGGAAGCCCTAGATGGAATAAATGGCGAAGACGGTCATAAAGGACGACGTGGATGTGTTAAAAAAGGACGGAGATGTATTGAAGAGGGAAAGAAAAACATAAAAAATTGATGAGTAGGCGCTAAAAGAGGATAGAGGGGTTAAAAGGCAACAGTAAAGTGGCCTTCTTTCTGCGGCCTTTTTGGATTTATTCATCGAATGTACTTTAAAAGGAACAAATTGTGACGAAAATCATTTTCTTCATGCAAATTACTATTTCAAAATGATATTAAGCCTACCTATCATTTGAGTACGCGCTGATCAAGACTAAAAAAATTGCGCCTACATTAAATGGCGACAGAGAATCTGTATGTGTTGAGGAGAGATGTTAAAAAGCAACGGGGGTGCGTTAAAAGGACTTAGGAAGCCCTAGATGGAATAAATGGCGAAGACGGGCATAAAGGACGACGTGGATGTGTTAAAAAAGGACGGAGATGTATTGAAGAGGGAAAGAAAAACATAAAAAATTGATGAGTAGGCGCTAAAAGAGGATAGAGGGGTTAAAAGGCAACAGTAAAGTTGCCTTCTTTCTGCGGCCTTTTTGGATTTATTCATCAAATGTACTTTAAAAGGAACAAATTGTGACGAAAATCATTTTCTTCATGCACATTACTATTTCAAAATGATATTAAGCCTACCTATCATTTGAGTACGCGCTGATCAAGACTAAAAAATTGCGCCTAAACCTCCAAATCCATGGATGACAATGGAAATTCAATTGGCTAAACGACTTAGTCAAAAGTTAGAATGAATTTGGCGATAGATCGAGGTACAGAAAACAGGCAAATCTTTGTAATAAAGTGATGAGCGATGCACAGTGTAGATATTATGCAATTTGTATCAATTAAACCTCAGATAATCCACGAACACTTTGGCAAACCATAAACAATATTCTTCACAGAACACAGTCTCCATCTATCCCAGCTTTTTCTGATCTAAAATCACTTTCTGAATCGTTTTTGAAATTTTTCATGGATAAAATCGAGAAAATACGTATGAATTTTATCAACGACGTTCATAATATGCCGAACATTAAATCTTTGACAGTTAAATCACGTATGACTTATTTTGAACTGGCTACTGCTGATAAAGTGAGGAAAATAATTATAAATTCACCTAGCAAAACGTGCGATCTCGATCCGATACCTACTGAGTTATTAAAATCTTGCTTAGATGTTTTGTTGGTTCCAATCACACAAATGGTTAATTTATCTTTGATTTCAGGAGTTTTTCCAGACATTTTTAAGACATCACATGTCATGCCTTTACTCAGGAAGCCATTTTTATCAAAAGATGACAGGACAAATTTCAGACCAGTGTCAAACCTAAACTTTTATCGAAAATCATAGAAAAAGTTATAGCAAATCGAATTCGTTTCACATCTTGAAAGAAACTATCAATCAAATCAGTATCAGTCAGCTTACAAGAAATTTTATTCTACTGAAACGGCCTTACTCAAAGTTGAAAATAACATTATTTTGAATATGGACAAGGGTCACTGCACTGTCTCGAGGTGACCTATAGTTATTAGGGGCCTAGATATCTTCACGTCCATCATATATGATTTCACCACTTGTATATCGTAAGACCTTTCGTCTATAACACTGGTACCTCCTATCTGATTAGAACTATGCATGACCAGAACTTACTGATTCAATACACATTTTACCATATCACGACCTCATCTAGAAAGTTTCTATATTTCATGTTATTCTGCATGAAAACATGCTGATCGTGTTACGAAAGGTATCTACGACATATTCTGCATCATGTTTAGTTGCAATAGTGTACCCAATAATCTTCATAAAATAAATTCATAATCAGTATTTTCAACATAACGTAGCAAATGAGCATTGCACTAGGAAATTATATTTGGGGCAAATTCCGTCTTCACCACTCAGTCTGGATTTCGGGTGTTCTTAACCATTAACTTGATGTCAAGACATATAGAAATCAACCTCAGCACTAAATGACATTTTTCCGATGTTGTGTAGCTGTATGTTATGATAGTGAATGACGGTGACATCATCTATCTCATCCTTTTCTGAAGTTAGAGGAGTGGATTTATGTGTACATTGCGTTTTTGTGTGAATCTCTGAGCCGATGGTTGTGTGCAAAATGTGTTATCAGCACATTACCTATATATGGTATATATTCTGATCATAAATATAAAACTGAAAATAATTCTATTATGTAAATTGTCAATGCGATTGTGAAACATATTCTTTATGTAATGTGCACGTTTTGACCAGCACGAAATACATAGTTACTGGAATCTCAAGTTGTTCTATTTGAATAGGATTGAAGCTTTTAACTAACTTTTTTTGAGTCTTCGAACAGTGGATTATGCTAACTGAACCGAACATGTATGTGAGTCATCAATGTCATGGTTATGCAGACCACGTTGATGTATCAACTTCATATCTTGCTCAATGTTTGGCCCAAAGGGTACCACCCGTTTCCAATGGGCATTTAAATTTAGGTTAACCTAATCGCTTTATCTTCTACTATAAAAGCACGATACAAGTGAATAGAGCGGATATATGGTGAACGACGGGTTATCTAGTGCCAGAGAGTGTTTAACAATCATAAATATTTTTCAGTAGGGCCTAGTCTCAACTTTCTTGCAAAATGCCTATTACTCGGCTTCTGAATGTGAAAAATGACTTTGAGTAAATTAATATACTGGACTACGATGTGTTGTTTCCCAGGAGGAACATTTGTTTAGTTCCCCATAACTTTGTGAAATATCGATAATAGATGTTATCGCGGCTCTGAATTGATTTTCTGGGTGTAAGAAATCTATATGTAGACACCAAAATTCATTATATACGTTCTTTGGGAGGAAAGTTCTGACACATTACGTTGCAGTGGCGGCCAGCGCTAGGCCAAGCAATGCCATTCTAAGAGCCCAGCGTTGGCTGACGACTGAGCACAGCAGATGATGGCCAAGCAATGCCATACTAAGAGCCCATCGTTGGCTGACGGCTGAGCACGTACATCAGATGATGGCCAAGCAATGTCATCTCAAGAGCCCAGCGCTGGCTGATGGCTGAGCACAGCAGATGATGGCCAAGCAATGATATCTTAAGAGCCCACCGTTGGCTGATGGCTGAGCACAGCCGCTGATGGCCAAGCAATGCCATCCTAAGAGCCCAGCGTTGGCTGACGGCTGAGCACAGCAGATGATGGCCAAGCAATAACACCTTAAGAGCCCAGCTTTAGCTGACGGCTGAGCACAGCAGATGCCATCCTAAGAGCCCAGCGTTGGCTGACGGCTGAGCCAGAACATCAGATGATGGCCAAGCAATGTCATACTAAGAGCCCATCGTTGGCTGACGGCTGAGCACAGCAGATGATGGCCAAGCAATGTCATCCTAAGAGCCCAGCGTGGCTGACGGCTGAGCCAGAACATGAGATGATGGCCAAGCAATGACATCTGAAGACCCAAGTGTTGGCTGACGGCTAAGCACATCAGATGATGGCCAAGCAATGCCATCTGAAGAGCAGAGCGTTGGCTGACGGCAGAGCCGTCACAGCAGATGATGGCCAAGCAATGACATATTAAGAGCCAAGCGTTGGCTGACGGCTGAGCACAGCAGATGATGGCCAAGTAATGACATCATAAGCCAGACGTCTAAGCCAGCAGATGATAGCCAAGCAATGGCATATTAAAAGCGAAGCGATGGCTGACAGCACAGAAGATGAGCCAGCACAGATGATGGCCAAGCAATGCCATCTTATCGATGAAGATCAATCCCCCCATCAAATACAAGACTCTGACTTAATATAGTCTCATTGTAGGGCCACCGTCGACGACGGCGGCCCAATAACACTACATTGAGCTGACGCCTCGTGTTTGAAGGATATAATTAGATGCGCCGGGCGCACCGGGGCCGGACGCACCGGGGATAAGTTTTTTCTCTGGTTTGACGAGCAGCGATCCACACACCATCTTTATGAGTTTCTTCATCACTCTAATGGGAAATGTGTCTCAGAAAGTAGGTGATTTAGCTGTTGCGCGGACTTAATATGCAGCGACGCCACCCGAGATAATACACAGGAGATTTGTGCACCAGTCTGGCGTAACATTACATAAACTAGCGCTTAGCAGGATTATGGTTTCGTATCTGATTTAGCTTTCAAGGTAGCTATAGCCCCTGGTGTTTCTGTCATTCAACTACACGACCATCTCTTAGATCTGGACAATAAAATCGACCAGGCTATAGCAGGAAAGATTTACTTTCCTAACTTCTATTTATGTAATCCTCAGGGTGCCTGTTAAACGGATTTTGATGTTCCCATTGCGAAATATTGTCCTATGGTATTCGTTTTCGAGGTCAAATTTCAATTTCAATGTCAAGTAAGCAAAAATACCATTTTTATCACTCACTCACTCACTCACTCACTCACTCACTCACTCACTCACTCACTCACTCACTCACTCACTCACTCACTCACTCTCTCACTCACTCACTCACTCACTCACTCACTCACTCACTCACTCACTCACTCACTCACTCACTCACTCACTCACTCACTCACTCACTCACTCACTCACTCACTCACTCACTCACCCACTCACTCACTCTAACTCACTCATTCATTCATTCATTCATTCATTTTATCACTTGGGGTATTGGGATAATTGCTAGTAGTAGTACTTTTCGCCCCTATCTGGGGAGGGTCATTAGGGCTCTGTTCCGTCTGTTGGATGCTGTGTATGGCATTGTACGGAAGCACTAGTCTACAGCAATCATCCAAGGGCAGCTGCAGCCTCTTCGTATCTGGCTATAATCTTCGGGCGGATTGCCAGTGGCGTACCCTGGTTCCTCCGCTCAACAACGGAGCCAATGCAGCAGCCGCATCAGTGCTGGCGCTGATGTAGGCCGTGGTAGCCTTAAAATTTAATAACCGGCATTAGCGTGTTTGACATTAGGTCTCTCACGTGAGATGAATGGAGTTTCCCAGAGGGAGTAATCCTTCCTATTGTTAGTCTGGGGACTATCCGACCCGAGGATAGCAGAGCTGCGCGAAATGTCACGGTGTTTCAGCATTAAATTGCACAGCGAAACCCAAGTCTCCGGACGTCTAGGCATGTCTGGGGGTAGATCCCCTAGACATGCCCAGAACCCTTTATCGGGCGAGCGAAGGAAAACGCTCGTAATAACCCACCATGCCCTATCACCCCCACCCTCACATCATCATCTGTACATCATTTCATCTCATCAATTGACTACAACGTTTTTATCGTACTACAATGTCACTTAAAAGACCTTTTGTGCCAAAAGTAGCGTAAAGCAATAATTTACTACTACTACTAAATTGTATCACTTTCTAAACGTTTATAATGAGTATTTAAAAACGGATGCAACTCAAACAATATTTCATGCTACCTGAAAGCTCTAGTGCACACAATTCACCTATCATCTCAGTTGCATGAAGCTGAGTTTACTTGGCTCTGAGCAGTGTACTTACCATAATTGGATACCATATCTCACTTCGTTGCTGTATGTGTACTTCATCTACCCTTGTGGCATTGCTGGTCTTGTTTACTGTACGCAACGGAACTCTATAAGTAAACTAGTAAACTATTAATTTTCTACTCACAAGAAGTTCAAGTTGTGTTACTTTAATAGCTAAATAACAATATCATAGTCCATGGGATGAATGATGAAAATAAATTGTATATTGCACTTCACTCATAATTATTTTTAATCTTCCCAAGCAAAGATAAACATTTTAGCCAAAAATCTAAAGGGGGTACCTTTGTCGAAAAGGGGGTAATTCGGGGAAAATATGCCGACATTACCGTAAATTCTCAGTCAATTCTCAGTCAATATTACATATTTTTTTCTGACTACATAAGTTGTCTAAAACCATAGACCACCATAGTTAATCATCATTATTAGGTCATTATGTCATTGCTAAGATGCTAAGGCAAACTAGCGGTATATGTATATTTTCGATGCGACGCTTATAAAGTGATATCATGATGATGTATTCATGGAGTTATACTAATAGTATTATTGGTTCAAAATAAAAAAACTTCACTGGTTTGCATTTCCTATGCTCAAATAGCATACGCCATGTTCAAATACAAGTGCATATATTTTTCGTGAAATATAATGTAAGCATAATTTTATCACTATATTTTTAGGAAATGCTGCCAATGCATTACATAACAGACACATACTGCGTCTTGTTGCAAAATGTGTGTGATATTGTTATGTGAGATAATAACAAATTGTAGGTAGGTAGCAGGCTTGGGGCCAATGTACTCGGTACTTCGGTACTTTGGTACTCGAGTACCTATTTTGCAGTACTCGTCGGTACTCGGTACTCGTACTTTTAAAAAGTACTTGTACCCAAGTACTTTTAAAAGTGAAAGTACATTTAACGAGTACTTACGATTACTTTACGAGTACTAGTTATCTTAAATTGATTCAAAATAGCTCACATACAAACCAAAAATCAGTATAGCGGGATATGGAACATTCAGTTAATAATTCGTTTACCATCCATTTAGCTATTATATTGAAAAATCATTTAATTAATACTTTGAAATTATTTCAAAACCAGTCCAATTACTTACACCACCTTATAACAGAAGTGCACCTTTTTTACAATATCATGATGCTAATTTATTGTTTTGCCTTGTATATTCTAGTATCCTCGTGTAGTTCGCAAGCTAATTAAATAGCTATTCTTAAAAAAAACAAGAGACAGGAATACATGTTGGTATAATATTTACAAGTGACTATACTATACAGTCGGACTAATAATCATTGAAGGGGGGGAGGGGTGATTTCAACAATGATGTCGCGCCATTTTAAAATCACACTTACAACTCCTCGTTCTTCGCAGCTAAACCCCAGCAAACAAGGGGCATTGAACCAATGGTGGTATAATGTTGGGCCAACGTTGAAGACGGTGTACCAAGATTACTATAGGTTCAATTTATCGTGTTTGTTAGGACGATCAAACGGTATTTGCATAATATTTGCACAATATTGGCCCAATGCGTAGACACTTAGCCAACATTTCCCCAGCACTTACAAATAATGTCACTTGAGTGAACAAGTAGTTTATAACTGTTATCTTATAAAGCAGTTGAGACTCGGTGTGGACTAAGATATTTTAAAACTGTCATAGCTCATAAAACTCTGTACCAATGTTGTGTAAGTACCAAAACCACGACTGCGACAACGCGGCGTCTGATCTACAGTGACCTTACAATGTCGGGCCAATGTCCAAGACATTGGGCCAAGAATTAACCAGCATTGTACCGAGAAGTACATAGGATTAACACATCATATAACAGTACTGTTCAAGCAAAGATGACGAAGGTAATTAGACGGCAAACATCACCCTTTTACTGCGGGACACCACTATTATTTATATATTATTAGGCCCCTATTACAAATCATTTATAATGCGCTTCATCCAAAAAAAATTTGGATCCCTGTATTTACTAAAAACAAGAAAAAAATAAAAGTAGACAAAATTATGCACAATTTTTTCAAGACGTCAGGTGTCTAGCGAACTAAACAACCCTAAAACGTACAATATACATTGCGTCAGGTCACCAGTAAGCAGCAGGTAAGTTAATTTATTTTATTTGTCTATTTTTTAATATCGTGAATATGTAGTTTGTCATTTGAAGATGCAAATTGAGTCAGCAATAATAGCTACAAATTAGAGAAACACGTTAGTGTCGCGTAAGGGTTAAAGGTGTGAGGTTACATAATGAGTCTATTGTCTGCCTACGGATGCTATCTATAACCCTTTCCGTCCCAGAAATGTGATGACGGACCGAGTATAAAAATAAATACAACAGTGAGGTGCTCCTCAAAAAAATAAATTTTTAAACTAATAATAGGCTAATTTCTCAGCGGATACCCGGGCTGAATCTTGTACGCATATACATGTATTATGGTATTACATTTGATTTGATATCACGGTCTCCAGCAGCTAAAGTGTGCCTGTTAGCGTTAACCAATTCTGCCGTGCAAAGCCAAAAGGCAATTCTGTTTACGTTACAAGTAAGCAGATACTGCCTTTTGGATTTTCAGTGCAGAATTGTGATCCGTGTACCCTTAATAGCCTTTTACATGACACAATGTGTGTTTGGGCTCATTGAAGCGTTTATTACAGTGACAGCCAATTGCTGGCGGCACTGGCCCTACATTTTACAATCATTAGGACTACTGCAAGTTTTCAAGCTGGCGTGTTTTGCAACGTAAAGCTTTAGACACAGACAATTTATATACTCGTATCAGAAATACATCGGCTAGTATGTACTTATTTATTTATTATGATTTGCCAAATAGTAGGCCTACATGTAGCATACAATACACTACTTTGTACACTGGTAGGAAAATGCATTATTATACTATTGGCTTGGACATGGCATCAGATATACAATATCAATAATAGGCCTGTCCCATAAAATATTATTTTCATGACTAATATTCTATATATTTGTGACCTGATGTGGTAAAATGAGTCTAAGTCGCATATATGCAAATATTGGGGTTATTAAGATGTACCGCACCTACACAAAATTACCTTAAAAATGGTATATATCACACAACTCTGTAGCGTGTGTAACTATTTTGTGAAAACATGGAAAATGGCATTTGAAGTTCGAAAGGCAATTTGTGCACTTTTGAAAAATACCACACGATTGTATTAAAATAAACTAAATAGAAAAATATTCTTTTCCACTCTATTTTCTCAATAATCGTTTACCAAAGTGCGACTTAAGACTCATTTTGCCAGATCGGGTCACATATATCAACATGAAGTAAAATATATTATAATCAATTATTTATTGAATATATTTAATGTAATTAATTACATTTTACACCCGGAGTTTACAATCAAAGTACTCGGTACTTGTACTCAAGTACGTTTAAAAGTACTTGTACTTGTACTCAAGTACTTTTGCAAATCCAGTACTTGTACTTGTACTCGTCATTTTTTCAAGTACTTGTACTTGTACTCGAGTACTTTTGACCAGTACTCGCCCCAAGCCTGGTAGGTAGGTAGGTAAAATTTTATTTGTATATTTGGCCTCAGGCCCATAGTACATCAATTAAATACATCTCAATATTATCATGGTCATGGTTAAATATTATTTAACAATTGTTTTCTGAGAATAAATGCTTTGTATAACATGCAACGTCTTTTGTACAGATTGTTTCCTAACTCTGCATTAATTTGACAAAATTTTCATAAGAAGATAGAGAAACTGAGTTATGTGGAGCTATGAATTTGCTAAACAATAACTTCGATAGAGTATAAATTGCATAAAGTAAATATTATTTTAGCTAATACAGTATTGTTATGCCTTCCACTTTCAATCCTTAGATTGTGAATTGAACATCGTAAGCGACTAAGCGCTACAAAATATTTCCTAATACATAATCCATCCAAATATCTTTCAGGCTCTAATTCATACTTATAAGTAGTATATATACAGCTAATTTACTGGAATTTCTAGTGGCATTATACCACCTGTTCTCGTAAAATTGTGAAACCCCGTTTTTAAATACCTCTAAAAATAAATCAAAATCTCCGACTCCTTGTTGGGCCCAAAACGGAATTGTTCCAACCTAACTTTTACACATGTAGCCCATGTGTTCTTGCCATGCTGATCTAGGTTGTATAGCATGGTCCAACAGACCTTATGATATCTACCTGATTGCATACTAAGAATTTTAAGCCAATACTCCACACATCGCAGATGATAATGACGGCTAAAGGGTATCTCCCCAGTTCACCCAAGGCAGTCTCATTTACTGTATTTGACGATACTCCTAGCGATGTTTTACAAAATATATGTTGTACTTGTTCTATTTTATCAGAATATTTAAAACCTCAAATTTCAGAGCCATATAGCAGTATTGGAACTACTGTCCTTTTTGCCAGTGACCAGCTAGAAGTTGTGAAAAATAATCCATGATATTTATATTTTTTTTACACATTCAATTTTTTTCCCGCTAGGAACCATTTTTTATTTCGTTTCACAATACCCCCACGCCTAAACACTAATATTTTAGTTTTCAACAAGTTCAGCTTCAAACCCCATTTATCACAAACCATTTTCAAGACATGTTAAAGCCTGCCAGGCATATCAGAACACATTGCAATATCATCAGCGAGCAACAGTAAAATTATATTCGGGGCGTCTTCATTTATTTACACACCTACAGTACCGATTTCACAAAATGGGACATATTTTTCATCAGTGGCTGGCCTGCGTTAACGCTGGCCAGCCCGTCATTAGCCCGGGCGCAAGCCCGGCGAGACAGGCGCAGAATTGGTCGCGCCCAGCGCATGAAATGGGCTCGAGCCCCCACACGGTTCGGGCCAGGAAAATATACCCGCCCAAATCCTACTTGGGCTTGCACCCAGTATACTGTGTGGCGGCTAACATGGATGCTGTGAACCATGTGTCATCTCGCCGGGCTGGCCAGGCTCGCTCTGGGCAAGACAGGGCGCGCTCAGCTTGACCACATTCAGCATCATCTAAACAGCTCTGAGTTGATCTAAACGTGCAATAATTGAGTGTCCGTACGCGTATACATCTAGACCTGTTGCAGTCCTCATTTATTTCTGCTTAGCCATTTAGCATTTAGCCTTTAGCATTTAGACATTATCTTAAATATCGGAAAAGCAGTTCAGTGTATAAATTAAGAAAATGGGTGGTTTTATGAAGCTACGGTCACTGGGATAGACCTAACTGAAGATGAAAAAGCAGGCACCTGGAAAGTCAGGCTCGCCCGGCGCACCGGTCGAGCTTGAAACTGGACCAGACGAGAAGCGCGCCTGACTAACACATACAGGCGTTGACTCAATTCGCCGAGGCTCTAGATTGGCTTGAGCCCCGGCGATATGAGCGCGGCTCCAGTTATATGAACTTATACCAAAACGCACATTGCGGCCCGGCTAAAGGATTTTATAACTTTGGGCGCATACATGCGAGCCCCAAATGGGGTGGGAAATGTCACGGTGTTTCAGCATTAAATTGCACAGCGAAACCCAAGTCTCCGGACGTCTAGGCATGTCTGGGGGTAGATCCCCTAGACATGCCCAGAACCCTTTATCGGGCGAGCGAAGGAAAACGCTCGTAATAACCCACCATGCCCTATCACCCCCACCCTCACATCATCATCTGTACATCATTTCATCTCATCAATTGACTACAACGTTTTTATCGTACTACAATGTCACTTAAAAGACCTTTTGTGCCAAAAGTAGCGTAAAGCAATAATTTACTACTACTACTAAATTGTATCACTTTCTAAACGTTTATAATGAGTATTTAAAAACGGATGCAACTCAAACAATATTTCATGCTACCTGAAAGCTCTAGTGCACACAATTCACCTATCATCTCAGTTGCATGAAGCTGAGTTTACTTGGCTCTGAGCAGTGTACTTACCATAATTGGATACCATATCTCACTTCGTTGCTGTATGTGTACTTCATCTACCCTTGTGGCATTGCTGGTCTTGTTTACTGTACGCAACGGAACTCTATAAGTAAACTAGTAAACTATTAATTTTCTACTCACAAGAAGTTCAAGTTGTGTTACTTTAATAGCTAAATAACAATATCATAGTCCATGGGATGAATGATGAAAATAAATTGTATATTGCACTTCACTCATAATTATTTTTAATCTTCCCAAGCAAAGATAAACATTTTAGCCAAAAATCTAAAGGGGGTACCTTTGTCGAAAAGGGGGTAATTCGGGGAAAATATGCCGACATTACCGTAAATTCTCAGTCAATTCTCAGTCAATATTACATATTTTTTTCTGACTACATAAGTTGTCTAAAACCATAGACCACCATAGTTAATCATCATTATTAGGTCATTATGTCATTGCTAAGATGCTAAGGCAAACTAGCGGTATATGTATATTTTCGATGCGACGCTTATAAAGTGATATCATGATGATGTATTCATGGAGTTATACTAATAGTATTATTGGTTCAAAATAAAAAAACTTCACTGGTTTGCATTTCCTATGCTCAAATAGCATACGCCATGTTCAAATACAAGTGCATATATTTTTCGTGAAATATAATGTAAGCATAATTTTATCACTATATTTTTAGGAAATGCTGCCAATGCATTACATAACAGACACATACTGCGTCTTGTTGCAAAATGTGTGTGATATTGTTATGTGAGATAATAACAAATTGTAGGTAGGTAGCAGGCTTGGGGCCAATGTACTCGGTACTTCGGTACTTTGGTACTCGAGTACCTATTTTGCAGTACTCGTCGGTACTCGGTACTCGTACTTTTAAAAAGTACTTGTACCCAAGTACTTTTAAAAGTGAAAGTACATTTAACGAGTACTTACGATTACTTTACGAGTACTAGTTATCTTAAATTGATTCAAAATAGCTCACATACAAACCAAAAATCAGTATAGCGGGATATGGAACATTCAGTTAATAATTCGTTTACCATCCATTTAGCTATTATATTGAAAAATCATTTAATTAATACTTTGAAATTATTTCAAAACCAGTCCAATTACTTACACCACCTTATAACAGAAGTGCACCTTTTTTACAATATCATGATGCTAATTTATTGTTTTGCCTTGTATATTCTAGTATCCTCGTGTAGTTCGCAAGCTAATTAAATAGCTATTCTTAAAAAAAACAAGAGACAGGAATACATGTTGGTATAATATTTACAAGTGACTATACTATACAGTCGGACTAATAATCATTGAAGGGGGGGAGGGGTGATTTCAACAATGATGTCGCGCCATTTTAAAATCACACTTACAACTCCTCGTTCTTCGCAGCTAAACCCCAGCAAACACGGGGCATTGAACCAATGGTGGTATAATGTTGGGCCAACGTTGAAGACGGTGTACCAAGATTACTATAGGTTCAATTTATCGTGTTTGTTAGGACGATCAAACGGTATTTGCATAATATTTGCACAATATTGGCCCAATGCGTAGACACTTAGCCAACATTTCCCCAGCACTTACAAATAATGTCACTTGAGTGAACAAGTAGTTTATAACTGTTATCTTATAAAGCAGTTGAGACTCGGTGTGGACTAAGATATTTTAAAACTGTCATAGCTCATAAAACTCTGTACCAATGTTGTGTAAGTACCAAAACCACGACTGCGACAACGCGGCGTCTGATCTACAGTGACCTTACAATGTCGGGCCAATGTCCAAGACATTGGGCCAAGAATTAACCAGCATTGTACCGAGAAGTACATAGGATTAACACATCATATAACAGTACTGTTCAAGCAAAGATGACGAAGGTAATTAGACGGCAAACATCACCCTTTTACTGCGGGACACCACTATTATTTATATATTATTAGGCCCCTATTACAAATCATTTATAATGCGCTTCATCCAAAAAAAATGTGGATCCCTGTATTTACTAAAAACAAGAAAAAAATAAAAGTAGACAAAATTATGCACATTTTTTTCAAGACGTCAGGTGTCTAGCGAACTAAACAACCCTAAAACGTACAATATACATTGCGTCAGGTCACCAGTAAGCAGCAGGTAAGTTAATTTATTTTATTTGTCTATTTTTTAATATCGTGAATATGTAGTTTGTCATTTGAAGATGCAAATTGAGTCAGCAATAATAGCTACAAATTAGAGAAACACGTTAGTGTCGCGTAAGGGTTAAAGGTGTGAGGTTACATAATGAGTCTATTGTCTGCCTACGGATGCTATCTATAACCCTTTCCGTCCCAGAAATGTGATGACGGACCGAGTATAAAAATAAATACAACAGTGAGGTGCTCCTCAAAAAAATAAATTTTTAAACTAATAATAGGCTAATTTCTCAGCGGATACCCGGGCTGAATCTTGTACGCATATACATGTATTATGGTATTACATTTGATTTGATATCACGGTCTCCAGCAGCTAAAGTGTGCCTGTTAGCGTTAACCAATTCTGCCGTGCAAAGCCAAAAGGCAATTCTGTTTACGTTACAAGTAAGCAGATACTGCCTTTTGGATTTTCAGTGCAGAATTGTGATCCGTGTACCCTTAATAGCCTTTTCCATGACACAATGTGTGTTTGGGCTCATTGAAGCGTTTATTACAGTGACAGCCAATTGCTGGCGGCACTGGCCCTACATTTTACAATCATTAGGACTACTGCAAGTTTTCAAGCTGGCGTGTTTTGCAACGTAAAGCTTTAGACACAGACAATTTATATACTCGTATCAGAAATACATCGGCTAGTATGTACTTATTTATTTATTATGATTCGCCAAATAGTAGGCCTACATGTAGCATACAATACACTACTTTGTACACTGGTAGGAAAATGCATTATTATACTATTGGCTTGGACATGGCATCAGATATACAATATCAATAATAGGCCTGTCCCATAAAATATTATTTTCATGACTAATATTCTATATATTTGTGACCTGATGTGGTAAAATGAGTCTAAGTCGCATATATGCAAATATTGGGGTTATTAAGATGTACCGCACCTACACAAAATTACCTTAAAAATGGCATATATCACACAACTCTGTAGCGTGTGTAACTATTTTGTGAAAACATGGAAAATGGCATTTGAAGTTCGAAAGGCAATTTGTGCACTTTTGAAAAATACCACACGATTGTATTAAAATAAACTAAATAGAAAAATATTCTTTTCCACTCTATTTTCTCAATAATCGTTTACCAAAGTGCGACTTAAGACTCATTTTGCCAGATCGGGTCACATATATCAACATGAAGTAAAATATATTATAATCAATTATTTATTGAATATATTTAATGTAATTAATTACATTTTACACCCGGAGTTTACAATCAAAGTACTCGGTACTTGTACTCAAGTACGTTTAAAAGTACTTGTACTTGTACTCAAGTACTTTTGCAAATCCAGTACTTGTACTTGTACTCGTCATTTTTTCAAGTACTTGTACTTGTACTCGAGTACTTTTGACCAGTACTCGCCCCAAGCCTGGTAGGTAGGTAGGTAAAATTTTATTTGTATATTTGGCCTCAGGCCCATAGTACATCAATTAAATACATCTCAATATTATCATGGTCATGGTTAAATATTATTTAACAATTGTTTTCTGAGAATAAATGCTTTGTATAACATGCAACGTCTTTTGTACAGATTGTTTCCTAACTCTGCATTAATTTGACAAAATTTTCATAAGAAGATAGAGAAACTGAGTTATGTGGAGCTATGAATTTGCTAAACAATAACTTCGATAGAGTATAAATTGCATAAAGTAAATATTATTTTAGCTAATACAGTATTGTTATGCCTTCCACTTTCAATCCTTAGATTGTGAATTGAACATCGTAAGCGACTAAGCGCTACAAAATATTTCCTAATACATAATCCATCCAAATATCTTTCAGGCTCTAATTCATACTTATAAGTAGTATATATACAGCTAATTTACTGGAATTTCTAGTGGCATTATACCACCTGTTCTCGTAAAATTGTGAAACCCCGTTTTTAAATACCTCTAAAAATAAATCAAAATCTCCGACTCCTTGTTGGGCCCAAAACGGAATTGTTCCAACCTAACTTTTACACATGTAGCCCATGTGTTCTTGCCATGCTGATCTAGGTTGTATAGCATGGTCCAACAGACCTTATGATATCTACCTGATTGCATACTAAGAATTTTAAGCCAATACTCCGCACATCGCAGATGATAATGACGGCTAAAGGGTATCTCCCCAGTTCACCCAAGGCAGTCTTATTTACTGTATTTGACGATACTCATAGCGATGTTTTACAAAATATATGTTGTACTTGTTCTATTTTATCAGAATATTTAAAACCTCAAATTTCAGAGCCATATAGCAGTATTGGAACTACTGTCCTTTTTGCCAGTGACCAGCTAGAAGTTGTGAAAAATAATCCATGATATTTATATTTTTTTTACACATTCAATTTTTTTCCCGCTAGGAACCATTTTTTATTTCGTTTCACAATACCCCCACGCCTAAACACTAATATTTTAGTTTTCAACAAGTTCAGCTTCAAACCCCATTTATCACAAACCATTTTCAAGACATGTTAAAGCCTGCCAGGCATATCAGAACACATTGCAATATCATCAGCGAGCAACAGTAAAATTATATTCGGGGCGTCTTCATTTATTTACACACCTACAGTATACACCCTTCTTCACTTAACATATCGATTAGCTCACTTATGTACAACACATTAAGCATGGGACTTAGACTTTTGAAAAATTAACCATTAATACGTAACATCTACCCTTACTTTTACACATATATTTCTGTACCAGAGACAGTAGGTTAAAAAATCTGATCGATAGTAGAATAATTTCTACGGTAACCTGCTTGTTCTTCTTTATCAACATTATTTTTATAAGAGATTTACCTCTGTAGTTATCAACATTACATGTTGTACAAGATTCTCTCGCTCTACGTCTCTGGCTGTCTCTATGTTATAAATTCTGCGCCTGCGCACAGGCAGACTTCTCGAGTATAACATAGAATAGCTGTGCCATCGTCTACCCTTGTTCACACAAGTAGCTCAGCTAACAAGCGCATTGAGCCAATGCTAGCCCAACGTTGGTCCGATGTCCTAGAAAGTGGACCAACCCCAAAACACTATTGTTTGGTCTAGCTGCTCACAATCATCTCTGCCACCCTTTTACCTCCAAAGGTGGAGTCCCAGAGATACGTTTGCATGACCGTTGTCGACCCTTTTATTTAAATCTACTTACTACGCACACCTAGCTACTCAATGATATAATAAGTATTACATAATATCTGTATTATTAGTGGGCAGACTTGTAGCTTCCGACGTCACGTTGTAGACCTTGTTCACGGCCTTCCAACCGTGCCCTGGATCCACAAATGTCTGTTTGGCAGAACATCCTCGCTATCAATGATATAATGATCGAGGCATGCTCGCACCCGTCCTAGTGGCAACGCTGGCACAACGCCGGCCCAATGCGCCCAACGCTGGCATTGCTGGCCCAACGCTGGCCCAACGTAATACATAAATACAATGGTTTCAAAAAATAACTGTTATCCGTTATGCATTCAGCTAATATAACACATTGCTCAACTCAAATAATTTAACTGCATTCTGGAACTATTATTACTGTTACCATGGTTACTACAGGTCAATAGTTTACAAAGTGTTCACATCTCCAGATACGCTCGCCAGGAAGCGTTTATGCCAACCTATCTTGACATTTCGCTTTTGGGAAAATTGTCCAATTCTGGCTCTCCAGGTTTCCAAATATATTCCCATCCTCACACGTGGATCACGACAGCGTTACGCAACAATGAACTTTTTTTTAGATTTACCTCTGTATATTTCTGCCAAAAAGTGATAGATTTATCGTGAGCCTGCACACGCACACACGACCAAGTCAGTAATAATATATCGTACTAAAATAAAGTACGATACATATTGTCACTAAATGATTTAAACTATTACTATATCAAGTTTGTTTAATTTGCATATATCAGAAAATATCTGTCGTCGAAATAAAGCAAAATTAGTTTTAAAAAAAAAAAGTATTCATTTAACCGAACTATATAATAGCTCTTTCGTGGTATTGATTTGTATTGAGTATGTTTATTATTTATGCTTTAAATTAACAAAATACATGTGTCGATTTAATTTGATGTTTAAAATTAAAATGGAAGTTACAAACGGTACACAACTTTGAATGTCTTGATGCCTCCGTATCTAAGCAAATGTATTTTTGTAATCTTTCTCTGGGATGAAAAATATTTAATAATGACGTGTCCATGCTAAATGTACTAATAATTGCTACTAATATGGCATGTAAATTCAAAATGTATTGCAAATCACATAAACCGTTTCAGGTTAACAAATACATAATATCTGTATCGTAACAAGTCCTATATTTAACGCTTATCTTACTTGGACAATGATCTAATGTCATGTTGCAAAAGTCATTTCACTATGTATACTTTTATATTTAAAAATTGATCATAAAATAAAACACACCCTTGCTGGGAACAACGCCATTCCAAATAATTGTATTGTTCAGGTTAAATAAACATCCCCTTCCAAACCAAACACATTCATCACCATAAAACACATACAACCATGGGTTTAAAGACAAATAAATACATTTAAAATAATAACTAAATTATTTGCATCTAATAATCAATTTTTAACAAGACAATTAACGTTATGTTCGACAATACTGATTAGACAACATGAGGCATCCAGGTATTGGACATCGTGTTTACTTCATTTAACCCTTTAACCGCCGGTGTCGCCTATATTCGGGCTTTCATTTTTTATTATCACACTAAGTATCACCTTTTGAACATGTTAAAGATAAAATGTGACATCAATCAGCAATATTTGAAAACAGTTGACCTCCGTTATGTCAAATCTGAATAATTTTCACTCACTTGAAGTTGTGGATCGCGTCAGCAAAACACAACTTCAAGTGAGTGAAAATTCAGATTGAATAATTTGGCGGTTAAAGGGTTAATGCTCATTTCCAAAAAAATATTTTTCATGGCCATCACGACAGACGTGATCACAAATAAATTCAAATGTTAGTTGGGTGCTTGACGAAATCAGTGTTTTTGTATCTTTTCTTTTGATTTCGACGAATCATCACCTATTTATCCGGTTGTCAGTCCTCAAATTAATTCGGCTCAACATGGTTTTATGAAACATCGCTCTACTACCACACAACTAATTGATACATATTCTGATATCAGTAGAAATTTAGACTCTGGAAGTCAAACAGACATTATATTTCTTGACTTTGCTAAAGCCTTTGATTCTGTACCGCACGACCTGATAGTTCACAAGCTTAAAACATTTGGCTTTGGCAGTAACTTATTGCAGTGGATTGAAAATTATCTGCAAGGTCGGTATCAGTCAGTTATGATAGAAGGTCAGGTATCATCACCTTTACCTGTAACATCAGGTGTACCGCAAGGTTCCATTATTGGACCACTATTATTTGTTTTATACATAAATGATATCTGCGATGTTTGTACATCATTTATGAAATTATATGCTGACGATGCTAAACTTTATCGAAATATAAAGTCAAGACAAGATGTACTTTCCCTTCAGAATGATCTTAATGCACTGTTTCTGTGGAGCAAAATTTGGAGAATGAACTTCAACATAACCAAATGTAAATTCATGTCGATATGCCGTAAAGTAAAAATAGATTTTGACTACTCCATTGATAATAATATCTTATCTAGAGTAACTGAATTTAATGATCTTGGAATAACCATCACTAGTAAATTATCTTGGTGTGAGAATGTGAAAACTGTTTCATCAAAAGCCCATTCTATGATAGGAATGATAAAACGTTCTGTTGGCTTTAATAGCCCCATTGATGTTAAGCGCCAATTATATTTGGCCCATGTCAGAAGTATTCTTGAGTACTGTAGTCCGATGTGGAGTCCCAATAATGTTAAAGACATAATCAAATTAGAACGGGTGCAACGTCAAGCTTCAAAATTCATTCTCAATGACTATGTTTCACCCTATCACGAAAGATGCACAGCATTATCTATCTTGCCTTTGTGCTTCCGTCGAGAAATAATCGACTTGTGTTTTTTATACAGCTACCTTCACGGTAAACTATCTTGTGATTACTCTAGTAATTTTGAGTTAGCTTGTCCGCATAATGGCCTCAGATCTGCTCAACAGGGTGTTCTATTCAAATTACCTGTGTGCAAGACTGTTCAGTTCCAATGTACTTATTTTTATCGCACTGCTCGCTTATGGAACACTTTACCTTTTGTTATCCGAGATGCTAGTAGCTTGCAGATTTTTAAGAACAACCTGAATGAATTATATCTCACCATGATAAACTTATTTGATGTGAATAATCGATGTACCTGGAGCCTGGCTTGTGCTTGTGTAAATTGTCGAATATAGCGGAACATTTTGTGTCTTAAACTACCTGTGCAATTTGAATCGGCTGTGAGACGGCTATTTGAGCTGTCACCAGCCACTCATGACTAGGGACGGAGGGCTCCGTCGTTGATACGCATGTGTTGGCAGATGACAAACCGCCCCGCCTTACTTATACTCGTGTATTGAATATATATCTATATATTTAGCACAAATGGCACCTTAAGTGATCGACCTATGAACGATAATCTGCGAATGTTGCATTGTGTTGTCTGCCTGGCTCAAATTCAGGCCGGAGACAGTCTCTGATACTGTTCGGAGCAGACCGACATCACTCTACATGATCACGCTTGTCATGATCTGACTTAGAGTATTACCACATGGCATGGATGGCTGTTCCCCTCAAAATTATTACTTGTTTTTTTTTCTGTTTTATTTTTAAGTTAAGTGATTTTTCAGTAGCCTTTGTTTCCAGACCAGGTGGGTCCTTATGCTGAATTTCAAAGATCTCTAATCAACTGATTTACTTCTTGAGTTTGGGATTGTTTTTCCACCAGTCTAAAATTGCATATGTGGTACTACTCAGCATATTTCGGCTGCGCGACGGCTATATGAGCTGACGTCAGTAGATGTATTCTAGGTTTATAGTATTACTTTTATTTAGGGATGTATGTAGGCCTATGTTAAAATTAAGAGTGCCATAAGTTTTTACTGTTTTTCCTTTTCACATATCCTAGTTGTATGTCCTTTGATATAATAGGCAACTAAAGCATTTAGAGGTTTTAATTAGGTTTCTACGCTTTCCAGAGTGTCCTTTTTTGCTACACGGTGTGGAGCACAGTGTAGCTATTTTATCTCTGGTTTTGGTGCGGGAAACAGATTTATTTTATGTGTACAAATAGTAAACTTTATAATCTATACTATGTACATTTTTAAATTGCTATTGCTATTTTAAACAATGGATATTATTTTATTCTATAATTTTAATTCACTTATATGGTTGACAGGCATTGTAGAGGTCGTCTCGACCTGTTCCCGTCAACCAAAGTTAATAGCATGTTCAAAAAATGATAATAATAATTATAATGTACCATTTTTGCATGTTTTTAACTGGAAGTCAAATAAACATAAACATAAACCTAACATGACAAACAAATCACGCAAAACATGACTGTTATTAAAAGCTTTCTAATAACTAATTTATGTTTTGGACATGACATTTTATTAGAAATTGGCTGCGAAAGCTGTCATGACCTTTTAATTTCTGTCAGTGGCACATGCATATACATCTATATGACATTTTGAACTATATCTATTTCACGCCTATGAAAAATAATCTAATGTAGCTGTGAATCATACCAAGACTCCATGAGACATGTGATTAATCTTTCTATAATTGGTTTTAAAAAATTAATTTGACCATCAAAACCTAGATATAAATCCTTTGTTTGCAAATATTTATCTGTGAATAATATAATATTGCCAGAGATATGATGCAACATAAAAATGCCGGTGACAGAATATTTTTCTACAGTTCAGCATTTTCGGACAATTTTGACATACATACCCCCTCCAGGTTTGTTGTTAGGATGTTTATTTTTGTTTTGGTACTACGGAACCTGATTAGACTACGAGTTCGTCCCGATTTTATTTGATGCTTTTTATGGAAAATATGCGGCAGACTCTATTGAGTCAATGAATGAATGAATAAATAAATGAAAGAATGAATGACGAGCGAGCGAACGAATAAATGAATTAACGAACGAATGAATGAACGAACGAATGAACGAGCGAGCGAACAAACGAACGAACGAACGAACAAACGCACGAACGCACGCACGAACGAATGAATGAACACACGTGAGCGAACGAGAGAACACATGACACTGAATGAATCAGTGAACGAATGAAAACAATAAAATTTATTATCAATAAAAAAATAATGAATGAGTTACAGCAATTTAGTCAGATATTGAGGAGCCAGGTCATACAGGCATTTAAATGTAAGCATAAGCAGTTTGTAGTCGATTTTGAATACTGGCAGCCACTGTAATTACCTGAGTAGTGGTATTACCCAGAAAGCACAAAACAATTTTATAACTTTTGTAAAACGTCGGACCAACGTCTTCTAGTTAAAGTTTGGCCGTAATAATGATCTCCAGAGATGGTGACTCAATGTTCCTGTTGATGGAGGTAGGATCTGATACACACCAAGTTACACAAACGGCATTTTGTGAGGTGTCTATAAGAACGCTGTGGTTTATGGTGTCAAAAACTGTGCTCATGTCTAACAGGAGTAGAACAACACCAGTGCGTTTGCCCACGAACTTGATAATGCTGTCCTGTACATTGAGAGGAGCTATTTCAGTGCTGCAATATTGTCTATACATGTATGCTGCCTGTAGTGGCTCTGCGAGGTTGTTACGCTGACGATGAGTGACCAGTCGAGCTGCTACGATCTTCTCCGTCAACTTTGAGGTAAATGTGTGTAGATATCCCTATGCACAGTCAGTCCTGTCTCCCTCCATTGCTTTCATAACACCAAAGACCCTGTACAATAAGATGGTCGACTTACGGATTTCATCATACAAATGCGTGTAATACATTGTGCAGTGCTGTCCCCTTTTAACGGGAGTTGGAACTATGCTTTGGCAAGTGTATCATCATATAAAACAAGTGATAATTTCACCACTTTAGCCTCTAAATGAAAATATAATGTTTTTCCAGGTTTGACAGTTATGACTACATTTATTTTTGGAACGAACGAAAATAGCTGCTAATATAGCAGAAAAGTCATGTTATATTATCATACAATTTTAGAGATTAAAATGTCTTCATTTAAATAACAGAAAAGCTGTGTACAGAAAGTACACAAATATGGGGGCACAGAACGGGAGGGGAGTGACGATATCTCGTCAAGCATAGAGACCACAAAGGAGATCGGGGCAAAACGTTGGTAACAACCATAACTTGGCAGACGTGTCTTTTAATTGAAACACTTATTATTTAAACAAATATATTTAGAACACAAAAGCAATATTATAAATTTATAGTATGTAAGCCTTCTCTCTCGGACCACTGCCATCAATGTCACTGAGGACTGGAGCATTAGCAGTATATTGATATTTTGAAAACAAGACACTTTCATTTGTATGCCACAATTTATTTATAGTTGAATTTTAATAATTTTCTATTACTCCTGCCGTTACTGGTAATAAGGTGTTCATTGTTTTCCCGCGTACATGGTGTAGCCGAATGGGGACATAAATATGTAAAATTAACGTGAAACATTCACAACTTGCACGTGATTTAGTGTATTTGATGAACGTAATAATCTGATCTCTGTTGTGACTCCTATGTAGAATGTGTTCAGGTATATTTCCGAAAATTCGTTCATTTTACCCAATTATTTGTATTAAGTTTTGACGTGGAACAAAAGCCACACACCTTGAATATTCAAATATTGCTTCTTAGACAGAAATGTATGCAATTTATTATTGGCATCAAAATTACTTTACCTGCAGATCGAGACACTTTGCGGGAAAGATATCCACTGATATATATACAAGAATATTCTCCTTCTCCATGGTAATACTCATTTGTGGCGTGAATGATTTCAGCATTGAATAAGCTAATTCTGTTACAGAATCGCTCAGATCAGGTTAATCAGCAGTAACAGTAACTTGCTTTATATCAACAAAATATTTCTGTTCAGGTATATTCCGAATGATAAACATGATAAATGATCCGTGTCATTAGACTATAATATATAGTAATATTATATTTTTCCTTTGCTCTATCTTGGTTTACTTTGCCCGTATTTACCCTTGCACACATCGTCACCTGCCAGCAAATACGAGAAGATGAACCAATGATGGTGTAATGCTGGACCAGCATTACAAACCTTGGACCAGCATTACACTATAATTGAGTCGACGTCTTGTGTTAGCTGGGCGTCACCTGTTGTTTGTAAACAATGAATATGCATACTTGTTTATACGGACACATCAACCCCTGAGGTACCAAAGGGAAGAAGACAATTAAAAAGTATTGATAACTAACCACCAAATTATTGGACAAAAAATAGAAGTAAACCTCCGTCAATAGTTATTTTTCTGATTTTCATGATGTAAAGTATGTATTGTTTTTAATAGGATCAATGTCATAATTACTCGTCGTAATATGGTAAAATCATACTTGATAGATGATAAAAGCATTAGTTCCAACTCCCAATACCGGGGGACAGCACTGAGAGCGATTTCACGTTTTGGGGAGAGTTGACTATCTAATTGTACAGGGTCTTTGATAACACTCCGCGCTTAACTTGATTAGCATGATGTACCAATGAGATTTTGTCCTGGTGTTGACGGTTTATTGCATGTTGGGAAAGTATGGAGGGTGTTGTTGCAGTTTAGTCCATGAGCCAGGTAGGGTCATCGGTACCACAAAATGGTACAAATTGCCATTCATACCATCTTATTCTACATGTCGTAATAAACATTATTTGGTATGATAGCAATCTCAATGTGGTGGCTTAAGGTCTCACACAACTATTTGAAGTTTATCAGCGTTACAGATATGTCCACTTTTTGAGGCGGAGCTGTGTAGCTTAGGTTCATCATTAACACAAAAAAATATATACCATTTTTTAGGCAAACATCCCACCATGCCAATTCTTGAATAAAAATGGCAGGGTAAACACTTGCATTTTTCATGCAATTCAAGATAATACGTAAGTAATTTTATTTGCTCTCGAACGACAATTTTGCCACCTATTCAACTCATTGTAAAGACACTGTGTGGCGGGGTGTGTGCAATGCGAGACAATGTTCCTAGCTTGTTTTTTATCGATGCTTCCCCGGAAACAATGTATTGTTTACATAACTAACTAGAGAAAATTGTGTTTGATTGCAAACCCTAATAACCATAAAAACATCCGATGGAAGTAAAGTTATAGAAAAAATGCAGGATTTTAAAAATATAAAATGTAAACAAATGAGGTAATCAGAATATAAATATGTTGTACGGATAAAAAAAACATTTAGCTGCCATATGTCCCCCCACCCCAACCCACACGTGCATCCTATTTGGTAACAAAATATCTGGTGTTTTAGGGCTACGGTAGCATAATATATAAGCAAGTAAAAAAAGCAAGTTTTAAACAATTTAAAGTTGATTATCCCCTTTTTACCACTTGACCTTTAAAGGTTACTCAAAGTCAAATGTAAATATGCTATTGTATGGCAATAGTTCTGGTACCATAAAGTCACGTTACTATACAGCTGTCTAAAAGTCCATCCATAGTGTATTTCCAAACGAGGAACTGAATCTTAACAGAATGTTCCATCAGACACTCAATGCAAAGTTGTTTTTCCTTAGTGTTTCCTTGGTGTTTTCCATTCAATGCACAGTTCCTTGAGTATTATAAGAGAACAATTTTTATGCATGATTTGAAGATACTCGAATTAAAGGAGTTTTTAACAAAAGTAATTACAAAAGGTATTATAGCAGACATTTGACAAAACATTTTAGCGCTCACTCTGTATTTATATATCGATGGTTGTGGCTCCTCTAAAGTGATTTACCAAGAATATAGCCTATGAAGGCCTAATGTATATGGATAGTTGACATCGCGAAGTATTGGATAAGTTTAAAATACAACACATGTGCAGTCATACCAGCCACTAACATTACTCATATCTCGTCTTGGAGATATTTGCACACAGTACATCTCAGCAATGATAGCGGATATCTCGTGTCATTCTGGATATCTTATCTCAGCATAATTGTACTAGAGGTGTATTGTGAGAGCCATCACAAACCTAGAAATACAATCATGTGACATTTACCATGTTGATTTGTGGCAAGTATTCACATTATCTCTCAATTTATCCTACTGACATGTCACGCCTACCAGATACATATATATATCCAGAAGTGTATAACAACTTTGTATCTGGATTCTTCTGTGTATGCCCAAGCATTGAAGGTATAATTATTCAGGGTATTTAAATTTGCACGTGGTACGAGAGAATTCAGCTTGGAAGTATAGGAAGTAACGTATTACTATATTTTACCTAAAATGATATACCTGTGTCGAACTATGTTTTTTTGTCATTGGCGTCCTAAGTGAAGATGAAGATTTGAATATAATTATATGCACAACAATTCGACAGTACGATGCCAAATTACCATTTAGATATTTAGTAAAACATTTACATACTCATGTGTTGTTGCTGATGATGGGAGAAGTGTATAGACATAACATAATCCACAATACTAATTTGTGTTTGCAATTGATGATTAAGATTTTTTTTACATATTTGAATACTAAATATTATCCTGGACATTGTGGTACATTTTTTTTATTTTACAATAATTTTAACATATTTGTAAAATGTATATTGCTAATGGGATTTCAGTACAATAACATTTTACAATTTTGGTCATGGTGAATTCTTGAAACACGGCCAGTTGCATTATGTTCTGCATACAGTTCCGTGCTGCAGTCAGTTATTGGTTGCAACAGTAATACAAAAAAAACAATCAGGTTAATCATCCTAATGATCTCATAATTGTCATGGCAATACATGTTATAAATCGATTAAAGTAGGCCTATATATCTGTAGATACAGGAACTGACATCAACAGTGCATTCACCTAAAGAAAAGCTACCACATGCTTGCTTTTCATGCAGCACACATAATAGGCTTTGGTTCAAGTTTATGTATAAATGTTCATCACGCATTCTTTAACAAAATATCTATGAAATTCCTTATAATACAAGCTGTTGTTACCGTTTCAAGTCACCAGGACACATGTTTCCTGCATGCATGTATGCTACTACTCAGAACAAGCACTGTGACTACGTACTGAAAGTAGTGTGACGGAAAATACATACATACAAATATTTAGATATTTTTCAGTGTTGTGTCTCTTTCATTTGCATCAAACCTAACATTACAATGTTTCATATTTATATATCGGCCTACGTCGAAAAATGAAGCTTTACTATTTGGCAGCTTTCAATATGACGTATGTTGGATGGGGTTGGGTAAATAAATTTGTAAGGCAATAACATACATTAAGCTACTACATAAGAACTGTTATTATGCTAAACTATTTAGTACTTACTATATACCTTGTCTAAAGCACAATAATAATCCGTTGTGCTTCCTGCGTGTTTGAGTTACAACTCAAAACAATCACTGTTGCAATGTAGCAAATGAATGAAAACGTGTACATATACACATATTTAGTTCCATATTTATTATGTTTTGACCATTTTATTTGCATCAAACGTAAGCTGGAAATTTGCCAGATATACATCCGTCTATATTAAAAAATATAGAACCATAATGTCCAAAAGTTTTAAAAATGTGGGCAATGACGAATGTTGATTTGAAAAATAAGATGGTTAAATCATTCACACGGTGGGTTTGCTTGTTACGTGATAACACATATGTATCTACTACATAGAAACTGCTATCATACCAATATATTTAGTACATACATATTTACCAAAACCAAAACACAATAATAAGTGTTTTCGTCTTGGGTGATTGAGCTAACACTCAAAGCAATATATGTAACTAGGTAGCAAAAACGTGAAAAATTGTACATATACACATATTTAGTTACATATTTTTTTAAGGTTGTGATCATTTCATTTGCATCAAACGTAACAGTAACATAGTGCAAATACATATCAGCCTTCATACACAAAATTAAACTATAATATGTAGTAGTTTTAAAATTATTGAAAATGACTTATATTGCATTGGAAAATAAAATGGTCAAGTAATTCATAAGGTGGGTTTATTTGTGAGGTGATACCACACATAAGGCTACTATATACAAACTTCTATCATGCTAATATATTTACCACAGACATACACCTTGTTGAAAATCTATATGCTAAATTTGTATTTCTCACATTATTGAGCCACGCAATGTTACTACATTGTAAATATGGTAATAAATATAATATAACATTTTTAGTCGCATACTTCTATATTTGATGACGTGTTTATTGGCATCAAATTTAAAATCAGAATGTGTTAGATATATGTGAGTATCCAAGCAAAAAATAGAGTTCTAATATTCAGTAGTTTTAAGATTATCGTCAAAAACGTATACATGATTGCTAAAATGAAATGGTAAATCCTTAAGAGGGCGAGTTAATTTGTGACGTGATAACACACGTTAAGTTACTACATACAAACTGCTATCTTACAAAAATATGTAGTGCAGACATATACCTTGTCGAAAATCACAACAATAATTTGTACCTTTTTATGGTACCAATGACCCCCTTTTGGGGGTCCTGGCTCATGGACTAGTTGGCATATGCTCTCTCTGCATTGCAGTTAGTGATCCAGTTGTAAATTTGATGATATTATGTCCTCACTGAATGCCTCTGTATCGATGTTACGCCACATGCCCCTAGAAACGGGTGAACAGATGGATACAGTGAACATGACTGCAAAGTGATCACTCTTCACAGAGTGGTAACACGTAGGCCTAATGTCCGTGATACCGCTCTTCCTGATCAGAGTATCGAAGATGTGGCCTTCGATGTGAGTCGGTACTCTGACATGCTGCTAAAGGCCGGCGGCTGATGAGTACGACATTGATTGGCCGGATAATCTTCTAGAACATCGAGATGGGAATTTAACTCTTTCAGTGCGGGGACCGTGTTTATACGTCGGAATCTGCAGTCTGTAGACGGCAGATTCTGACGTATAAACACGGTCCCAGCACTGTAAGAGTTACAATAGTTCTAATTGTCGTAGATCCATAACATAGGTATTCAAATGAATCGAAAGAGCTAACTACGACATTATGATTTCAAATTGAAAAACCTTTTAGTCTCTACGGTTTATAAAAAACAATTCGGCGCTTCTAGGATTATCTTTCCAGATGACATTGAATTCCTCGTGACAGCAGACAAGCTTTCTCAGTCATGGTGGCCTGCACACAGTCACGAGCTTCAATAGTTCCGAGCAGATCCCATGCCAGCACTCCATGCATTTCATAAATGTAAGCTTGTGTAATTGATTTGATAAGTGCATGAAATTATAAGGAATCGTTACCACAATACATTTTTACATTATATTTGGTTCAGATCCTCGCCATTATGATGATGAATTCATTCAATTTAGCAGCTTAATCATTTATTTAGAAATTCAGAAAGTACGCCTATGACAACTCAACTTTTCATTTGACTCAGATGCGAGCCATTTGACAACTCAATCATTTATTTCACTGATATTATTTTATTATTCAACCGTATTTTTCGGACAGTATCACATATGAAACTTATTATCACACAGCTGTTGAAAATACGCATCATAAACATTTTACTCAATGCAGCCTGCCTGCGGCGGCCATAATCCCCAAAATCGAAAAACACGTAGGCCCACTATGGCTGCAAATGGCTAGGTTAGAGGGGTAAATGGGCTGATATACATTTTTATACTTGAATGTTAAGCATACAAATTGAACACGTAAACCAATATACTGTTTTTATTTGTATGTCTGTCAAACAACATAAAGTCCAGAAAAAATCGGCATTAACCCTTACATAGATATACATTTCGGTTTTAGATTTTACATTTTGTATAAATTAGGGATATCAGAAGTTCTTTTTCAATTTGAAATCATCATGAATGCCTTTTAGTTAGCTCTTCCTGACTAATTGGAATACCTGTGTTATGTGTTAACGACCATCAGAAATATTTGTAATAATACTCTTACAGTACGGAGGTCGACTTTAGACGTCAGAATCTCACGTCTACATACGTCAGATTCTGACGTCTAGAGTCGATCCTCGCGCTGTAAAGGTTAAATGTTCCACATTGTAATATATGTCATATCTTGCTGATCAATGACAAATTTGATTAGCAAATGGGCAAAATTGCATAGCATTTTGCTATGCGATACTGAACCATTTTTTCCTGTTTGTTCTTCCCGAGACACACCACTGGTAAAAGTTCAATGCGAATATGTTCATTAGTTGATACTGATGGACAGAAGGATAGACAAACAAACCAACTAACATGACCGAAAACGTAACCTCCTTTGCAGAGGTAATAATGCATCTTCCCTCGTTTCAACCCAGACGACTAATTGTCTATCCGTCCTCTTGAAT
Organism: Flabesymbios commensalis; assembly: GCA_964017125.1. Lineage (NCBI taxonomy): Eukaryota > Metazoa > Annelida > Polychaeta > Terebellida > Flabelligeridae > Flabesymbios > Flabesymbios commensalis. The sequence continues at coordinate 40,331,335 of OZ024917.1, forward strand.
GACAGCAGAAAAAATATGGTTTTGCGAGACCTTTTAAAAACAACTCATTGGAGAAATAATGAAAAATGATGACACTGATTGGCAAGTGATTCATCTTTTGTCATCAGCTGAGGAGATCACCTGTCCAATATGAGCGATTAGCTTCATTAATATCTTTGTCCTACCTGACATTTTCTCGTCGGCTATTTCTGGCTCTCAAACAATAACTTTGATAGTAATATGATGCATAAGCTTGATTTACTGTCAACTAATAACTCCTCATAAATGTTATGTAATAATGTTATTTGAAACAAAAAACTGTAGAAAGATAACGGTTGATCGCGTGATAAAAAAACCAAACTTACACTGTCCACAACACGATGTTTAGCACCTTCTGATTCCAAGTAGGCTAAAGGGGACGACATGTAAGGCGATCTGGTTTAGTTCCTGGTCTGCGTCGCCATTGTTTTGATAGAACAAGTGACATTTTATCGCGCGATGTTTCATTATAAATCGCTTCTGTTTCGGTCTGAAATTGCCGCGCGATAAAGCGATTTATCGCGTCGCGGTATGCGTAAATGTTAGGCTACCAATAAAACAAAATACTAGTATACTGGTGGGATATTTTTATAGCGATTTTCAGCTACCGCGGACTGTGGTAGCTGGCCTTGAAAAGGTTTCTTCTTGTTTTGTTTGTCTTGTTTGAAAATGCTTTATTTTTATTGTTGAGGCAGGGGCCTTGGTGCAGTGGTTAAAGCTGCATGCTTGGAAAGTCGGTTCGAGCCCCACTGTACCCTTCAAGTTTCAAAGAGACAAAATGTTTCTTCCCCTCTCACTCCTAAAGATTCAATAGTATGGGAAGCCTTGATGACCCAGATCGGTAGCGAATTTTGAATCCTGTCTATCTGGAGGGCTGTGTCATCTCACCATCCTCAGGAGGACTTCTGGCCCAGTTTTGGCTATAATATAGCTCAGCCATTGGCACACACGTAGAGAAGATTATTTATGTGGGATCTGTCCTTGATTATCGCCCATGTCTCACTTGTGTGAATGTGTGCACCACCTAGCAAGTAGTAAAATTCCATACGAGAACATTTCCCTTACGAAAGACCAAAATCACTGACAGTTTTTTTTAGTTTAGTTCAACAACATACTTAGACGACATCTGAAAAATGTGTCTCCGTTTTTAATTTTTTAAGCAATGACGATGTAGATTACACTACATTTCTGTAAATAGTACTAGTAGTGTAATCTAACTCAGTGTTGCAGGTCCCTATGTTTGTTTGTTTGTTTGGTTTAGACTTTAGCTAGCATGCAAGTGGGCTACCTGGGACTTCCGATAATATGGATCGCTCAACACTCAGCCATTTGATTTGTTCATAATCTAGTAGGTAGTCTAGCCTACACGTTATCCTCTCGTTACATTGCCTTATATAGCCTATTTTTATTATTATTAGGCGTGCAGCTAAAGGGGCAAAATTTCGATTTTAATGCTCATTCATGTATCATACATGGATAAAAAAATAGCCTATCTACTAGTAACTATGCCTGTTGTGGAGATGCCACTGGCTGCGTTATTGGTGAAATTTCAGTTTGAAGACACCTGCCTTCAAAAAATAAATACAAATCGTTAAAACCAGGAATAATCGTACAACACGGATTTTTGGCTTCCTTAGGGTCCATAGATGTTATTCCCGTCGTATGCCAGATAAGCATGGGCTACTTGAGCATTTTTCACAATTGGCATAAATCCAAGATGGCTGCCATTTTTACTGGAAATAACATTAATTGGGTCATATTTGGGTGTGTTTTTTATTTATTTTTTTTATTTCGAAGCACTTTTGAAGTTGCTGAATATTTTTGATAGAAACTGAAGTAGAACATAAATCCATGTAAAGGCCAAGGTCATGTCCAATGTAAACATCATGGATATATTAACCCGCCATCAAGAGGTTTAGGTTTTTGGTCATGTTGGTTGGTTTGTCTATCCATCGGATTACGTAAAAAGTAATTAATGGAATTGCATGAAATTTTTGCCAGAGGTGGGTGTCGGGCAAAGGCAAAACCTCTTAGATTTTGAGGTGATCCGGATTAGGTTCAGATCCGGTATTCGAATTACGATCCGGATTATACTCGGATCGCACAGATTTTCATGCATTTTTACCAGAGTTGTGTCTCGGCCTAATGACCAATCTATTAAATTTGGGGATAATCCAGATTACGATCTGGATTAAGGACAATAACCCTGAAAAAAACGTTCAGAATATTTTTTTTTATTATTTAACAGCAAAGCATTCTACAACAGCATTTTTGTAATTAATGGAATTGCATGAAATTTTCGCCAGAGGTGGGTGTCGGGCAAAGGCACAACCTCTTAGATTTTAAGGTGATCCGGATTAGGTTCAGATCCAGTATTCGAATTACGATCCGGATTATACTCGGATCGCACAGATTTTCATGCATTTTTACCAGAGTTGTGTCTCGGCCTAATGACCAATCTATTAAATTTGGGGATAATCCAGATTACGATCTGGATTTAGGACAATAACTCTGAAAAAAACGTTCAGAATATTTTTTTTTATTATTTAACAGCAAAGCATTCTACAACAGCATTTTTGTAATTAATGGAATTGCATGAAATTTTCGCCAGAGGTGGGTGTCGGGCAAAGGCACAACCTCTTAGATTTTAAGGTGATCCGGATAACGATTCAGATCAAGGATCCGGATTACGATCTAGATCCAGGATCCTAATTACGATCCGGATTATATTCCGATCGCACAGATTTTCATGCATTTTTTACCAGAGGTGTGTCTCGGCCTAATGACAAATCTATTAAATTTGGGAATAATCCAGATTACGATCTAGATTTAGGACACTAACCCTGAAAAACACGTTCAGAATAAAAATATTTATTATTTAACAGCAAGGCATTCTACAACAGCAATTTTGTTTAATAAAGTAGAAAATAATATGCTGACTAGTTTACCTTACTTCAACCTATCTTCGATCTCTAAAATTAGGCATCATTGTTGAAATTTTACCTCTATAACTTTTAGAATTAAAAAGTACATAGTTACATTTTTGTATATGCCATCAAGCTGGAAAGGTAACTCACATAACTATGCTATAGAATTATACCATCGAAATGTACATTTCTTTTAGGCTGCAAAAGTACGATCTGTACGTGTACGTGAATAATTATGAAACAGCAAGTAAAATTCCGACATAATCAGATTCATACGACGTTGCACCAAGGTTTGTCGTTTACATGGTATATATTAAAGCTATTTGCGTGTGAATATTTGTAGTCATTATATTTCAATGTACATCACTTTAATAATAGATACCCATATATGAAAAAAACAGTACATAATTATAGATCACTTTAGATAATCCAACTAATTTTATTCGAGCTAATTATATTCACTAATATAAAAAAAATATTACAACATAATCAAAATGCGATGCTATTCTCATATTTATTATTACAATAAGATAAATCATATAGGACCTCATGATGATTATAAAGAAATATCTAATAAAGTAAGTATGACATGTGTAGCATTGTCTCATATCAATGATAGTACTAGGATTATAATGTTTGAATAATGTCAACATTACAATCTTCCACCGGCGATATCAAATCATTCATACATAGATGTAAGAGGCTGCACACGAACATAATCCAATGTATGACATTCCACTCAGGTGGCATGTACATCCCGTTCAACACATTTGTCTTTGACTGCAAGTCACATTTCAGACTGTTAATTAACTGTGATGCAGTTCCACTATCCTGTCTCCACCCAAAGTCAATAGGTAAACCTAAGTTTGGATATCCCATATGTGCATGTTGTTTCCATGCCCTATGTGCCCATTTCTATTTGATTCCACAAAAACCTTGTCGAAAGAAACAGCATGGAATATAATTTTGCTATCTGCTTCTTCATGTGAGCTAAACAGATCGTGTGCTTTCACGATGCCATTATGTGTTATTCTGAGAACTTCTTCTCCATTTCCACTGCCTACGAGATACAAGGTATTCTTTGGTGTGTGCGAATGTTTAAAAAAAAACTGAGAGATAGTGGCAAAGATAGTGAGATTCTGCTTATTCTCTGAAATATACAAGAGCTTGTTTATGGTAGAGAACCATTAACATTGTAAACTTTCTTATGATCATCAGGATCTGTCCGATGAGCTCTTTGACATGCTTTTACAGATAAGTCAATATTATACCTGTCGAACACCTCTATAATGGTGTCTGCAACAATAAATTGTTTCATCAGAGCACTAGCATTTAAAGCTTGGCCAGATTCTTCAAAAAATTCAAATTGCCGACATTAATGCCTTGTATGGAAGCCATTCCATCATTGATAATCACGGTGCTGATTGGATTTACTGGTAGCTCTTTTAATGGAGACGTTAAATTACTCTCCAACATAACGGCAAGTTCAGATTTGGTATTCTTGTGCATCGAGCCATCTTCAAGGAACAAGCTTATAGGTAAAAATCCAATTGGATGAAAAGAAAAACAAACATCTTCCCGACATTCTGAGAGAACTAAAGCTCTTTAAAATACAAACTCTGGATTGAGAACAGCGACCATATTACCACTTTTCGAAGCTACTGTTTTTTTTTCATATCAGCAAATGATTTTAAAAGTGTTCTCTTAACTCATAGCAGTCTAAGTCTAAGTCCGAGTCCAGCTCGGACCTGGCAATACGAAATGACATCACTTGCGCAACTATGAACACAGCATGGGGAACCTAGAACATAAAGGGTTGCTTTATCGGCGTCACAGCCGTTTCTGAACTAAAAATAAAACTCCAGGCTCAGCTTAATACGCGGCTTTCGGTATTTCCCAGATGAGCTGAGAGTGCCATCTCACAATATGAAAGATTACTATATCCAATTGTAATAATAGATATTAATTTGTGTGTATAGACCTATTGAATGCTTCTTCGAACAGTCTGTTATGTATTTCATTATATTTAATGTAAATTGATATAATGTTGTACTCCTGAATCTCAGAGGATCTTAAAAATACAATGTTTAAACAAAATTTTCGAAAATTTGACTACTTAATTAGCATATTCAAAATGGCTGTCGGTTACCATGGCAACATCACATTGGTCAATTAAATGGAGTGTATCCTGGTTATCTATTTCATGTGAGTTCTTGTGGTGCATGGAAAATACATATGCCATCATGGTAAATTTATATTATGCGTATCAGAATATGTCACAAAAATGGTCAGACCACACAGACCTCCAATGTCAAAACCACCAGACTGCTATGAGTTAATAATTGGCTATAACAACTGTTATTGGATTCATCAAGTGATAGTGTAGATTTCACAAATATTTTTAGTTTCCCCTGTACGAAGTCAACTGAGTTTTATAGATAATTTTGAATTTATTTTCAAACATTCATACCTGTTGTTATGTTTACAAAAACGTCAATACTATTATCTATTGCAAAAGGATTTGCTGCATTGTTCACTATGTGCTCTTCAATAATCCGACCGTGTTCTCATCCTTGTTTAAATTAGTATTATCGATGGCTGTAGTGATGCATGTTGTTTATCCTTTGACTGCTCATCAGTATCTTCATCATCTATCATAGCTTTAGCATACTGTCCTATCAGTAACCACCGCATGACTGCCGGCATTTTGCGTGTTATTCCAACAACGCAACCATCACTCTTTGATTATTTTATAAGTTTTTTCTACAGCTAAATCCGAACTTATTCCACGAAAAGGACCAGAAGACTGCTACACACCGAATTTTCAATCTCGTTACTCATAGTCTGTGGGATGATTTCCAAAAAGGGCTTAAAATAGAATCTGGTCAAACACCACTTATAATTAGGTTTCTTGGTACCAAAACGAAGATAAACATCTTAGCAGAAAATTTAGAGGGGGGTACCTTTGTCAAAATTATCCGAAAAGGGTAAACCGGGGTAAAATGTTCCGCCATTATCGAATATTATATTTCGATTCATTGTTTGACCAATATTACAGATATCTCCACATATGAGGTGTCTATAACCAGGTTTTGATGGCCAAATAACATTATAAAGCCAGTTATAGGCGGGTAGCTTTGACAGAATTGTCCAAAAGGGCAAACTGGGACAAAATGTCCCGCTATTACCGAAAATTCTTTTTTGTGTCATATCTCGGCCAATATGACGGATATCTTCACACATGAAGTGTCTATTCCCAGGTTTTGATGGTCAAATATCAGTTTAGAACAAGTTTTAGATTGATCTGGTGACTTCTTGTTGCCATCAAATGATGTTCCGTATTTTTTTATTGTCAAAAATTTAGTCGCAGCCGCCGTTTAGTTGATCTGATTCCATTATAACGTCTTCAGTTAATAGTTTCATAGGTAGGAGATCTTCTAAGACAGTGCAGTATGCCTATGTATGATAGGGCCTACAGCGTCAGATTGGCATTGTTGTTCAGTGTATTATTCACTTCAGAATACTGGACTTTGTGATTTCTCCCTGAAGTGTGGGCTCGCCCAATCAATTGCTTCAAATAGTTTATGGAACACGAAGATAAATGGGCATTACAGACACGTGTTTATTCTTTTCAAACATGATATGTTATGACGTCCTAAGATAAAAGTAAGGTGGGTAGACAACACATCATGTCCCCACTTAAATGCAGATGTGGTTGATGTAAGCTTGGCCACTTCATTTTTTTGCTTCTTATTATGACAATTGGTCCATGGTTTAGCATGTATATTTTGATCATTGTAGATTCAGTTTGGGTAATTACAATTTTGGCGAAATATATTTTTGTTGCTGTGAGTCCCTTGGAATATTTGTATATTGTTTGGTACATATAGATATACAAGCCATCTACTCTGTAAATTTTCTTTTTGCACAACCTTCCAGGGTCGATATTGGCCTACCGTACATGAGATAAGACTGGTCCATCAAATATTTTCCTTCGTTCAAACTGATATTTACGAATTGAGACATGTCTGTAGGTGACATCTTGTCCCCTGGCGGAATGTGGCCATATCATATTAAAAAGGTAAATTAATGGGCATGTACAGATGGTGCTTAACGCCACGTTTTGTCAGTGAAGGTCATTCAAAGTCAGACAAAATATTCCACTGTCCTCATGTTGAATAATATACTTACTTGGAAGACGTTATAATGGAATCAGATCAACTAAAAGGCGGCTGCGACTAAATATTTGACAACCAAAAAACACGGAGCATCAGGTAATGGCAGCAAGAAGTCACCTGATCAATCTATAACTTGCTTTAAATGATATTTAACCATCAAAACCTGGGTATAGACACCTCATATGTACAGATATCTGTAATATCGGCCGAGATATGACACAAAGTAGAATTTTCGGTATTGGCGGGTCATTTTGTCCCAGTTTACCCTTTTTGGACAATTCTGTCAAAAGTACCCTTCTATAACCGGCTTTATAATGTTATTTGACCATCAAAACCTGGGTTTAGACACCTCATATGTGCAGATATCTCTGATAATTGCCGATATATGATACAAAATATAATTTTCGTTAATGGCGGGACATTTTGCCCCGGTCCACCATTTTCGGATCATTTTGATAAAGGTAGCCCCCTCTATATTTTTTAGCTAAGATGTTTATCTTTGTTTTGGTACCAAAAAAACTAATTATGAGTAAAGTTCAACAGAAAATTATTTTTGATCATTCATCCCACAGACTATCAAGGGCCAACGGTAACGCTGTCATGTCTAGAATATAGACGGGAAGCCATTTTGAATAGTTATGGTTATTAACGGCAAATAGGTATGGCAACATCTTAGCCCGGCAATACAAATGTTTTTCCAATCACCTACCCTTTCAGCATGTATATAAACCACTCAGAAGACTATAAACAGCATTGATATATGCATTCCAGTATTTGAATGTCGGGATTTCGTGCAGCCTTCTTCAATTATTATATTTAGAAGTGGTATTAGTGTGTCGACAATGCTTTTATTCAGCTCCAGAATTTCTTCACGGATGTCCATGTTATTTCCCACAGAAATACAGAAATCTACACATCTAAGTTCTCTAGCTGTTACATATAGTATTCTGTTCTCACCACTTAAAGTAGGACACTATTAGGCCTAGGTATTTCAACATCGCTTCATATACATATGTCAACCCTCGAACTGCTCTGTTATATTGTTTTCTAGAAAGCATTTGGTCAATACTGGCATATGCATAGACGTCAGAGTCAATTAAAATGTCACACAGACCACCATCCCCCACAACATCTCAATGACTGAGATAAACCAACATTGTGTGTGAAATCCACCAATTACCTCATTACGTGGCTCTAAAATTATTCTGGTGAACTCCACATCACCTGCATTGCAATAATGTAAAATTGTTGATTCATTGTTTGAACAGAATACTGCTGATCCAATACAATTGACATCTCCCTACACTTTTTCATTACTATATCAACTGCATTGCAGACATGGTCCAGGAGGCATATTAGAGTATTGGAACAATGCTTAATGTTGAGTGACTGTCTATGACGCTGCCTCAACAATAGAGCAGCGGGGGCAATGCTCCGTGTTCGAAACTGAGATGTTTTAAAAAGGGGATTCTGACCCCCTAAGATATCCCCTTAGATCTCAGTCTAAATAACATGAAAACAAGGTGATACAGTTGTCTCTCTTTATTTGTAATACACTCGCTTTAATGTATATATATATATTTCACATTTGTAACATTGAAATTACCGTTGCAGCCTTGAAAATAGCCTTGAATAATCAGAATAGTATCAAAAATGAATTTTCCAGTCAAAATCATATTTTCGCTTTCTTGACCTTGAAATCGATGTTTTGACCTTGAAATTGACCTTGAATATCATTAAATATGACTCGAAATTGATTATTCTGTCAAAAACACATCATAATGAAGTATTACGGTTGTTTCTATTTGTATTTGTTAAAAATTACGTTTTCGTATTTTGACCTTGATATTGACCTTTTGACCTTAAAGATAACTTTGAATCATCATAAAAATATCTAAAATGGATTTCCCAGGTAAAATTACCGAAAAAGAGGTATTACACTTGTTTCTAGCTTTATTTGTTGAAAATGCATATATAAAAAAGTATGCTCCCTAAAAAATGTGGCGGCCATCTTAAATTTTTGCAAATTAGGCATCCTTCGAACAATTCGATTTCAAGAATTTTTTAATATGTTTTTCTCTAGATGATTATGAACTGATTGGTAATTGTTTGTGGTGGTGTACCTGTCTTTACCCCACCTGTCTTAAACCCTAATTTACACAGCTTTTGCAGATAACCACTGCTCCACAGCAGGCACCATCGGAAAAAAGACAAAATTTTCTTTCAGATAAACCTTGATGTGGCCATGTTCATTAATGAGCGTCTTTTGCGCTCCCAGTTGCACGCCTATATATCATTACATGGCATGAGCCCCTACTTTAGTTCATAATAGTTTCCGCTCGCTTTCTAGGCATGCCTATTCATATTATTTATGATGGGGTATGCCGCTAAACATACAGTAGTTCTACATCCTAGTACATCTATAAAAATAACAATCAAATAAAATAAAGTGAAATGAATGGGGTTGTAGACCACCTTTGTGCACATAATATAAGACTATAATAAGATTTTTGGCTGATGCAGATGGATTTGTGCATTGACCTTGAATTAAGCATGATAAATTATTTAAGAATTTTTCTCGCTGAAGTTTGGTCCCAATGAGAAGAAATTTCGTCCCTCTAGGATTAAGCTTCAGCTTAGACCCTGTCATCTAGGCCGACACTGCCTTTACACAATCTTGCAATTTTTCAAGAGATTTGATGTCTCATAATTCATGAAGAATATACAATTTACTGCACCCAGAACAAGAACAAAGAGATAGGGCCTACCAACGTACAATGATACCAGATTGCATGGTTCACTGGCAATAACTGCATGAAAATAAATTATTGTTTCAAACTATTTATATTGTGAGCTGTCTAATTTATTACACTTTTACACTGCTTATGTTTTAATAATATGTCAATCATTTTAATAATAACTACTTTTACTATTA
>OZ024917.1:40346592-40354092 GCA_964017125.1 Flabesymbios commensalis
GCAGCGGAGAACTATGTAATTCGGACAATATCCTACTAATTTTAGGAATATCTCATCTTTGACAATGGAGATATTTTTTACCCGTCTGCCAAGTCGGATTACGTCAAACTTAGGCCTCTATACCGCATAATGAACGGATTTGCATTAAACTTTTAGTAGAGGTGTTTTTCGCGCCAAGGAATAGTCGATTAAATTTTGGTAATGATCCGGATTAGACCCCACGATCCGGATCCAAAATTAAAAGAAGGTTTGATAAATAACATAAATGATTATATATGAGCCATTTAAAAAAAAAATGAGCAATAACAGTAAAGACATTTGAGAAAAAATAATTCCGATTTTGTGCATTTAAATGTTATGTATGCATATAGGATACTATGCCAAGCATCAGTGTGCAATATCCAAGCAGCATGTTATATATTAGCACTTTTAGATACATTAATAGAAATCTTTTTTTGTCTTTACCGGTATGGCTTAAAGACAAAAAAATGATTTCCATTACCGGTATGGCTTGGGGTACTGGGATGATTGCTAGTAGTAGTACTTTTTGCCCCCATCTGGGGAGGGCCATTAGCGATCTGTTCCGTCTGTTGGATGCTGTGTACGGCATTGTACGGGAGCACTAGTCTACAGCAATCATCCAAGAGCAGCTGCAGCCTCCTCGTATCTGGCTATAATCTTCGGGCGGATTGCCAGTGGCGTGTACCCTGGCTCCTCCGCTCAACAGCGGAGCCAATGCAGCACCCGCATGAGTGCTGGCGCTGATGTAGGCCGTGGTAGCCCTAAATAACCGGCAATAGCGTGTTTGACATTAGGTCTCTCACGTGGGATGAATGGAGTTACCCAGAGGGAGTGATCCTTCCTATTGTTACTCTGGGGACTATCCGACCCGAGGATAGCGGAGCTGCGCGAAATGCCACAGAGTTTCATCATTAAATTGTACAGCAAAACTCAAGTCCCCGGCCGTCTGAGCATGTCTGGGGGTATATCCCCTAGACATGCGCAGAACCCCTTATCGGGCGAGTGAAGGAAACTGCTCTCAATAACCCACCATGCCCTATCACCCCCACCCTCACATCATCATCTGTACATCATTCATCTCATCAATTGACTACAAAGTTTTTATTGTATTATAATGTCACTTAAAAGACCTTTTGTGCCAAAAAGTGACGTAAAGCAATGATTTACTACTACTACCGGTATGGCTCAAATAGTAGGAAATTTAATAGCGGTAAAGACAGAATATTAGACGGTAAAGACGGTTTTGTAACGGTAAAGATGTTGCTGTAACGGTAAAGAAAAAAATCGTTAAATAAATAGGTGATATAAGCTTTATATAGCAGGCCTGGTTTTCAGTATAATTGTATGAGGACTTCCACACCTTATGATTAAAGGGACATTGAACTACCGGAGAACTCACCTTTTAAAATAGTATTTTTCTTTACCGTTTTATGCCGGTCTTTACCGTTTTAATGGTAAAGACAAATCATTATAACGGTAAAGACACATTATTTGGCATAAAATAAACATTTTACAAGATATGTGCATATTTTAGACTTCACAACGTTATTTTCTTCATGTACTGATGACAAGAATAATATAGAACAGCTATTTAATTTTTCAACCAATGTTATTAGACACACGGTAAAGACATCCTATTGTTGTGACATTTTATTTGTGGCATCCTATTTTACACTTATATTGCATTTATCTTTGTCCATAAATCAAATCTTGTTTACTTTAAGAAAAAAATAGTTGACTAGATTCGAGAATTTATGTGCTAGAGCCATCTGGTGAATACTTGCAGAAATAATAGGCTTTATGGGTTCTTGTTAACGGTAAAGACATTTACATTTCAAAACTTGGACCACAGCCTACTATTGAACAGTTGGTGATTCAGTCAACATTTTTATACATAGTTTATTTTATTATCAAGAAAAAACATTTTAGAAATAGGGCCAACCTGTCATGAATTGCAATAACGTGATTATATGACATTAACAAGTTTTCAAAAAATCGCAAACCAAGTTAGGACACCTCACGGTGAAGACAAATCAAGCATATTATATCGAATAAAAACTTGATTTTACAAGATAAGTGCTTGTAGAAATAATTCTGAGTTTTAAATACATATCTTTAACTGATTAAATGATAGCAATAATGAAATAATGCAAACTTTTTGAAAAAATGTTGAAGACATGTCTTTACCGTTTTTGCTCAAATATTTTGAAAATGGCCCATATATGTGATCATATATATATTGTCTTAACCCCTTTCTCAACTATATTTTATATTTTACACACATCATTTTCTAGTTATGCGGCGATTACCCTGACGATTATGAAAGGATTAATTAATTAAAGGGTTACTATAGGGCGACATTTACTACAATCATGTTAATCGGGTGTCCCTCCTGTGTGTGCTGTGATACGCCTATACATAACACTGCCGTGCAAAGCTGGAAGGCAGTCTTTGCTTACATTACAAGTGTTGAAACTTTACAAGTAAACATATACTGTGCAGAGCCAAAATACATTATCCAAGCAAGCAGATACTGCTCTTTCGGCTTTGCATAGCTGTATTTCCATTATCCAACACAAAAAAGATTAAGTTATCATTTAGTCCAACGTCTTGTGCACCAAAAGTCTCTTCCCAGAAAACACCAAACATGCATCTAATGGACCAGCATTAAATCAGCGTCTCATGTTTGCTGTGTTTTCATTATTGTTAACTCCCAACAAAGATCATGCAATCCTTAGTAGGACCAGCAATGAATATAAATTATAACAATTTTGTTAAACTAATAGTAGGTTACGGTAGTCTACCGAGGTGTCGTAGCCTTCAAAACTCACTCAGTAATATATATATATATATGTATATATATTAGGCTTCATCTTTATTGGGAACATAAGCCTATATAGTCCATAGGCATTAGCTTGTAATAATAATAATAATAATAATAATAATAATAATAATAATAATAATAATAATAATAATAATAATAATAATAAAAACATTGGGTCAACATCTCGTGTTTGACCACCTGCAGAATAGACGGAGAGAATGCACAGACACAAAACAGTCTCGTGTTTGACCGCCTGCAGGATAGACGGAGAGAACGCACAGACGCAAAACAGCAGCTCGGACGAACAAATGAGCGGTGAGAGGTAAAGCATCAGACTTTACATTGGTCACTGGACCTGTTCATTCGTGTGCCATTTCAACTTCCCGGGGAGCATACAGTTCTGCAGCCGTTTCGGCGCCTCGAACTTATCGTACACATTGCCATCTCTGTCCTACCAGGTACTCATTTTCAATTGAGTCAAGTGAAGCATTTGAGGGTGAAGTGTCTTGCCCAAGGACAAACCATCTTAACAATGTCCCAAGATTAAGAGGGGAGAAACATGATAATTCTCTGAAAATCCTACACCAAGCGGGATTCGAAACCGCAAGGCAGGCAGCGACATCGGCATCGCTACGCTCTAACCACTGCGCCATGTCCCTCTCTGATTACATCAGCAGATAACATATGCTGTTATCATCAGATACAATCAGTCAACAATATTGTAGTTTGGAAAATGGTTCTGAAAAACTTGTTTTTCTATAAATAATCTCAATTGTGAAGCACTGTTCAGAGGTTTGTATCCAAATAATATTTTTTTATAATTTTTTTTAAATATCTCTTTTCTTGTAAATTTATTCTGAATATCATTTGTCACCTTTTATTTGTATTCGAACTACAAAACTATTTTCAGAAATAAATGAGAAAAGTGGTATCACTCGTTATTCTTAACCAAATAGTTAAAAATAAAATTCACCATGGAGTTTGACGGCCATTTGGATTTTTTCTTTTTTTTCGAACGCTCAATTATATTCTCTCTCTTTCCGCCTGATATGCTTCCAGGCGCGCTTGCAGGCATTACATATGCGAGGCACGCAACTGCGTACCTTCAAATTTCCAACTCATGGGTTTTCAGGAGCCATAACATAACCTTCCTTTCGTGACTGTGAATAAACATTCGTTGAGGGTTACAATGACAGTGGCTTTGTAGGAACCCTACTTCGCTAGTTTAATGTGGCAGTTGTCCCCACCCTCCCGGACGCGTGAGTCTGCGGACGACTGCCTCGTTATCGTACTTTGGTGCCGGGCGCAGAGGGCCGAATCCCATGCGGCCTTGGTACTTTTCCCGCACTTCAGATATAACGCTCAGCGACTGCGGACGTGCCGCCGGTCGCTCGCTTTGAGTCAAGCTAGACGTGTCATGCGCGGGGTTGTACGTTGCTGCTATCAAATGTCTAGACAAATAAACATGATAAGCGGAAGAAGAGTTTTGTGAATTACTCAGAACCGTCGATCCGACGGGGAGACAAAGTTTACGATATGATGGAGAATGTTAGGCAGTTTCTCTCGTTCACACTTACAAGCCCATACTGGAGACCCTAACGATCACATACTGGTACCTCCGGCGTGAGGGACAACCTAATATTCCCATAGCTTTTCACTCTAACGCTCTATTCGACCCCCACACAGGCCCGCCTAACAATGCTCAATTTTGCGGCTAAAAATAATCAGAGCCCGATCTATATCCAGATATCTGCATGGCCAAATTCTAAAGAGTTTGTTACAGGTCATTTTTTTCAATCAACGATACCACATAAAGGGCATAGGATTTATCACTAGCTACATTCAATGCGGCAGGTGTACATCCTTTTACATAGGCCTAATCTGATAATCACGCCGATGTGAGGAATTCATATAAATAGTTTTTTTCATTGAATATGTACATTGAAACATCACGTAGGCCTATATGTATTGAAGTAATAAATCTAGGGCAGCCACCAGTGACAAAAACACCGGGAAGAAGCCCAGTGACATTTTTCATAAACACAACCCGTTGACCTCATTAAGGTGGATATATTTTCTGCTTCATTGAAAAGACTTGAACACATTTAGGCGGTTGTAGCTATGTCTAGTCTACTTTGTTTTTGTAAACCTTCAAATAAGATAACGCTCAGTTAAGTTTATTCGCATCGCTGTGACATATCCACATTATAGCTGTCCCTATTCATACGGTAAATGACAGCTATTCCTTAAAGGTGATCTATCACCCCTTATATGGTATGAATAATTATGTCCTTATATGGGGTGATCGGCTATCATGTGACCCTCTCAGAGGTTCACATGATAGCCAATCACCCCATATATGGGTGTATTTGGCTATCATGTGACAGCCAAGCACCCCAATATAAGGAAACACTTGTGCCCCATCTTGTGGCAACTTCGATTTAATAGTCACAAAATTATTCATACTATATAAAGGGTGATAGATCACCTTTAATTTCGAGTCTGTTTGCGTGATGTCGTCGCGTGTTTAGAGATGGGCTTCACCCTTACAACGCTGAATATGTCTGTAGAAACCATGTAGAACAAAGGTTTTTTTCAATTTTAAATTATCATAAATGTCTTAATTAGTTATTCCGTATAAAGGCGGTCCCCACGCTTAAAACGTCAGATTCTGACGTATAAAGGCGGTCCCCACGCTGAAGGGGTTAATTTATCCTAAAGACAACATATATCTCTTACTTTGGGAACACCGCAACTGTAGATTAAAAACACACAATTTATTTGCAAACCTTACCATTGTTTCCACACTTTTTTTTATTTTATGTGTCTGTAATAATTTTTTTCTAAGTGTCGGTCATGATTTTTTATTTTATTTTAACAGTAAAATTTGAAATATTGATTTTAACAAATGTTTTAAACATTTCAAAACAACTTTAATTTTAGAAAACTAGTGTTTACTTTGAATTCGTCATTACAGTGGTGTTAATGTGTGAACAGTTATGCTATGTAGTCATACTACAGCACACACATTTTGATATCCTGAGTCATAATTATAAGAGGAACACCCCAATCGCTTTTGTCACGTAAATGTTCTAATTTGCATATATTAAAATGACAGTTAAATACAAATAAAACTACTTCGCTTACATTAAATCTTGTATTGCTATAGGCATTCTGTGACTTTAAAAAATGTATCTTCTCTAAGTATCTTCTCTAGTTGTGTCTTAGTATTATATAAAGATAATAAGATATTGTTGAAGAAGATATAAAATATGGAAAAGTTGTGTAAATTTTAGTGAAATAAGATGTAGCCTAATCACATGATTTTCATTCCAGCTTGGTTACCGGGGCCATTTTGGAAATATGCGAATTATGAATATTTACGGGTATGACGGGCATATGACAGATTAGCGTAAACCTTACAGCGGGGATCAACTTTAGAAGTCAGAATCGGACGTCTGTAGACGTCAGATTATGACTTCTAAAGTCGATCCCCGCACTGTAAGAGACAACACTATTTATAATGGCCGTAGACCCATAACATGGGTATTCAAATGAAACGGAGAGAGCTAAGTAAGACATTTATGATGATTTTTCAAATTGAGGGTAATAATACGTGTAATCCTATAAACTGTTACTATGGAAAGTAATTTCAATATGATAATGTTGGCTGCCATTTTAAATTCAGTTATAATAATTTGTACGGTTTTTAGATTGCTTATTAATCTTAACTGTAACCAAATAGCCTATACTGTAAGACACATAGAATGAAATACAATCACAAAAGGCGGAGGACAAATCGAAATTTAATCTTAACACAATCAGTTTAGTTTTATTTGGCGGTCATTTTGAAATATGCCAGTTAGCATATCTTATGGGTCAAAATCGACTGGGGTGTTGCTCTTACATGCTTTACGAAACGTGAAGGTTTTTTTATTTGAACCCCTAAAGCGCTGAAATATTTTCGTATAAACCATGGAAACCAAAGGGTTTTTTTCAATTTGAAATAATCATAAATGTCTTAGTTAGCTCTTCCCGATTCATTTGAATACTTATGTTATGGGACTACCGCCATTATAAATAGTTTAATTCTTTTAGTGCGGGGATCGTCTTTATACGTCAGAATCTGACGTCTCGTTATCAGTTTTTTGTACAGCCCTATTTCTAACACATGGGGTGTTTTTCGCTTAAGGAGGTCAAGTTCGGAAAATAACCTATCTTTACAATGAATAGATCAATTCTTACACTTTTGATATCAATACACTCAGTATTCAATTATTCAATTATTGTTGTATATGACACGTTTGAGGGTTCCCCCTTATAAGCGGTCAAAATAAAAAAAATGATACCACAATTTGACTTTACGCCAAACCTATGAATGATCAGGAAGGTTTGCTCTAACAGAATATATAGTCAGATTTTGTCAGTATGGTGGGTTGTACGGGTCTAGCTCCTCTACTATTGTTGTAGTTGTGACTTTGGTTCAGTGAGAAAATCATCATGCAGACCTACAGCATCATGTGCACCCTGTTGTTGGCCGCCTGCATCACCAACATCTCTGGGAAAAGTGTAGGAGACAAGACAACCACCAACTCTGGAAAGACCAGACAATGCAGAAGTAGAACCGACTGACGTGGTATATGGGGAACCGATTG
>OZ024917.1:40359092-40413465 GCA_964017125.1 Flabesymbios commensalis
TGCTCTTTGATGTCACATTTTCTCTTCAACATGTTAAAAAGTTGGTACTTAATAATGTGCTAATTTTTTTATCATTATTATAAAGAAGGGCTATCGATAAAATGGTGTACAATTAGATTGATATACGGTCGAGTGAGGTCCGCTGCAATGAAAAGATGATGGCTCAGTGAAGCATAAAGATACAGCTGCCTTCA
The DNA here is from genome assembly GCA_964017125.1 of Flabesymbios commensalis. Lineage (NCBI taxonomy): Eukaryota > Metazoa > Annelida > Polychaeta > Terebellida > Flabelligeridae > Flabesymbios > Flabesymbios commensalis. The sequence goes on from OZ024917.1 coordinate 40,359,287, forward strand.
AATTGATGGGTCATTTAGATTAATGATATGTACAAGAAGGTCGTATAGTTTCATAATGAAAAGAGGAAGTAAGAGGTAAATAGCCTTCAGAAAGTAGTGGTTAACAAACAGTTCTCTTACAATATATGACATAATCAGATAAAATTTGAATTGTTAACATTATTTTACTCTTTCCTCTTTTCAGAATGTCTTCTCAGAGTAAAGATTTTTTTACAAATATATGCACACACGCACGTATATATGTATTATTAAATACAAGAATATTGTTTATTAATCTAAGTTTGTCTATATTTGGTCATCTGTGAATTTTGAAGCTTTCAAAGAAAGTGGTGGGGAGGGGGTGGCTCTATTTCACATTATATCTATTTCTATATCTATACATATATTAGATTTCGGGTATGTCCGTGTATTTAAGTGCTTAATCATATGTTATTTATTTCAATACCACAAATTGTGTTCGATTTGTAACTTCTGGTATATTTTGTTTTAGGAAAACTGCTGAAGATATTTTTAAAGAACAATCCGCGGTATGATACACCAACACACACATAATTATATATATATTTATATTGACACAAACTTAACATAAACATGAATTGTTATTTTTCAAGTTATTATTTTGTTATATTTTATACATTTAAACATTGATGCTCACATCTTAGTTTTATTAAATCAGATACAATGGTTGAGGGACACTCACTGAGATTTACACAAACCCCTGACGCGACTGCCAACCTGAAATTAGTTCATAATAACATAAATAACTTAAAACTGATATTTATAGTGATAAGCTGCAACAATGTGAAAATGGGCCAATTGATTATAAAAGACAGAAATTTAAGCATAATTTTAACGTTTTATGTCAGCATGGTCAAGGGTAAAGACACAGTAAAAGTGGGAACTCTCTCTCTCTCTCTCTCTCTCTCTCTCTCTCTCTCTCTCTCTCTCTCTCTCTCTCTCTCTCTCTCTCTCTCTCTCTCTCTCTCTCTCTCTCTCTCTCTCTCTCTCTCTCTCTCTCTCTCTTCTTTCTCTCTCTCTCCCTCTCATTTTTTGCATATTGTTTTTTTAGAATGGCGATATCTTCCGTGGGAAATCTTCGGCCGACGATCAGCTTGAATTCCTCAAAGGTATTGCCGAAACTAACTACGTTGGGAATTCTTCAGCCGAAGATCATCAGAAACTCCTTAGTATTCTTGAAACTATCGTCAACGTGAATTCTTCATCCGTAAATCAGCAGGAAATTCTTAGTATTGCCGAAACTATTTTTGACGGGAAATCATCAGCCGAAGATGGACAGGAAGTCCTTAGTATTGACGAAACTGTCTTCAACGCGAAATCTTTAGCCGAGGAACAGCCGAGAGAACATAGTGACGTTCAGTAGGATAGTCGACAATACAAGGCGTGAAAGGTCGCAGAAAGGAATACATATTGAATGCTGGGTTACGTAGTTATATTCATACTCAGATGGTTATATTAATACACTTTATTGTCAAAACAAAAGTAAGAACTAACACAACTGATTCATGTAAAATACATTTTTTGCTCTGAGATCACTTTACAATGTGAACACAAGCATAGAGTCTGCTGCTTTATTTTTTGTCAGTTTTTATACACTGCCCTACGAAGCTAAGACATGGGGTATTTTGGTCCCCTCAGCATAATAGTCCTGCTGTCCGTCATACCGTCCTGTTCGTTTCTGGAGCAGATCTAAGAAATTCATGGGGGGGGGGGGGTCACATTCCACACACACATCTCTTAGGGGGTGTAGATATGCTTTATGGAGATTATAAACTTTGACCTACTGACATGGCCGACCATCCGCCATAATTAACTTTATTATGCATCTGGATGCTACTCGTTTCTGGAGCAGATCTCGGAAACCCAAGAGGGGATTTCTTTCATATTGCACACACAAATCCCTTGGAGGGTATAGGTGTGCCTTTTATAATTTATAAACTGTAACCTACTCAAATGGCCAACCATTGGCCACAATTAACATTAGCATGTCTGATATCTGACTAACAGTTCCAGATAGCTAGACCCTTACTATAAAACAAAATGTGCAAATTCAGGTGGGGATTTGCCCTGAAAAATTCAACTCGATCAAATTCAAAATGGCCGACCATCGGCCATAACATAACGTTGACCTAGTGGAGCTGTTAACTGTTAAATTTCAGCAGAATCGTTCACCTTATTCTACAATTCTGAAACTTGGCAAATATGTCAAAGATGATATGCTGCTTCATATAGGATAAAGAGACAAGTCATTGAGTCAACGAAACCTGTTCAAAATTCAAGATGGCCGCCAAGATGGCCGCGGCTATCGTAATCGTACCATATATTAAATTCTAGCGCACATAAAATTCGATCTTTGTGTCAACACCCAGGTACAGGGTCAGTAAACTCATCTGTAAGGTTTTAGTTTTAAAAATATAATCAGATAAGTAACGAACATAGCTTAATAAAAAATAAATCTAAAATTGCCGCAAAAAGACAGTCATTCTCACTGCACATGTTTCTAGAGTCAAGAAAGTCACTTGTAATGTTTTATTAAACAAATATTTGTTTAATAAAAGTCAGGTGTAATCGGATGGGTAATTTATCACAGTTTATACTAAGATATCCTACATCCAATGTGGCCCATGGCTATGATGATTTTGCCTCATCTTCAATCCTGCGTTACATAATTTTTTCTTAGCCTTATTTTGATATCTACATCTAGGTTTTTACGATCAAAAAAGTCATTTGTAATGTTTTAATTTACGAATTGAGAACTTAGTAAGACATACATCCAAGATGGCCGCCAAAGTGATAAATTGTAGCAAGATTTGGCCGGATCTATTATCGTACTATATTTTTATCAATCGACATACAACGGACGTCATTATAATTATAAGCTACACACACTGGACAAAAATGTGTTCACCCCCACGGGTGAACACAGATGATTAATACCTTAATTGAATCATAGCAAATAAACTCAAACCCGGATAGTATATTTCATTTTTTTACACGTTATGAACGAAAAAATAGTTATGATGCTATATGAAACATAATTAGTGTCACAATTAGTATTTAGTTTGGTAGCCACGTGATCTTATAATTGTCGCTGCTCTTCTGTTTAAAGAGGAAAACACTGTTCTGATCTTTGCAGGACGAATTCTGTCAGAACATCTGAATAATGCTGCTTTAATTTCTTTACATGTGCTTGGTTTGACCTCTCATGCGTCTTTTTTTCATGCAACTTCAGATCTTTTTGATAGGATTTATATTTGTAGACTGCGGAGAAAATAGCATCTTGCGTCTAGCATTGTTTTTGAACCATGTCAACACCGCCATGGCTATGTGACAAGGAGGATTGTCCTGTAAAAATAATAATAATAATAATAATAATAATAATAATAATAATAATATTAATAATAATAATAATAATAATAATAATAATAATAATAATAATAATAATAATAATAATAATAATAATAATAATAATAATAATAATAATAATAATAATAATAATAATAATAATAATAATAATAATAATAATAATAATAATAATAATAATAATAATAATAATAATAATAATAATAATAATAATAATAATAATAATAATAATAATATTAATACTAATAATAATAACAATAATAATAATAATAATAATAATAATAATAATAATAATAATAATAATAATAATAATAATAATAATAATAATAAAAATTAATAATAATAATAATAATAATAATAATAATAATAATAATAATAATAATAATAAAAATAATAATAAAAATAATAATAAAAAAATTAATAATAATAATAATAATAATAATAATAATAATAATAATAATAATAATAATAATAATAATAATAATAATAATAATAATAATAATAATAATAATAATAATAATAATAATAATAATAATAATAATAATAATAATAATAATAATAATAATAATAATAATAATAATAATAATAATAATAATAATAATAATAATAATAATAATAATAATAATAATAATAATAATAATAATAATAATAATAATAATAATAATAATAATAATAATAATAATAATAATAATAATAATAATAATAATAATAATAATAATAATAATAATAATAATAATAATAATAATAATAATAATAATGCTGCTGCTGCTGCTGCTGCTGCTGCTGCTGCTGCTGCTGCTGTTGCTGCTTCTGCTGCTGCTGCTACTGCTACTGCTACTGCTACTGCTACTGCTACTGCTACTGCTACTACTACTACTACTAGTACTGCTACTACCACTATTATTATTATTATTATTATTATTATTATTATTATTATTATTTTCATTCATTTAACAGTCATTGCCGACACTTTTATGAGCTTCAAATCAATGAAGCATCCGCGTACGTTTGAATACTACATCTATTATATTAGCTGCTTGATTCTTTAGTGATCCACGTGCCCAAGTGATAAATGTATACCAACGTTTATGTCGTTAATTACCCATTACAGTGCAGGATCGTGTTTAGACGTCAGTATCTGACGTCTGTAGACCTCAGATTTTGATGTCAAAAGTCGGTCCCCGCACTGTAAGAATTAAAAAAAATATAATGAAAAATTATAATGGCCGTATAGACCCATAACATAGGTATTCAAGTGAACCGCAAAGAGCTAAGACATTCATGATGAGTTCAAATTGAAAAATACCTTTGCTCTCTAAGTTTTTTTATAAAATAATTCCAGCGCTGGTTAATTAACAATACAAAATTGCACGCGGAGGGGACGTGGCTCTTTCGTGATGCGCCTGACTGCCTCGCCAGTCAAGCATACGCCCAAGCAGGGTTCGAACCCCGCTGAAACCTGCGTGAGGTTTTGTGTGAAATAACCTTGTTTTCCCCTTCTCAATGTGACAAGCCGATCACGTTAATTGCGGCCTCGTCGAGTTAAGGTTGAAACCAGTGTATCGACGTTAATGTCGAGCAATGTCACGCACTCCTCACACACACGCTTCAACCTTCAACACATGAGAATTATGTGACTTGATGATGTGATGGCTATTTTTTTGCAAAGCATAGGACATATCCACCAGCTAACATGGCTAATGTTGTTTTTGGTGACGAAACTGAGATTGAACTATGCCTGCGACATGCAGAGGGTTAATTCGATTTTTTGCAAAGTTGGGAGTATGAATCATGGAATGCAAAGGATTAATAAATTTATGCGTAAAAGTCATGTAATGCAAGGTGCCACCTCACCAGCCATGTAATGAACGGGAAAAACAGGCACCTCCACTGTCGGCCCACCGTCGGGCCAATGCATAGGGTTCAGGCCCGGCATACGCCAAACTCCGGGCCCGGGATACGTGTGCCCTCTGACAGGGCGTCGACCTTGGTGCGTAAACCTTTAGCCGTTGACGTGATTCGACCCTGAACTTCGCCCGCGAGGAAATATTCCGCGAGTGCAGTGCGTCCGATATGTTTAATCACGCGGGTGGGTGGACGACGATGCTCGTGGAAGTTACGATATATCGTAGGCGTTGGATTAGTCTAGCGTTGTCCAGCGGTCGTAGAACGTTAAATCAGCATAGATTCAACGTCTTGTGTCTGCTGATGGGACTAGATTATGTACACTGGTGATAAGAAATACAATTTAAGAACGACAATGCGTGGAGATCTGAAAATGTTAGATCACACAAATCTGCTAGATACACAGTATTATGTGGATAGGATGCCTGCTGATGTATGTATACATCTAAAGACAAAACACTCCGAGTGTGATGACGACACGAGTCTTAATTAGAATCCTAATCTTACTAGGAAATGTATGCGTCAAACAGGGAAATGTTGATTAAAATGCAGTGGTTCAAATCCAGCCAAGTTAACCCTGTAACCACCAAGTAATTTAATTTGAATATTCACTCACTTGAAGTGGGTGAAAATTATTTTGACAAAATTTGACAAAATGCATGTCAGCGATTTTTAAATCTTGTTGATTTATGTTACGTTTTATGTTTAACATGTTCACAATCTGGCATGTAATGTGCTAATTAAAAATGAAAAAATATATATAAAGATATAATTGGGACCAGTTTCAAGTCACTTGAGGTATAAACTTTATTGGCTTCTCGACCAGCCTAGAAGGCAGATTAGCGGAAACAGAAGCTCATTGGGTTGTCTGGTAACATAACTAACTGGAAAAAAAGTGATTTGATGTTTATCTATACAAAATTAATGATCCCTGAAATTTACCGACAAATTATATCTAAGGGGTTCACCATTCAAACTTCTGGGGGGGGGGGGCTTTTTTATATGAATAATTTCGGATAGACTCTGCATGAAATAAATAATTTATTTCAGCTCTATAGCATGAAAACATGTAAAAAATGAAATTTTCAGTGAGCTGTCGAGGCGAGTTGAAATAAATAACAAAAAATCCAGAACCCCCCCCCCCCCCCACCCCTGGAGATTGAATGGTGCACCCCTAAGATAAATCTCAGGTACTAGCGGTATGATATTTGCGCTTTCTTACCCTTTAACCCGCTAAGTTAATTAATTTAAATTTTCACCCACTTGAAGTTATGTGTCGCTATGGCGACCCACAACTTCAAGTGAGTGAAAATTACTCACATTTGTTTAATTTAGGACCACACATTTTTAAAAACGCATTTCGTTGCGATCAACAGTAATTTAATCGGCTAATAAAATGAATTAAAAACGACTACACTCGCGCTTAGGTGTGTAAGGGTTAAGATATTTACAACGTCCGGTGAAATGAGGGATTTTTACTTGTCACATTTCTTGGCGTGTTAATATGTAACGCATCAAATGCGCTTGACTTCACGACGAGTAGCCAGAAGCAAATGAATGGGAGAAATAAATCAACTCCCAAGTGCAAAGGTGCAAATTCAACGTTCTCTCCTTCAACATAAAGTAGCAGAGCAAACCTATGAATCATTCTGGGATTGATTCTTCAGATCCATCGCGCTGTGGGCAGGCGGGGGAAATAATGCGTATGATGTACTTGAATTCTGATCAGAGTCTGGATTCTTGACAATGTCGCATGTAGTTTATTAGTAAGTTTAGTATGTAGTTTAGATGTCAACATTGAAATATTGGCCATTTTTTTACTATTTTTTTTTTTTAATGCGTTGCGAATCGGTAATACGTTTCCGTTATCGATATCCCACAAATTTGAACAGTTCGGATCACTGCACGTGTGTGCACTAAGGAAATATATCGGCCTCAGCGGGACTCGAACCCTGTACCCTAGGGATCTGAGTCAACACGCTAGCAATGAGTTATCCTGTAATTTTCGTATATTATCACATTTTCTCAAAATGGATTATTAATGTATTTTATTAGCTGGTAGTTTGTCTTCATTTTATTTTTGGTAATGAAGGGCACAGGACCAGCATTTTCTCGAACAAGCTACATGTACAATATATCGTAGGCTTCGGATTGGTCAAAATGACCATCTCGACCAATCCGACGCCTATGATATAATAAAATGTGAACGATAATATGGGCCCAGTTGACGTACAAACCTCACTAGTACTCAATGCAAACTTTACTGTGGGGTATTTTGGAACAAGTGAAAAACGGGGATATGTGCACAGTTGTGGGTCACTATTGGCAATAATACATGTTTTACAATACATAAAAATGAAAAACGTTAGTGCCAGTTCATTCCATAATACCGTAAAAAAAATATAATATTATAGACCTACGTAATTACGAGAGTTTACATCTATTTAACCTCCGGCTAAATTTAAATAAGGTACATTATACCCATATATTCGGAAATAAACGAAAGGGATCTTGAACAGAATCTTGAACAGATCTTGAACACACACCTTTTTTCGCTTCTTGGTTATCCGCAAACACAAAACGTTCACGAAATGATAACCCTTCAAGCGCCAAATAATAACAAAAAACACTGAGTTGATGTTGTGTCTTGCTACCGCGACCCACAACTTCAAGTGAGTAAAAATCCCTCATATTTGTTTCAATTGAGAACAAACATTTGCAAATCTTGATGTTTAGGCACTCATCTCATTCCCAATAAGATGCATTTAAAATTGGAACCAAAAATAGCTCTCTTAACAATTAATAACATATTCTCTTAATTTGTTGTTCATTTTCAGGCTTGGAATGTTGATACGAGTAAAAATAACTTGACGATATGACAAACAATTATGGTCAACATATTTCACAATTTAAGTGGTAAGTTACCCCCGTATGTCAAAGTGTAAACATTCGTTCTAGGACGGCTACCTGCTTGTAACAAAAATGTCATCGCATTTTAGGGTATAATTGATATTGGTACAATTTTTATTATCTTTTCAGCTCGTTAATATTGGGTTACTCCGGCTTCGTGCCGTAGCTTAGAACACAATTTTAATATGCCAACTCAGAGTGAGTTGGTTAATTTGAAATCATCAGAATAAATTCATTTATACCAGATTGGATCACTTGGTTTATCCTATGCTACTTTGCTTAGGTGGAAATGATTATATTTGATGATATCAAACTAAAACTAATAAATTATTTTAGAATAACACAACGAAAATTAGTTATTGTGAGTCACTCACTTTTTGTCATATTAGGTCATTTCAAAAACGACGCCATCGAACAATCAAAACTAGCTAAACATATAAAATATTTCACTGCTCATTGTTTTTTAATTCAAATTAAATAAAATAAACTTTATTTGAGAAAGTAGGAAGGTGAATAATGCTGCATAGCAATATGAAATACGACACCTGCAAGATTGATGATATTATCAGCGGATAACCAATGCTGTTATCATCTGTTACATTTAGTCAGAAATGATACTCGTAGTTTGGAAATTGATTCTGAAATACTTGTGTCTCTACAAATAATCTCAGACCAATTGTGAAGCACTATCCAAATAATAATTTATTATGAAAACTGATTTCGTGTATCTATATTTTTTGCAAAAAATACATTAAATATGAATTTTTGCCTTGTTATCACATTCAAAATACAAAACTATCCTCAAAAATAGAGTGGGAAGGAAAAGTGGTATTACTCATTGTTCTGAAGTAAATAGTTAAGCAGTAATTCTTCACTGTGGGCGATGGCGACCCTTTTATATTTTGTTGTTTTCTAAGAACGCCAAAGGATATTATTATCACTTGAGAGGGCGCTACTAGTGGGATATTGCTGTTTATGCTGGCGTAAGAATTGGCTATCAGCCCTACGCCAGGGCTGAAAGATTCTGAGTATGTACTGTTGCCTGCCTATATTTGGCTGCTAGCCTCACGTACACATGCTGACATAGACCCAGCAGACACAAGACGTTAAATCAATGTTGGGTAAACATTGCTCCAGCGTCGTAGATGGTGGACCAACGTTGAACAAACATTGATTCAACGTCTTGTGTTTGCTGGGAAAGTGCAGATGTAGCACTGTTCTATGCTGGTAGCGCATAGACTTTACGTGGGAGGGTCTGGGGGGAGGGGGGGGGGCGCTGGTTTACTCCGCTGGGCTGACACCTGGCTGAAGAAGGGTGCAAGGTGTTAGTAGACATTTATGCCTTGAGCTGCTGGCAGCTGGAAACAAGTATGTCCCAAATATCCCCGGAAATGGTGAAATAATTTCACAATTTAAGTTGTATGGCAAAGTGCAAAAATCATTCTTGGACAGCAACACCACACGTCCACTGGTAGGTAGCCATACAGGTGACAATGACACGTGTCTTGAGTACACCAAAGAAAGCACAAGGCATTCAATCACAATATTGGGTTAATGTTGAAGAAGCATCGTAAACAGTGACCCAATATTAACCAACATTGCTTCAACCACTGCCAGTTGATGATAGTTGAATATAATAGAGGTCTCGTATGTGGTTTATTCTTGTTGTTGTGAATCTGCTATGGTGGCCATCGAATGATAGGGACCATTGAAAATGCTGTATACACCGTGGACCTCTCACGGTCTCTGGTGTCAGATTGATTAATATAAAAATCAACATTACATTTCTCCTGATTAGTTCTTGTATCGGTTCTGTTATCTGATGGAATGCAGTTCAGTTGCTGATGTTGTGGCGACAGTGGCTGAATACTAAACGTTCACACTATGTCAGAGGAGGTTTGTAAGCGAGGTCACATGACGACATTTTCACATTATCGACGGGCGAGTTGTGGAATCATTCGCAAACAACGTCAGCAGACGAAAAACATCTCCTCTCATATTTTGTTTGAAACTTCACTATGTTCATCAGTAGATTGTTTCATATATAAAATAATAAAATAAGTCGCAGACGAATTCTCCTCACAATTAGATGTCGCTCATGTTGCACTGGCAAAGATTGATGCAAAATATATTGCCGTGAATTGTAGTTGTATTTCACCTAAATTCATGTTTAATATGTCTTATATCAACTTATCAATCACATAAATGTAAGTAAATTTATTTATTATAGGCAAGATGATGTTGGATTGACCATCAGATTAAGTACATAGTAGCAATGTCGGACGGCCCGGGCAGCCCAATTCAGGGCTGGCTATCCCAAACAAACAAACAAACAAACACAAAACATCGCTAAATATAGCCAACTTCACAATATGTTTTCGAAAGGAAGATAGAGGTTTGTTGGTGCCAAAATGACCATTAACATTCCGGCTTTCACCTCAGCGCAATCCAAAAAAATCTCGAATGTATAAAACAATCACCAAGTGCGATTTTTGGCAGGTGTTCAACAGGAATTTGTGCAACCGTGTCCCAGTCAAATGCATCTTAAACATTGATTGCACCCTGAAAAATCTACCAAATTATAATCAGCACTTAAAGCAGCTACTTGGGATGACATCAATTTTCGTTTTTAATTCCGTACTGAAGTAGTGTATCCTACGGATCATGTGTTTATTTTTTTCAGAATTTTCATATTTTTACAAATATTTTTAATCAACAATTCTATGAAACCAGAAGAAACCCAAACAAACTATTTGTATACCTGAAGGACGATTGAATGTTTTCACAGCATTAAGCCACATACTGATGGCATCAGCCCAGAGTTGGGTAGACAATCAGTGCTGCAGGTGTGTCCTCCCGTGTCCTGACTATAAGACACCAATTAGCGGCGACTGCTCTGATCTTACGGTCTGATACGTGGGAATATGTAATGTAAAGTGCTGAATATCGCTGACTTGTTTTGTTTACATGGCAATATACGACCTGGAAATACAACTATTTCACTCTTTTTCGGTGCTTTAAAATTGTTTTTTTCGTATTTTCAGTTAAGATCAGTAGGCTATATAGCCTTATATAAATTAAATTTTCAAAATTGACAACATTGAAAATGACTCATCCCAAGGGGTCCCTTTAAATGGAATATATCACTCTCTTATATTATTGTAATATTAAAGTACAATAACTTTAATTTAATGCCACGTAGTTTGTAGAAAAGAGAGATACAATCATGCGGGAAAGCATGTGTGTTTGTTTAATTTTTGACTTTGTCACGTGATTTCCGCTTCCAACCTCCTCTGACTCTATGTTAAACCATAGGCACCCTCTTTCCACCCCACCCCTATTTCACTATATAGAGTAGAGGGCAGGGTGGGTGTGGAAAGGGGGTGGCTATTAGAGACCTGCGCGGGCAGCTCGCCCCGCGGGTTTTGCGGGACCCGCGGCCCGTGGGCCCCCGCGGGCCGAATTTTCTCTGAGCCTTGCGGGGCGGGGCGAGTTCGGGTCGACATAACGCAGGCTAGTTCGGGTTGCGGGCAGCACTAACGCGGGCGTATGCAGGCAGCCCTAGCGCGGGCGCATGCGGGTAACTTTTAGTCACATGCATGGGTAAACACAGACCACCCCCTTTCTCAGAGGTGTGAACACATATTCTTCCTTACGACGCTGGCCCAGCATTGTACCAGCATTCAATGATTGTGTCGTGCGAGCATGGCTGAACCCTTACAATCCTCACAGTGCGTGGATTTAGATAAGATCATATTTATTTATATTCGCTTGTGTACACAATGACAAAACATTAGCTATCTATAATTACTTCAGCGTCTTGTGATTAAAGCATGATAAAGCAATAACATTTAAAAACAAGCAAACCTTAAAATAACAATTAATTGAATGATATCTTGCAGAATAGATAGAGTGCCGAGGGGATCAACCGCAATATGATCGGTCAGCCGAAGATAATTAGTGACGATAACGTAATGTTTACATACATGTATTTTACGTCATAGTGATCGCTGGCCAGAAAGTGTTACGACGATAATTGGTACTGCGAGGTAACCACTTAATGTTTCCGGGCTAAAAAAAGACATTTTCAAGTGACGCCATGAAATATAAATGTATCCTATTTTTAGCACTAAGTTATTAAGGGGTTATGCTACATTATACTAACTATAAATAATAATGATATCAAATATATAAAGTACATGATTTAATGAAATATTTTTTATTATGCATTGCTAAATGTAAGTGTAAATTATCAGCTAAATCCCTCGCATATATGGATAGGGGGGTGGAGGAAGTATAAACTTTGGTACAATATTTCGATTGTGCGTGGTTACGTAATCAAGACAATATGTGCGTAATTATCACCGGGTGAAAAGTTGACAAAACACCTGAGTTGGGCAAGTGTCGAAAATGTTGGGCCAATATTACACCAATATTGTACCAATTACACCAATTTCAACATACCAACCGGGTCTTAAAACTGAAAACAATACGCTACTTATATAGTCCATCAAAACAATCTTTATCAATAAATATGTACATATGAACACTTATAAATACGCATGCATGACAAGAATATGCTTATATTATATACATTAATCCAGGAACATTAGGTTTTAAGGTGGAATAAATTCGTAACAAGCTGATTTTTTCTGGAACTACTCAGAATACAGTCCTGAAAAACATATTAAGAGTCCCCAAGAATCCCACATCGGGAAAGTACCAAAGTTCAAGATGGCCGCCAAAATCCAGTTTCGGATAAGCGAAATAGACTAAATACATGATTTTTTTTCATTTACCCCGTGCCATTGGTGGACAGAGGACACCAAATAACATATCTCTCTTAGTGTGAAAGCAGCAAAAAAGGAAACAACTTATTATAATTTTATGGCACAGGATGTCGATAAATGACCCATTTTCGCTAAAAACTTAAATAAATATTGCAAATTTCATAATTTCTTGCAAACCTTTAGTTTGACAATTATTATCATTGCCAGCAGAATTAATATAATAAAAGTAGCCGTAAATACTACCTGTGGCATTTGCTAAATACATATAAGTCAAAATTGCCGCCGAATACAGACAAACATTTATAACAGAGTTGAGACGTTATATGGCTGTCATAGCTAATATTTTTCTCTTGCCAATTTGTTAATGTGTGATTGAAGTATTTTCTTTGATAAAAACAGTAATAATAAAAAAATAATATTACATTGGAATATGTGGGTCTATGATATATCGGTCAAATGATACATATAATAAACATTGAACGCATTTACAAAAAAAACTTGATTTTACAGAACAACAAATATGTTTTTTTTCAGTAATTCTCCGACATAGTTATTGTGATGACTGATCCAAAATATCTAAAAAGGCTTTAGAACCTATGTAATATAAGTAGAAGAATATAATATATCGTAAAATTAAACTAATGTATAGGCCAATATTTCAAATAGTATAACATTTTCATCATTGTAGTTACGTTTCCCTTCACAAATGTATATTATTGACAAAATAATGGATGTGGCAACAATAATAATTTTATTATATGTGGAAAGTGAACAGCTCATAAGCCTAACGTTTACCAAAATATATTTGTATTGCCTAAAAGCAACTGAAAAGGGGTCGGAGCTAGACCCTGCGATGTTCAGCGGTCATGGGGAGGTTCCTCGCTTACATCCCTGCATACAATGAATATGAATATTGCTTTAAGTTGCTTTATGCACAATCATGGCAATATCGCGACAGAAGGGAGCTCGAAGCCGGGACTATGCCCTAGCTACTCTTATTTCGAATCACTTCAAGGACCATGTATACTGCCCAGAGGGTTATTCATATCACCAATCGTAAATAAACATGAAAAAATCATCAGTATGACTGAGCACAAGAGGGGTACTGATATATATGGCTACCACCATACTGCTTATCTTGTTTTTTTTTGTAAATCTCCAGAAACTTAACTTCTTCTGATCTGTGTATCAAAGATAATGGTTTAAAATTGTGATCAACCTTCTGAATAAACAAGATTTACACAGGTACCTGTCTCCAACTAGAATACTATGTATTCAAAGGTCTAGATATTGGCATATCTACTTATACGCATAAATTAAAATTAAATAATAATAAATAATAATAAAATATTAATGATATATTGAATCCGATGCCTTCTTTATTTCCAAAAAATAATCCTATCAGATTTGTATTAAATCTGTTCTTGTAAGTTTCTAGTAGATGGTGTCTTTACAATGATAATGAAAAATATACTAGTGAGAGGCTAACAACTCCTATTTAAATACGTAGAAAAACAGATGCATGTTGTTTCATTCCCTGCATAAGCCTATGTAGTAGAAAGAGCTGCCACTCTTATGGGGAGCTAACCCGCTTGACCACTCCTCAAAATGACATTCTGTATACGAATGACAGTGGTAAGTCCAGGAGTGCACATATTTATACACACCACAGGTGGAAAAGCCACCTTCCTAAATGTTCCAGAGACATCTAAGGCTTCATATGGTGAATTCTAGAGCATATTTTGGCCCAAATGTGGGCGTTTTTTGTTATTGGAACAGTGAACGGGAGAGGGGCGCCTCTGGACCCGCCATTGAATGAACGTCCAATGAACAGTCACTTGTCTTGAATGGCCACTTTTCCTGTGGCCCGGGGGTCGCAGTTCATAGATAGCAGGCTCTACTGTACTGTTTTTCAGAACAAACCTTTTTAAAAAGTAGTAATAATGGGCTTAAATTTTTATTGAAATATGGAAAAAGACACAACATAACATTATAGATTGACTATATTTTTTGAAGTATTTGCATATCTGCTTTAAACAAGCATCAAACATTTAGATTAGTACATCAATCAATATTATGTAAGATACAATATAGGTAGACTTAATCAGGGATAGCAGGTGAAGCAGAGATCAAATTTCATCCCATATGTAAAGCCCACCTGCAATTTTCAGGTATTAATTAATTAATTAATTGATTAATTAATTAATTAATTAATTAATTAATTGATTGATTGATTGATTGATTGATTGATTGATTGATTGATTGATTGATTGATTGATTGATTGATTGATTGATTGATTGATTGATTGATTGATTGATTGATTGATTGATTGATTGATTGATTGATTGATTGATTGATTGATTGATTGATTGATTGATTGATTGATTGATTGATTGATTGATTGATTGATTGATTGATTGATTGATTGATTGATTGATTGATTGATTGATTGATTGATTGATTGATTGATTGATTGATTGATTGATTGATTGATTTATTGATTGATTGATTGATTGATTGATTGATTGATTGATTGATCGATCGATCGCACTTAACTGAGATCATCTATTAGATGATGGTCACTAGCTGTTGGAAAGGAGATTCTTCCTTCCCCCTATATCTTTCTGTCATCTACCATGGCTTAATTCTCTATATGGTGTGGTCACACCAACTACCACGATTTCAAGTTTAATCCAGACAACTGATAGAGCATTATATAGGCATCATATAGTTAATATATGAAGCCTATATTTGAAGCATTTGATACAATTCTACTCTACAGCAATGTCGTGCAATGTAACATAAAATAATTTCAAAATAGGCTATGTAAACTTTATGGAAGCTTGCTATATGTTTATATAAGCTTAGATTTTAACTGAATAATGTGGAAATAAAAATGAACAACCAATGTACCAGCTGATTATCAGATTATGGCCTAGTTTTAATAGGCACTTGAAATATAAGTCTCAGTTTCCTGAATTTACCATTGTCATCTGCATCCACTACAAGCCACGAAATGCTGTCGCAATTCCCGACTTGTAGTGGATGAAGATGATTTGATGTGGTTTAAAAATTAAAGAAAATTACCCATGTGATGGTAAACCAGTTTCATGGAAATTTTCGTTTTAAAACCTTTTATTGTCGGGAAATTGGGTCTGTTTTCAGGGATGTAAAATTATGCTTGAATGCATCGTGAGGACTTAAAGGGTTAACACAGCTTGCTGTGCTCATAAAATAGCATACTGTGACTGGGCGCAGCTGTGAAGTGAGTTAGACAACCGTGTAATGTTCTAATAGTGTTACTGTCCAAATTACTACATTCACGTCTTTAAATCCCTGTGAGCCTCTGTGACTCAGAGAGGTAGCGTGCTCGACCTCAGACCGCCAGGGCTAGAATTTCGAATCCTGTGTGTGCAGAGCAGTGTCATCTTATTCATCCCACTATCCTCAGGA
Source organism: Flabesymbios commensalis (assembly GCA_964017125.1). Classification (NCBI taxonomy): domain Eukaryota; kingdom Metazoa; phylum Annelida; class Polychaeta; order Terebellida; family Flabelligeridae; genus Flabesymbios; species Flabesymbios commensalis. Next base: position 40,375,727 of record OZ024917.1, read on the forward strand.
TGTTCTCCTGGTCCAATTTAGCTTATATGTGCACAAAGGTGGCCTAAAACCCCATCACTGCATTTACCACTCCAGCACACCACTAATATCACCATCTGAGAAAAACGTTGTTCAGCTATGTTTTTACTATCATGGCATGTTTGAATTAAAAAAAACATTAATTAATTTATGTCTCCCATCGAGTATCTTCTGACACCTAGTACATTCCACTTCCATTCTGAAGAAAAACACATTATGTGAGATCGATATCTTTGAATATAATAATATGTTATCGAGTCAGGACATGAGAGCTCTGGATATCCACCGTTGCTGATTTAAGCGTCGCATCACCATCAGATAATGAAGTCTTTTAAGCTTCGGATAGAGTAAATCAACAATGTATGTGACATTGTTCATTCCGTGTCACGTGATCACTGGCAATGTGTATAGAAAAGTGAGACACGTAATATTTTTTTAAAGGTGATGTGATAGATGATAAAATAATTCATAAATATTAATGATTTGACCTTTAAATCGAATTTTACATATCAAATGTACATCCCATATCTACAGCAACACAGAAATCGAATCTACGTCAAAAAACAATGTTAAAAGTGTTATCACATATTATTATCTGCCAAATGGTTCGAAAATTGGCTTTTTTGCACCGCCATTTGACGGCAATTTCGGATTTGATCACAATGGCACCAGAGTATTCATTTGGGTCCACCCAGGATATGCTTCTATGCACTAAAAACTAGCTCTGTGCCAAATTTGGCACTTTCACCCGGATTTGCACAATTGCAGTGATCGTTCCAGCTAATCTGCCTGACTATAATGCTTATTGTAGCCTACATTGCAATGCTAGGCCTACTTTGATAAGCCACTTCCATGCAGGTCACCCTAGTATGTGCTGGTTTATGATTACCCTTGAGGATTGCTCAACTAAAAAAGATAATGTGTGCTGCCGAGGGGAGTCCATCCACCACTTAATACCGTTTGGGATTGGCGCGAGGGCATGATCCATTAAATCCGGATCGATAAAATGGACAAAACAGAGATTTTCTCTTTCCACTTCCCGATAAGACAGACAGTTGTTGTGACGCTTGGAATCTAAAAATGTATCCCAGTCAGCACGATACACTTTTCCAATATTTATTCAATGCCGGGCCAGCGTCACAGACGCTGATACGCCGTTGAACCAGCATTTTGGCTGTATATACTGGGGTGATGCAAAAACGAGACATTGAACTAGTTTTGAATTAACTTTGGTCCACCGTCTGTGACGCTTGTCCAGCATTTAACCAACTCCGGTCTGACGTCTTGTGTTGGGGTGTGGTCACAAAGGGTCACCTGCATATGGCACTGGGGGTCACATGATCACGTCCATATGCTGTATATCTGGTAATATTCACGAGGTTTTAATTTTCGCGAGAAGGGCAAATTCGCGAATTCAAGAATATCGCGAAAATTATTATTTTAATAGCGCTTCTAAAGAAAAATGAAAATTCGCGAATACTAAACTTCTTAAAATGTCCCAAAATCAAAAATTTGCGAAAATTTAAACACTCGAAAATCACCAGATCTACAATATCATAAATACAACTGTCCGTTAACCCTTACACCGCCGGAATATTTGTATATAAACTATGGAGAACAAAGGGTTTATTCAGTTTAAAATCATCATAAATGTCTCAGTTCTCTTTCCGCCTTATTTAAATACCTATGTTTACTTGGTGGGCATGATCAGTTTGAAGCGCAGCATATGCACGGATACTAGTTTCGTATGCTTATTTATCAAGTATAGTTTACCAGCATGTCACCAGAAATACTCTCTAATGTAATTATGATGTCACCCCTGTGGAAAGCTCTTTATTTTGTATTTCTGTTGGAGGGGAATGTGATTGATGAGGAAGAAGCTATGAGAGGTTTCTATTCTTCATCAGTCTAATCCACTACTAATCCACTACTAATCCCAGCCACTATGTGACGTATTTCCGCGTGTCCACTATATAGCCTACATGCACATTCTTGAACTTTCAGAGCATATATAAATAATAAAATTAAGATTAATTTGAGCACACCCCTCTGCAATTTTCAGCCACGTGTTCAGTAAACTTGAACAGTAACCTGATTTCTTATTTTGGACAACCATGTCAAAAATTAGAAATACGGAAATTTCGTCTCTATTTCTAGCCTAACTGGTGAGCGCGCAGGACGAAAATTAAAAAAAAAAAGCATTTATAGTCCATGGACATGTTTACATCATATGGTCATATTAAGAAGCCAAAATAAAATCACCGATTTCTTGATGATTTTAGCCTGGACCAGTCCCTTTAATAAGTGTGGATAATTTAGAAGAAATTGTGGATTATTTGACAGAAAGTGTGAATTACTGAATAAATTTACCATAATTTTCGCTAATGAACTTGATTCAGAGATGGCTTTACGCTTCCGGTGCGGGGTGGACTTCAGACGTCAGAATCTGACATCTAAAGTCGATCCTCGCACTGATAAATATTTATAATGACCGTTCAGGACTTATAATATAAGTATTCAAATGAATCGGAAATGGCTAACTAAGCCATTTATGATGATTTCAAATTGACGAAAAACATTTGCGGAATTTTCTCCCCTCTCAACCTTGGGTCATTGTTAAGATGTTGTGTCCTTGGGCAAGGCACTTCACCCTCAAATGATTCACTTGACTCAGGTGAAAATGAGTACCTGGTAGGACAGAGATGGCAATGTGTACGATAAGTTCAATGCGAAGAAACGGCTGCAGGACTGTAGGCCTATGCTCTCTGTGGAGTTGAAATGGCACACGAATGAACAGGTCCAGTGACCAGGGGGCAAGATGTAAAGTCGGATGATAGGTCTTTAGACTTGATATCAGATTATAAACCTGCACCTTTACCTTTTACCTTTATAAACATACGTCAGCGCTTTAACAATCTTAATAATATCCAGTCCCCATTCGGTCATCATTCTCATTCAGATACTATAGCCCGCGGCTCACCTCCGCCAGAGGCTCTGGATGGATAAACAGTTATTTGAATTTGGATGCCCACCACGGGTATGAAAGGGTTAAGTGAAAACGGGCATATTTTGCTGGCGGAGAAACGGAGCGGAAATGAATTTATGGGCAGCAGGCGGAAGTAGTGCAGGCTCGCGACATGTATTTTCCATTGTGCAAGCCCAATAACAAGCGAGGTAAAGAAGCGCACTTCGGGTCAGTGCCACTTCGTCCTCACATACATCAGAGGCTGTACATGGGGAACAGCGAAGAGGTAGTGGATAATATCATTACGAATGCATAATAAACCCTTAACCCTTTAACCGCCGGTGCCGCATATATTGGCATATATTTTTATTTTTTATTAGCGCATTAAGTACCACCTTTTAAACATGTTAAAGATAACATGTGACATCAATCAGCAATATTTAAAAACAGCTGACCTCTATTTTGTCAAATTTGAATAATTTTCACTCACTTGAAGTTGTGGATCGCGTCAGCGAGACACAACTTCAAGTGGGTGAAAATTCAGATTGAATAATTTGGCGAATAAAGGGTTAACGCTTTAAGCACGACTATGGTCGTTTTTAAATTGTTTTATTAGCTGATCAAATCACAGTTATTGACAAAGAAATGTGTGTTAAACATCAAGATTTGCGAATGTTTAGTCTGAAATTAGGCAAATATGGGTATTTTTCACCCACTTGAAGTTGTGGGTCGCGGTAGGGAGACATAACTTCGATTGGGTGGAAATTTTAATTAATAAATTGTGTTCTTCGTGGATTAAAATAAACTACATCATTTGTGTGTTAACTTGAAGAACACAAGCATATATCTGAAAGCGTTTTCCTGCTCATACATGTACTTAATTATATTCGTTCCAAGTATATTATAGGTGAGAAATGATTATGTGAGCGTCGTCTTAGAGTAGGCTATTACACACAAGAAACACAGCATCAACAAAGCTAGGCCTGTTCTTGGCACCTGAAAACGTCTCTATCCGAAGCTGGGCCATTTTCCAGCGTTTTCCGGCAGAATGCATTTCTCCATAAGGCCTACCCCAGCAAGATTTAGGGTTGAATGTTGACTGGGGAAAGAGTCGTCAGTGATACTGGTGATACTATGAGCCGGGCTAGTAGTAGCGTATGTAGGCCTATTAATTGACACAAGCTCTTTGAAATGCAGTTAACAATATTGCTGAATAAATGCAAGGGGTTTATAGTAAAGGTTCCACCCATATATCAATCACGTGACTACCATAACTCCCTCTAGTGGTAGCATGCGCACATAAAACACGTGACAACAGATGGTAAACAATACAAGTTATGCTGGGATTTAACGGGAAGATTTGTGGACATGGAACTTGGGCAGTAGCCTAGTAGTCAAATGATTGAAAGAAAGAAAGAAAGAATGAATGAATGAATGAATGAATGAATGAATGAATGAATGAATGAATGAATGAATGAATGAATGAATGAAGAATGAATGAATGAATGAATGTGGCTTTGAATTGATTTATTTGTTTTAGTTGGAATTTGTATCGCCAAACCCATAATGATAATGTAAAAACTCCAGCAAAGAAACTTGCAGCTAAAATGAAGTTTAATGGGTGTACATGGTGTCAAGGGAGATTATCCCTGTTTGGTGTGCAGGTATAATCTAATACATGCGTACACTCCATGATCATTATTCACCTAGCTTTAAGATAAGAGATTTTACACTATCGAACCCCACTCTGGCTTTCAAGTTTTAAAGAAAAAAAAGGTTTCTTCCTCACTCACTCGTACCAGGTCTCGCATTTAGAAGCCTGTGTTCGAAGGACAGTGTCATCTCATTTAGCTCTCCATTTTACGGAGGTTATACTGGTCCAATTTAGCCTATGTGCACAAAGATGGCCTAAAAACCAATTCGTTTCATCTCATTTTTCCCTTCGTAAATACTCGTACAAGTTACGATATATCGTAGGCTTCGATTGATCGAGATGGTCATCCCGACCAATCCGAAGCCTACGTTAAGTCGTAACTTGTACGAGAATACGGGCCCTGTAACACCGTCCCTGATTTATCTTCGTGGCCCCCGGTCCCCTGTGATAAAACAACCCCGGGCCTGTAATAAGAGCAGGCGGATTCGGCTTTGGGAACTACCAGTAATTCATTTCCGCGTTCACGGTGTGTTGCCGGGGGTTATATTGATAACTTAAAGTCTGTGACATCGGTTAACTCGTCTCATGGCGAGCCAAACTACTGCCGATCATGATCGGAAAAAAGCAACTGTAATTTTGTAAAATACGCTAAAAGATTTCACATTGAAGCTCCATGATATCAAGATTCTAGAGAGCATTATTTTATGAGCCGCTTTGTTACAATTATTTACGACATCCTTTAAAATTTGATGATCACCCTACATAACTTTTTGTTTTGTTAAAACTCATACAACAAAAGTTAATAAAGATTTTTGAGTCAATAAAACAGGAAGCGCACGGCTATCAGATCAACTAGAAAACTTAGTTTTAAAAATTTGCACCTCACTGCCTTATTCGCGTGGCGGGTCTCATTTTTGTGTTGAACAACCCTTTTTAGGCACCACCACTTTATATCATTATTGTATTCTTAATGTGAATTGTTTAGATCCAGCATTAATTGGATCCTCTATTCCACCACACAGCAACGAACTGTTTTTTATTATCAGACTGAACATTCGTGTTGCTAACAAACTACAACTTTAGGAAAACCAACGTCACTAATTTTAGCCCTTTCAGCGCGGGGACCGATTATAGACGTCAGAATCTGACGTCTGTAGACGTCAGATTCTCGCGTTTGAAGTCGATCACCGCACTGAAAGAGTATAAATATTCATAATAGTCGTAGAGCCACAACATGTAGCGGAAATAAATAACCATAATCATGTCCCCTAGTGAAATTATGTTTACCTGGCAGACAAAAGCACCAAATTTGACACAGTGCTCCATACCAGAGGGGGCATATTAATAGATCCATCCGTTGAGCCAACGTGCACAATTTCGCGAAATCCAAAATGGCCGCCATTACACCCATGAAATAACCAGAATAGTCAATCAAATTACGTTTAGCATGTTTAGTGAGAAATAAAAGTAAAATGACAATTAAATAGATTTTTTAATTTCAATAGGCTACAACCACATATATGAGTATTAAAAATAAAAAAATGATTTTATGCAGCAAAATCCAAGATGGTCGCCACTTGAAATAACTAAAATATTCAATAAAATATATGTTCCTTTGGGAATCAAACAGCTATAATTTAAAGAGTATCACATATTGAAATGTCACGGTCCATGTCTAATGAATGCACAACGGAAAATAAGCCCTGATACAATTCAACAACTGAAAAACAATATAATACTAATAAGGCGACCTATTTTCTGATAAAATTACAAAGTGCAACATTATCTATAGCGGAAACCATAGAAATACTAACGGTTACACACTGAAACAAACATAAGGTGTGTGTAATAAGCTAACATGTTGTGGTTTCCCCATAATAATATTTGTAGGACGATTTCACAACAGTGTGCTCAATTTATAGTACTTTATAATAATGAAGTACAAAAAGCTATAACAGATAAAAAATAAACACAATTTAAAAAAACAGTATTTTTTTATTAAAACACTAAATAAGACTTGAAAAAAACACTTAATAATTATTGTTGTAATGTATATTTCATTTAATAAAAATAACAATAATTAAACTATATAGTTATTTTTCAAAATGAAAAATGTTGCAGGTTAATTTAAATGCGATATGTTATTCATATATATTAAATGAAAAAAAACCCCATATAGATTGACTTTGTGGTTCTCAGAGCAAAAGGGAAACTAATTCCATTTGCTTGATAATTTATTTAGCTGATATAGCAAGCTGATCCCTTGTTTCCCGACCAACCTCTTGCCAGCTGTGCAATGTTGTTTAAATACCTCATCTGATATTGATGCTAGTAATATCACAAAGTTCCCTATCAAAGTAAAGTTTGCAAATTTGCTGGAAAATTCGTGGGCCTTTTATCTTTTAAAACCTGTTTTATATTTAACATGTTTGAGGATTGACTTGTGAATCTTACAAATTCACTCAACCAGTACACATGGTACATCAGTGCCAAATTCCTTATATACATGTACGCACATTGTTTTTTGTCTTTGAGATCTATTACAATTCCAGAAGCTTTCATCTAACTTCCGCAGTTCTTCATGTTCTTGCGTTTCAAATGGCATGACTGAGGATATTTTTAGTATGACCCAGTTATTCTCATCTATACATAACTTTGCTAGAAGCTGGGACCCATAGCTCATCTGTGAGCGGGGTGTTCAACTTTCTTAATTTATATAATCCGAGGCCAAGAAGAAAATTGTACCATCATCATTGGTATTTTTACTGCAAAGTAATTGTAATCCATACGTGGCATTACTTCGTCGAAACGACATGACAATTTTTTTCTCGTTATAGCGACTTATCAGTCGTTAAATCGACTTAGCATAAGTCGTTATAGCGACTTATAAGTCGTTAAATCCACTTAGTATATATCGTTATAACGACTTATGAGTCGTTAAAATAACTAAATATAAGTCGTTAAATCGACTTAGTTTAATTCGTTATAACGACTTATAAGGCGTTATAACGAGTTAGCCTGAGTCGATTTAACGACTTATAGGTTGTGATAACGACTTATGCTAAGTAGATTCTACAAATTATAACTCGTTATAACGACATAAACAATATTTTTGTCCTGTCGTTTCAACGATTCCGTATTTAACAACACAGTGATAACAAAAATAATTATCTGACCCAGTTTAGCCCATACATGTGAGGGAAGGTCACATAGAGACACATTTATTCTTTTCATTCATGATATCGTCTGATTATAAACAGAGCTAATCTCTGAGTTTAATCACATATACTTGTTGAGAGCAGAGATGGGGTAATAGTATTATAAAGTAATAATAATGGATATATAGATGGTCAAGTAAAAGATAATCGTCTATTATCTTTATATTACACTGTTCTATTTCTGATAGAATATTCACAGCGATTTGACCTATACCACCAATCGCAGAAAAAAATATTTGATTATAAATATCGATATTTTGTCAATTCTTTATAAGGTCAAATTGCATGATAATATATCATGATGATCTGTATTAGTTCTTGACAGGGCTAATATTGCCTACCAACAGTAAAACAACATCTCTCTCTCTCTCTCTCCTGGGAGGCGTGTCAGCTGGGGGCGTTAATATTTGTTTATCCAGCTTAAAGGGACTGGCCCAGGTTAAAATCATCAAAAAATCGGTGATTTTATTTTGGCTTCTTAATATGACCATATGATGTAAACATGTCCATAGACTGAAACTGCAAAAGTTTTTTTAATTTTTGTGCTGCGCATTTTCCAGTTAGGCTGGATATAGAGATAAAATTCCTGATTTCTTATTTTTAACAACCATATGGCAACAATAAGCAATACAATTGAAATCTTAATGCTTAATTTCCCCCCCCCCCCCCAAAGCCACTTACAGGAGACGACAGACCAGTACCATGCTCTTAGTAGTTGCACAAGAAATATTATATGCGCATTCTTTAATAACATGTATCACTATATATGACAATATATACACGTACTCCACACAAACAATACTGTGGCAATCTTTCATAACAACTTTAAGTAGAAAACCGATGAAATTTAATGCAGTTGGTGAATATTTCAAAAAAGCCTACATTCGATTATCCTCTTTTATTTGTTACTTAACTTAGTCTCAATGCCATAAAATATCTTTTGGAACTGTTATTGATAATGACGCATTGTCCTTACGCATACAATTTATTCCACCAAATTAGAGTAAATAAAAATAATTTTGAATAATTTTATCAGATTCACCTTTGAAAAGAAATGAATGGGGTTTTAGGCCACATTTGTGTACATATAAACCAAACCGGGCCAGGAGAACCTCATAAGGAGGATGGTGTGATGAATTAGATGACACTGCCCTCCAGACACAGAAGTCGAAATTCGGGCCCTAGCGGTCTGAGGTCACGGATGTTCCCCACAATATAAATCTTGGATTTTACCCACAATGCAATGGCTTAAGACATTTCTTACCACACCATTAAGTCAGGCATATCGGAAAACCCTATACTAGACACCAAAATCATGCATCTGCTCCTATTCGGTGGAAGCTATATCAATTTGATTTTTGACCTTGGAAAAATGACAGCCATCTTGGATGTTTTACCCACAATGCAATGTCCAAAGTATTTTCTGGCGACTTCATTAAGTCGGGCATAGGCCTACCTGAAAACCCCATAGGATAGACTACCCCAAAATCGTGAATCGGATTTTGTTATGTCGAAAGTAATACTAATTTAATGTTTTACCCCATCTTTTTTATTGCAAAAAAATAGAATTAGTCTTTGAACCACCCTTATTTTTACCATGGACCTTTTTTAAATGTTTAGGAAAGCCCCTGATCGAGCTATGAGTTCTAATTATTTGTGTGCTTAATTGAAGAAAATGGAGTCCAAATCCTTGTAGTTACCACAGGCAATGTAACATCGTCAGAATCAAGCTTATGCGAGCGTTATTTTTTAATCAGAGGGTACCTCACTTTAAACAGATTTTTTGAAAAAACTGAAGAGCAGAATCTAGTAAGAAGTATTTTCTGTACACATTTTTTACATTAGGAACAAACCTTGAACCTTTTGGCCTTTATGCATCAATGAATTCGACTCATCTCTTGGAGTATTATTTCTTTGAAACTTGAATGCAAAGGAAATGCGTGATAGAATCATCTTATCCCTGTCCGCCATTTAGTTGCTATTTAAATTCAAAACAACAAAACAGTTTTTCGCTCTGGTGGCGATGGGTGTAGACAGACAATTCGTCTCTGCGTAAATTTAAAGACGGACACCTGCATGTGTTAAACGCATGTGATATAAAATAATCATATAAACTTTAAAAATCATGACTTAATTTATTGTAAAACACATCGCTTTACTCGAGAATAATAATAAGAATCAAAATGTATTCAATACAAATGTTTTATCGGTATTTAAACAGCCGAAGATGTCTTTGGACAATTCATTTTTAATCACATCACAAACAGGAAGTTAAAAAAATTTCGACTTAAAAAAGTAGAGCTCTGAATGAGGGGAGCATAGAGTCTACATTTTCCAGTTTTTCTATTGCAGGCTAGTCGGCATGATTTTGGTCTGTGACATTTTTAAACTCAATGTGATTTAACCGCATTGGACATACAGGTCTATTTGAAATTAAATAATAATATTTAAAAGGTGTATAGTAAGAAAAACACATAATCATTTGAAGATTAACATAATGCGAATAATGTAATGACTTATGTAAGATAAAAATCCTGTCGCCCAAAATAAACCAAGCGCAGCCTGCTGTGGGCGACTATAGTTGCAGAGTAAATTCTTGAAAAAAAAACATCTTTTTTTCACTTTCGTTTTGTGGCGTCTTTCTATTTGCGCTTTAAAGATACCTAACTGACTGATTTTGTAATATAATGGCTTTTAGTATCAGTTGTTCATCAGATGTTTTTTTGGAGAAAAAACGTGCCAGATAATTACTTAGTGGGAAACGCAAATTTTATGCAGCAGTGTAAGGGTTGGACCAAAATCGGATCCAATATCGATGATGATAATCTTCAGCTATGGGCTACCCACATTCACATTGAAACAGGATCGCATGATTTTCGCTGATTTCTCAGTCAATTCTTAATAGATTTTCATGATCTTTTTCTAAACACTGTTTTTTTCAAAGAATTATAACTATGCAGTCTAGTCTCAAAATAGGGTTCCTCTGGGTAACTCCATTCATCCCACATGAGAGATCTAATGTCAAACACGCTATTGCCGGTTATTTAAGGCTACCACGGCCTACATCAGCGCCAGCACTGATGCGGGTGTTGCATTGGCTCCTCTGTTGAGCGTAGGAACCAGGGTACGCCACTGGCAACTCGCCCCAAGAATATAGCCAGATACGAGGAGGCTGCAGCTGCCCTTGGATGATTGCTGTAGACTAGTGCTTCGTACAATGCCGTACACAGCATCCAACAGACGGAACAGATCCTTAATGACCCTCCCCGGATGGGGGCGAAAAGTACTACTACTAGCAATCATCCAAGTACCCCCCCCCCCCCCAAAAAAAAAAAAAAAAATTAGGGTGTCCAAATGTGAAATCCAAAGATTTGTGTTTAGTCCAATTCGCATATCCAGTATTACATCAATGGTTGGAAAATGCTCTTTTACAACAGAATACTTTGGGAAGTGTCATTGGCATTTATGACGTAGCACTGGATGTTTATTCCATACAGCAAAAATAAAATCCCGTAGCCCTTCTACAATGCAACAATCTGAAACCAGCCATTCGAGTAAATATTTCTATCTCTGTGCATATAAATTCTGGGCGGGGGCCCTAGGGTAGTGGTTAGCACCGCTGCCTTTCACGCCAGAGTTCGTGGTTCGGTTCCCGGTCTCGGCGGTTAAAGAAACAAAAAATGTTTCTTCCCCATCCACGTGTGAAAGTCAATATTGTGGGGAGCCTCCGTGACCGAGAGGTAGCGTGCTCGGCCTCAGACCGCCAGGGCTCGAATTTCGAATCCTGTGTCTGGAGGACAGTGTCATCTCAATCATCTCACCATCCTCAGAAAGTTCTCCTGGCCCAGTTTAGCCTATATGTGCACAAAGGTGGCCTAAAGCCCGATTCATTTCATTTTCATTTGCATATAAATTCTGGGCAAAGATGCGACTTCTATTAGCACTGCTGCTAAGGTGACACTAAAAAAACCCGTCACGTTGGCAAAACACACTTAGCTTAAAAATCTATACTTGCTTAAGCACAAATATATTCTTCTAGTCTAGTCTAGTTATCAACGAAAGGCTTATTGAGCAACATATAAAGTTAATTGAAAGGATCAGAACAAAACCAAGGCTAAGGCATTTTTCTTTTTTTTCAGATGTTTGAATTTGGGCTACCATAGGACAAAAATAGTTAACTTAGCATTACTTTTGTCCAGAAGAAAATGGCCGCTTTGTCATCAAAATGTATTATTTTCATGATATGTTATGGGAGACACACATTTTTTTTGTCCTATGGTACCCCATAGTCAAATTTCTGAAAAATTGACTTAGCCTTGGTTTTGTTCTGACCCCTTCAATTCATGTTTTTAGTAATGGTTGCACTGATTTCCATACGATTTTTTTTTCTGCAACGCACCAGACCACTTAAAGTGGTTTAAATACTCTCTTCATCGACCCTAAAACATGGGTGTAGAACCCTGTGTGTGCCGTGTTCTGTGATATTGAATGAGCTATAAATAGGTTTACATACATTTTTCGGTAATAGCGGCGCTAATTTGCAAACACACATTTTTTTTTTAAACACAACAGATCACTCTAAAGATGGGTTTATTTTCTTCTTTGACCCTCAAAACATGGATGTTGACACCCTTATTGTGCCGCTATCTGCGATATTAACAGAGATACAACTACTTATACATTTTTCGGTGATGGCGACTCTAATTAGAATAGCCTACTAATATTTTTTAGCACATCAGATCACTCTAAAAATTTGTTTATTGCCTTCTTTGTCCCTCGATACATGGGTGTAGACACCATCATTGTGACGTTATCTATGGTATTGACCGAGCTACAATTAAATATACAATTTTCAGTAATGGCGGCACAAATTAGCATACACATGGTACGTGGGACATTTTCTCAGCTTGTTAACATTGCTATTCATTTTCTACATGGTTTCTACAAGCTAGTTGGTTATATAATTAACCGCCCTTTTTTCTTCAAATCCTGGATCCACCACTGATCCTCCACAACATTTTTGTTGGCGAGTATTATGCCTAAATATATGAGCCTACAATGTGTTCAATCTACAGATAAATTGTTGTTACATCAATATGCCCGCCGTCAGATTAACTTGTATCGTATGTTTTTCGCCGATTTCACAGTCAATTCTCGACCGATTTTCAAGGACTATTTTCGTGTCACCTGGCGACTACCGTGAATTTTTGATCGGAAAATATTGTATAGCTAAAAAGTTAGACCATCTGGCATGTAATGCAATTCAGGGCTAAAAAACAAACTTTAATTTAACCAGTTTAATGGGTTTATAGAGGGACGTCGTAATTACAAATTTATTTACTACATGTCCAATGGTCTAACTTTTGAATTATATAATATTGTTTAATGAAAATTGCACGGCAGTCGCCGCGTGACTCTAAAATAGTCCTTGCAAAAGTTCATCAAAATCAGTTGATAATTGACTGAGAAATCGGCGAAAAACATGCGATACAAGTAATCTGACGGCGGTTATATAAACCTACACCAGGGTTAATAATGTAATATGTTTATTGTAATATTAATGTGGATCGCTGAAACAGAAGACAAACTCATGGATGCCGACGCAAGTGGTCAAGGGAAGTGGTCAACGATATGATAAAAGCGGGTGTAATCTAGAATTCAAAATCACCATGGGCGGCTCCAGTCACATTGACCGCCAAAAAGATGAATCATACCTAGATCTTCTGCATCAACCACTGTAAGCTTATTGCAGCCACGGTATAAGACTCAAACTCCTACTGCCTACCAAGTTGTTTTCGACTTTAGATCTCCAAAGTGGATACTGGCAGATTCCAGTAGCACCAGAGTATCATAAAAAACAACCTTCACTTGCCATAGCGGCCTATTTGAGTTCAAACGAATGCCGTATGAACTGGCCAACGCATCAGCCTCTACCAACGCACCATGGACAGGGGCTACATAGACTGATCAGTGTTGCTTTGTCTTTATTGATGATATAGAAATGCTGTTGAGCACATTTACCACCTCAGGCTCGTCTCGGAAAGGCTAAGTGAAGCTGGCATGAAAATAAAACCAGATGATTGTAAACAGAAAAGCATGACATATTCATCATAATCTGAGGATTCAGAACATAGCCTGGCAGGAGGTGTAATCCAATACATATATTATATTTACAGTATACTTGTCTCCTCACTTCACGCGGTGGATGCCTATATACGACATATACGTGCTGAATTTCATTGTATTTTATTTTTATTATATTATATTTTGTTATTGTAATTTGTGATTGTTATTTAGAGCTATGCATTCATCTATAGTCATATTAACTGTTGCATTCATACCACCCTGCAAGCGGATCAAATTATGTTTCCCTTAAAAAAATGGATCTTCTATCCAAATTCGTCGGCCATCTTGGATTTTAGGGTAAGAAATGTGTTTTAATACCAAATTAATGTCAGAAATGGATTCGTTGTGGTCGAATTAGCCAAAAAAGTGTATTTATTCATATTTGTAGCTTTTATATGTTAAAAGTTATTTTTTTCATAATGGCGCAGGCGGCCATTTTGGATTTACGCCTCTAGAAAAAAATGCCGTGATTTTTGCGAGGGACACTGGGGCTGAATATTTTTTAAAAGGTTCAAAGAAGTCAAATCAATCATCAAAACATCTTAGCCAGAAAGTGGTTATGAAAGTTAGGTTTTTCACCCTACTACGACGGTCAGTGATCATTCGGCATGCGACAGACAAACATCGGCAAAGCGTCGGGGCGTAATGGTGACGTCTTGACGACGTCCGCCAGTGGTGACGATGTCTTGAGGTCTCACCACACAAATTCATTCGCGCATATCAGCATAAAGTCTAAGAAGAAGAAAGTTAGTCTCTTTTTAAAATGATATATAGGGTTATTTACATTTCCCCATTTTAGGAGTGCTGGGAGGCCTGAGTGTATAGGTCATAATACATGTACAGTACTGATATTCCAAAGTTGAACACCCCAGCGACCCGGGGTGTACCCCTTAGAATACATCGGGTTACCCCGTGTTAAAACCCGTAGTCCGGGAGCTCAGGGGTCAAAAATGTCCCGAGCGGGGCCAAAAGGTTTGAAGGTTGTATCTAACTGGAAAGTTTGCGCTAAATCCGAAATCAACGTCTTACATGCCGTACCCGGGATGTTTTCCAAATAAGATGTCATTGTTGTCATGGTAACAATTTAGCAGAAAACTAAAATATTACTTTCTAGTAACAGGTGTAATGAATGTGATGTGTAACCAATGTCCTGGTTAGTATCTTTGGTGAATAACATAAAATTATACTTCAAAAGTGTTTGTTTTCTTACTTCATGTAAAATTTCACTCGAATTATTTTTGTTACCATGGTTACAACCATTTTTTATTACCTGCATAAATGTATCATATATGAATTTCAATGAATAATTTTAAAAACTTTGCTTTCTTTAATTTATTCTTCTATGATAAATGACATTTCATGAATTGTCGCGCATATTATGCCGATGTTACTTACGTCATAAATATCATTATCAGTTCAGTGAAATGCAACGTCATAGAACGTCATTTCTTGCGACGTTCGAAAATGCCACCATTAAGAGAAATACGTTTTTAGACAATATCTCGTATAATACTCATCGTATCGTACTGAGTAATATATGTAATCCCACATTTTCGTGGTCAAGGAATACGATGAAGGCAGTCTCAATGACATAAATAGCATAGATAATGGCATTTATAAAAAAAATGAGAAAAATCTGTGGCTTTTTAAACATTTTTCTGTGCAGTATGATTTAATCGGCCTTTGTTCCCTTATTCACAGCTAGGCTGAACTGAGACAGATGAGTCGTCATTAATAAGACGTTATCATGCAAACTGATGAAGATAATTGAGAATTTACAGATATTTTAAAGTATTGTAAAAAAGAACAAATGACAGGAATAATTCACCCGACCTAACTTCGAAAAACACATTTGTTGAAATGTAAATATCATGTGAATATTTGTTTCGAGCATATTTTTCAGTTGGTAAATTGCATTATCTACACCTTTCAATGACGCTGAATAATTTATTATAATTATATAGAGACAGACAAGAAGTCATTTAAGAATTACACGATGCAAATAATAATATCGACAGTAACTAAATAAAAGCACTTGTATGTCTTAAGATGTAGATCTTAACATCGACAGTTACATATGAATAACATTATAATAATTATATAATGCCATTGTGACGCCAGGGTAGCTCATTGGTAGTGTAGTTGACTCAATTACCCGGGGTAGCGTGCTCGATTCCTGCTGGGGTCGTTATCTTTGGTGCTCACATAAACAGTGACCCGAACTATACCTGATTAGCGCCGCATCAAAAAAGTAAACAAAATAAATAATTGATATGACCAATATGCCAAAGTTGACATGTAAATGGTCAATAAAACTGTTTTTATGTCAATGCAAGTATTAACTGTCGCTGTAATATCATCTTATGAATATGCCTAGTAACAACGCGAAATCCTGACATCAGATTAAGATGTTATTTTTTTATAAACCTATCTCAATATCATGATATTTTTTATTTCTTCCAAGATTCAGGCTATTTATTTCATCCATCACGACATCATGATAAGATGGTTGTAATTGTCAGAGACTCAGATCTAACTTTTGGGTCCGTACATCTGGCCTTATGTAAGATTTTGTATTGTGAGAATATACCAACTTTCACCAAACCACAGCTAATACTAAATATGCTATGGATGTTCTCCTAAATCTTTACAAGAAATGAAACAGAAACTATACTAAGTGCAATGGCTTATATTACCAAACTATACAACGTTTCCGTAAAATCCACCAAAATGCTGAGATTTAGAGGGTAGAGTTACGTTTGTGGTTGCTGTTCTATTTCACCAATCTACAAAAGGAAATTCAAGTTATTTTACAATGATATACCGGTATTGAATGTTGCAATGGAGTAAACAGTCATCTCTCCACATACATTGAAATATAATTTTTATTACAAAATAATCGGAACCAGACACAAAACAAACAAGTCGACATGGTCAATGAAAATCTCCATGTGGCTTATGTTTTCCGGACCCAGATATGTATTTGTTTAACACTCAGTGGTATTTCGATTTATGAATGTTGTATATACATGTATTTTTAGATGTAAGCCTTTTAGAACATGTATGTATTTAGCCTGAAACATTGATCTTTGCTCGGCATTCAAGTGTACGATTTGTTAACCACTTGTTTTTACATACATGGGTGTGCTTAATTTGAATCGATCGAAGAACGTTCTACATTTAGTGTCCTTCGCCTTCAAACTGGCAAAACAAAAAATGACCACTTTGACTACTTTTTTTCTTACAAATAAATGCTAAATTTCTGGTTTCTGCATGATTTGGATTTGCGAAATTTATGTCTCATGTTTTTAGCTCAAAATGACCTACATTTGACCTTTAAATTCATTATGGTTACCACCAGCGTTTTTCATGCATCTAATCTATAATATGATAAAAATGGTTACCACCAGCGTTTTGTATGCATCTAAACGATAATATAATAAAAAACACTTTTTAATGGAAATCTAGAAAATAGACTATGTAATAGGCCTACGATTAGCTTACAAGGCATTCGAAACTTGGTTTAATTACATTATATTCTAACATTTGCTCAGTATTTAGAATGACGTCATGATTTTAATGGTAATAAGGAAAATGACGGCCATCTTGGATTTCACGATACAATAATAAATATCAGAAATGAGTCTTTCGGCCCCCAAATCATGAAAAAATCATAAATTAGGCATTGTCGTGCGACAAACCAAAAAAAGGTTGTCATTTAGGCCTATATCTAGATAACTATTTCATTTTTCGTTCATTAGATGGTGAATGTCGCGGTCATTTTGACTTTTTTCAAATTTAATCGTCAGTAATTATAAAATTCTTACCACAAATAATTAATTTATCGTCAACATGTTTAGCGGTATAATTATAGTAGCAGTAAATATAAAAAACGGCAGACCTATTGAATTTGAAGGTAGTCAGTTCTTTCTAAAAACGGTTTACCAACGTCATAATGGTCTACTAACCGTTACTGCGGTCTACCACCAGGCTACTAATCCGTTATATCGGTATACTAATTTATTATAACAGTCTAGTATTTTTAAATACCACACCGTTATAATGAGATAGTAGACCGTAATAACGGAATAGACAGTTATAACGGATTAATAGACCGTTATAACGGCATAGTAGACCGTTATAACGAAATACTACACCATTTTAATTGATTAGTAGACCGTTAAAACCAATACTAGATCGTTATAACGAAATAGTGGACCGTTATAATGGATTAGTATACCGTTAGTACGAAAAACTAAACCGCTATGGCGATATACTAGACCCGTATAACATGTATAACAGAATAGTAGACCGTTTAACGGAATAGTAGCTGAAACGGATTATTAGACTGTTATAAGGGAATAATAGGCCGCTATAGCGAAATATTAGACCGTTATAACGGAATGCCAGACGTATAAAACGAAATGATGGACCGTTATAACTGAATAGTTGACTGCTATAGCAGATTAGTTGAGCGTTATTATGAAATAGTAGTCTATAACAACGGAATATTAGACCGGTGTTACAGATTAGTAGACCGTTATATTGGAATAGTATACCATTATAGCGAAATAATTGACCTTTGTAGCGAACTATTAGACCGCATTAACGGAATAGTAGACCGTTATAACGGAATAGTAGACCGGTGAAATGGATCGGTATACTGTTAAAACCAAATAATAGACCGTAATAACGAAATACTAGACCTTTATAGCAAAATATTAGACCATTGTAGCGGATTAGTAGACCGCTATAATGGATTAGAATACCGTTATATAACGAAATATTAGACTGTTATAACGAAATACTGCACCGCTATGGCGAAATACTAGACCGCTATGGCGAAATACTAGACCTGTATAACGGGATTGTAGACCGCTATAACAGAATAGTAGAACGCTAAAACGGATTATTAGACCGTTATAGGTGAAAATTGGCCGTTATAGCGAAATATTATACCGTTATAATGTAATGCTAGACCGCTAAAAAGAAATAATAAACCGTTATAACAGAATAGCTGACCGTTATAGCAGATTAATTTACCGTTATAACGAACTAGTAGTCCATAATAACGGATTTGTAGACCGTTATATCGGAATAATTGACCATTATAGCCAAATATTAGATCTTTATAGCGAAATATTAGACAGCTGTAACGGAACAGTAGACCGTTATAACGGACTAGTAAACCGAACCTAATAACAAAATGCTAGACGTTATAAGGTAATACTAGACCGTTATAAATGAATAGTAGACCGTTATAACGGGATAGTATACCGTTAAAACAGATTAGTATACCGTCATAACAAAATTCTAGCCCTTTATAGCGTAATACTAGACCGTTATGAGGAAATACTAGAATAGTAGACCGTTATAACGAAATAGTAGACTGTTATAGCGAAACACTGGACCATTAAAACGAACTACTAGACCGTTATAACGAAATAGTAGACCGTTATAACGGAATAGTTGACTGCTATAACGAAATAGTAGACTGTTATAGCGGAATGCTAGACCGTTATAACGGAATAGCAGACCGTCATAGCGATATACTAGACCGTGATAACTGATGGGAGTACGTTATAACAGAATACTAGACCGCTATAACGGGACAGCAGACCCTTATAACGGATCAGTAGACCGTTATAACGAAATACTAGACCGTTATATAGTTAAACAGTAAACCGTTATAATGGTTTAGTAGACCGTTATAGCGAAATTGTACCGCGCTATAACAAAATACTATACCGCTACAACGGATTTGTGGACCGCTATAGCAAAAAAGTAGACCATAATAACGAAATACTATCCTGCTATAGCGGATTAGTAGACCGTCATAACAGATTAGTAGACCGTTATAACAGAGTATAAAACAATATTCATGTCATAAATGCACTTCCGTATACATTGCATGTGTCGGTTGGTTAAATAGAACAGCAATGACAGATGTTTACGTAATCCAAATAACATCTAATTCAAGACAGGTTTGGGGGTGACCCCATAAAAGCGGTCAAAATAAATAAAAACTGATACTACCATTTTAGTTTGCCTTATTAGTTATTCCATGTTTAGTTTTACCTTTAGCTATATATACGCACTGTACCTCTATTAATAAGGCATATACAATACACAAACGTATCTCAGACAGGAAGTGTGGAAGCCGAATATCTTAATTCGTTCGGTTACAACCCCCTGTCCCTCTCCTGCTTCAATGACTTCGTTTGGTCTCAAAACCCAAATTATGTCAGCTATCAACAGGGTTTCCTGGATGCCCTATTTGGGGGGGGGGGGGGTTAGCCTCCACCCCAAAGTTTGGTTACTCCCCCCCCCCCCCCCAAAAAAAAGTGCAGGCATTTAACTGTCCTCGTGTTTTCTTCCTCCCTAACTTTAACAAATCCTCCCCAAACCTTTTAAGCCTACAGGAAACCCTGGTCAAAACAATGGACAAAGTCAGCAGAAACTCAACCCAAGTGTGGTATTCTATTTTTATGATAATAACAAAAATATTGCGGATAATGATTACGTAATCACGTTATGAGACACTGCGCTACTGTTAATTGTGGTATACTATATCGAGAATGAATTTATACTAGATATTGTGTTTAGTCAGTAAATTTGACAACTTGCATCACAAAAGGGAGATTTATTATTTATTACAAGTAATAAATAGACCAGCTGCGCCCTATAAAGTGCGTAAATTACTCATTTTTTTCTAAAAATGCAATGCTGAATTATTTTGGGAGTACAATTACGATCATATTGTTTGAACTTACGCACACACGTTTATTTTGTTGTATATATTTACATGTAAATATTTACAAATATTTAGATTTATAATAATCATAGTTGTTTTAGATAAGATGTTAATTGTTTTTGTTGGCAGTTCACACTTTCAACCCATATTAATATTTTGAACAGTGAAATATTCTGAGATATTTTAGTGTACTCGAAATATAGTCGGTTTACACATCGTTTCCAAAATGAAGGGCGAATACTCAATGAGACTCAAAGGTTGTCTGCAGCACCGAGTCTATATGGGCAAATGCGCCGGGATTGTCAGAATCATGTTTTCTGAAGAATATTCGCCCGCGAGAGTTGTATTATCAGAATCCTTGACCATGAAAACATACTATTAGACATATTAGTCAATACGATTCGACCATTTTTAAGAAAGATATGAAAGAAAGTCTGTTTTCCAATAATGGCGGCATTTTTGTACGCCACAGAAAAGACGTCATAATGTGACGCTGCTGGCTAGCGTTATCAATTATAACGTTGCAAATTTGTCGATGTAATATATATTTGATAATATATGCATTTTCGGTGTGTTTGGTATCAGAAACAACTAAAAAAAATGCTGTTCTTATAATTAATAATATATATGTGGAATACATACCACCTATGAAATTATGAGATCATAATAACGTATTTGTTTCCACGGCAACAGAAGAAAAACAATGTTATTATACTTTTTCTGACTAAAACTAATCTTATATATGTATAATAGATGGCGTTTACAAAAAATATGGCTTTATTATCTTAATTACACATCAACTAAAAGAATACCTGCCTCCAGTAGACGACATTTAAAATGTTTTGTGAATTTGCTACCATGGCAACAATGACGTTTTATTTTAAAAACTTCCCAGGTACGGCATGTAAGACGTTGATTTTAGAATTCAGCGCAAAATTTCCAGCTAGATACAACCTTCAAACCTTTTGGCCCCGTTCGGGACATTTTTGACCCCTGAACTCCCGGACTACCGGGCTAAGCCTAGGTTAAAAATAAGTATCACCGGTGGCATTTTATCTGGGTTAAACAAACCAACAAAATGATGCCCCGGAATAACTTGACCCGGGGCAATCTGTGGGGCAATGCCACGGGTTACTTTTAAGTGACGGATTTGACTCGAGATGTGGTCATTACCCCGGGTACGGTTCAAGCTGCATAACTGTTTTGCTTATTTTATTTAAAATATGAATTAATGCAGAATGGCTATTATGTATTGATTGGTACCAAGACATTGGTCGAGCCTCTGAATAACGGATAGACTTGTCCCTGATAGGAGGCGTAATTTGTTGTGCGTCTATCGTGCCATGCATATTGCCAGTGTGATCGGTATATTTTATAATTTTTATATATATTTTATAATTTGATTATTATAGTCCAGTCAATGTAAAACCAACGTTCATTCATTCATTCATTCATTCATTCAATTCATTCATTCATTCATTCATTCATTCATTCATTCATTCATTCATTCATTCATTCATTCATTCATTTATTCATTCATTCATTCATTCATTCATTCATTCATGCAATTATTCATTCATTCATTCATTCATTCATTCATTCATTCATTCATTCATTCATTCATTCATTCATTCATTCATTCATTCATACATTCATTATACCGTGGCATTTTTAGCAGGGCCCCGGGTCGTGCCCCGCGATGGGTTAGTTGCCACACCCCGCTTACCACGGGAAGTGCCTCGAGGTGTTCAACTTTGGACTGACAGTACTGTAAGTCTATGGGACGGGTATTATGTGTGGTGAGATGTTAAGGCCATAGTTCCAGAAAACACATTTTCGCGCCTGTGGAATGTTGTATTGCTACTAGAATATTCATTTTGTTCATTTATTATCACCAGGCAGCCAATTCAGCGAAACAATGTAATATAGACATGTTTTCAAGCGAATTTTACGAAACTAATTCTATCATGTTCAATTATGGCCCATATACCAAGCATTCGTCCATCTAGCACTGAAACAGTTCTAAGTTCTTCCACTTCCCCGCATTGATTTTCTTGTCCTTTTGTATTTATACCTTTTTTGTTTGTGTGTATAATGTTCGTACATCACTATTCTGAAGAAATAAAATCATTCACTGCCTAATTTCAAGACGAGTCTCTGAAAAAATAAACAATTCCATACAGATGTTTCATATAAATGGAAAATTATGTTGTACTATAGAAAAACAGGTCATTTCTCGAGATCTAGTAAAAAGACAGGGGAATTTCATTTTGTGTATGTGTGCCTTCTGCTCATCGGAATTGGACAAGGTTTGCTTTTTCGATTTCAGAATAGAATGTATTTTATAGATCACTTGAAAAAAATATTCCATAAACATGTTTCTTTCCCTTAAGGTCCCACCACACAAATTCATTCGCACATATCATTATAAAATTTAAGAAAGTTGGTCTCTTTATAAAAATTGTGGCTGTTTGCAGCAGCTCCTGTGGTGATTTTTACGGATATATTATTTTGATACAAACTTAAATCGATTCTGTGATGTTTTGTTGTAGCAAAAGCATCGATATTATAAAAGATAGATCTAACAGGAAGTCCTTGCGCTGGCTGTTACAAGGATCTTCTAAAAAAAAGGGCTCAATTTTTTTCCAGGTCGCCCGTGGGAGAGTGGGGCAAGAGCTTAATCTAGGCTGAAATAGCAGAAAAGCAAGCAGATTCACATACCTTTTTTATTTTGAAAGAAAACAGACGGATGACTAAAATGATCATATATAGGGTTATTTACATTTCCCCATTTTAGGAGTGCTGGGAGGCCTGAGCGTATGGGTCAATACATGTAAGTCTATGGGACGGGTATTATGTGTGGTGAGACGTTGACGGCGTCATGGCGATGTATAGAGCCTTGTGAAGAGCAAAAAAAGGTTAGAGTGATTTCACTTGCATGGAACCACAAGTGGCTGCCGAATGAGATCATGCATGAAGAAGAAATCACGGTTGCTCTATTGGCGGGTATTAAGAGAATAAATATCAAATACAGGCGCTACTGGGTTATATTAAACCATGAATCCAGAGGAGACTACTACAAAGGTAGTATGAACAGTTAATGGGAGAACTAGAGAGAGAGGCCAAGGGAGACTTTTTCATTAGCATGTGAATGCCATCTGAACTATTCCAGGACTCAGTTCAGAGATTAGCTCCACGATTGACCAAGCACTAATATACCACGATGAGAGAAACCCTCATACCTGGTCTCAAGTTGGCTGTGGCGTTGGCTAGCTACTAGCAACTCATAGAAAAGTCCTGCATATCGAGGGCTCAATATTAGAGTGCACCAAGTCAGTTTTCAGCAGATTTTCAGCTATTTCTAAAGTGTTCAGTATATATCAGAGTTAGTGCCAGACGTTTGCCAGACTAAATTGGATGAATTTCAAGAAGGAGTCATCACCATGCCCGACACAGCCAAAGGATGGAGAGAGGCCGCACAAATTGGCTTCAGATGAAATTTCCTCCATACGATATGGGGCATGGATGCAAACATGACTATAGCAATCGAGGCTCCAATAAACTTTAGAACACTGTACGCCTATCACACAAACAATTCTATAGCAATCCTCTATAACAATTGTAAATGGAAAACCGATTTCGCATAATGCAGTTCTTAAATATTTCAAAATAATATTTGTCACTTGACTTTGAATCAATGCCATAAAGTAGTTTTTACATCTGTTATTGTATGATAGTGACGCATTGCACCTACGCATAACAGTTATTCCACGAAATTAGAATAAATGAAAAATGATTTTAAATAATTATATCAGATTGACTTTTGAGCATTATTCAAGGTCAACGCACTTCAGCAGCTCGGAGATCATTTCAGAGAAATAAAACATATTTTGTTTATCTGATTAGGCCTATATATTCTTATTTTGACCTTGGGACACGCTTTCACTTTCTATGGGCTATAATATATTGCTCATGTGATCATCGGTGACCAAACCGAAATGAGATTTCCAATGCTACGGTCCCGCGAGGGCTAAAATATCTGGCGATGCACTGGCGATGACAATTACTTTTTCTGGTGGCGATGGGTGCCGATGTCGAACGTGTGGTCCCACGAGAAAACTCACACGCGATGTATTGACAAATCCTCGGGGAACCATCGGGGAAGCATCACCGATGCATCGGGGAATATTCGGAGAATAATCGGCGCCACATCGGCTAACAGATAACGATGTACTTTTAGAATCGGCAACGGTCGGTGATCCTTCGGTTTGACGATATCGTGGTGATGTCTTGACGGCGTCATTGTGATAGTATGGAGCCTTGTTGAGAGCAGAGATGGGGTAATAATAATATAAAGTAATAGTAATAGGTATAGATGGTCAAGTAATAGATAATAGTCTATTACCTTTATATCGCACAGTTTTATTTTTGCTAGAATATTCACATTAATTTCACCTATACCACCAATCGAGAAAAAAAATTGATTATAAATAATATTGATATTTTGTGAATTATTAATAAGGTCAAATGCATGATAATATACCATTTTTTTGTATTAGCTCTCTTGACTTGGCTAATATTAGAGAGTGCGTGCCAAGATCAAAACAACATATCTTTATCTCCTCTGTCAGTTGCCGGCGTTAATATGTTTGTTTATCCAGCTTAAAACTCTTCCTTTACCAATTTTGTATTTATGCGAAAACTACCTTCCTTTACCAATTTCGCATTTATGCGAATTCCACATGTGTACATGCATTAATGGAGATATTTCATTACATGCATGGTTGAAAATCGCCAACCAGAATGGTCAGTGGCATGGACGCAATGTTCTCTTGCATTTTTAATTTGTACGATGTGCGCATGCGCATAGCTATAACCTGTATGGAGCCAAAGAGCCACTTAGGGGGTCCTCCTTTAAAAAGAAGTCGGTTTCTGGGGGGTAATTTTATCAGGGGGAAGTTGGTAAAGGAAGAGAACAACACACTTTAATTACCGTTATTGGTGGTCAATGAAGCAAAATTTAAAATGTTAATGCTTAGTCCCCACAGAGCCACTCCCAGGAGACAGACGACAGACCAGCTACAGTACCATGCTCTAAGTAGTTGCACAAGAAATATTATATGCGCATTTTTTAATAACATATATCACTATATATGACAATATATGCACGTACTCCACACAAACAATACTGTGGCAATCTTCCATAATAACTGACGCGATCCACACCTCCAAGTGAGTGAAAATTATTCCGATTTGACAAAATGGAGGTCAATTATTTTCAAATCTTGCTGATTTATTTTCACATTTTATCTTTAACATGTTGAAAATGTGGTACATGATGTGGTTTTAAAAAAAACGAAAAAACAAATATACTCGGCACCGGCGGTCAAAGGGTTGAATAGAAAACCAATGCAGTTGGTGAATATTTCAAAAAAGCCTACATTCGATCATCCTCTTTTATTTATCACTTAAATTAGAATCAGTGCCATAAAAAAGCTTTTGCAATTGTTATTGATAATGACACTTTGTCCTTACAGTGTACGCATACAATTTATTCAATGAAATTAGAATAAAATAAAAATAATTTTAAATAATTATATCAAATTCAATTTTGAAATGAAATAAATGGGGTTTTATGCCACCTTTGTGTACATATAGGCTAAATCGGGCCAGAAGAACCTCATGAGGAGGATGGTGAGATGAACGACACTGCCCTCAAGACACAAGATTTGAAATTTGCGCCCTGGCGGTCAGAGGTCGAGCGCGCTGCATGTATCTCTCGGTCACGGAGGCTCCCCGCAATATTAAAGATTCCCCTTTGAGCATTACTCAAGGTCATAGAACGTAAGGGGATCATTAATTTTGCTTATTCGATTATCTATTCTTATATTGACTTTGGGATCAGGCAGGATGTAAATTTCTTATAGGTGTTATAAATTATCTTGTTGATTCCTGATTGCAATCACACACAACATTCCACGCTTTCACTTTCAATGGGTTATAAAAGTGCTTATGAGATCATCGGTGACCAATCAGAAAGAAGATTTATAATGCTCAGCGAAACATCGCCGTAGCACCGCCGATGTTTCGCCGAACAGCTCGGGAACATCGGCGAGCATCGGCGATGTATCGGCGATGGATCACCAAACCATCGGCGATATTACCATATCGAATATGCATCGCCGATGTTTACACGAGCATCGACGATGTGTCGCCGATGTGTCGCCCATATATCTGAGATATTTTAAAAATTGGTGTACATCGCCGAATGTTCGCCGACTGCTCGGCGCTGTTCGGCGATATATCGCCGATGGTATTTGGCGTCAAAACATCAGGAAAAAATGTCAATGCATGCATTGAAATTTTCTCGATGTCCCGATTCTTTGGCGAAGAATTGCGATTACTCGCGTACGTCGCCGATCATTCGCCGAACCACTGGTGCATGGTGGTTTTGCCCTGTCGATGCCCAAATTTGTGCATCGCGAGAGCATCAGGAGGCTTGAAAAGCCTCGTGGGACCGTAACATAACGCTCAGCGAAGCATCGCCGTAGCACCTTCGATGCTTTGCAGAGCAGTTCGGGAACATCGGCGAGCATCGGCGATGGAACACCAAACCATCGGCGATATCATCGCATCAAATATAGACCTACATCGCCGATGTTTACATGAGCATGTTGAGAACATCGCCGATGTGTCGCCGATGTGTCTGGGACATTTTGAACCTTGTGTACCTCGTCGAATGTTCACCGACTGCCTAACGCTGTTCGGCAATATATCGCCGATGGTTCTTGGCGTCAAGACATCGGGAGAAAATTTCAATGCATGCATGCAGTCGATGTCCCGATGCCTTGGCGAAGCATGGCGATTACTCGCGTACGTCACCGATCATTCGCAAAACCATTAGTGTATGGTGGCGCTGCCCCGGCGATTCCCAAATTTGAGCATCGCGAGAGCATCGGGATGGTTAAAAAGCCCCGTGGAACTGTAGCATAATCGTCAAGGCTTTGACATTTTGTATTGCACTATATATAGTAGTGCACTATGTATTGTATTTACACTTCCACAGTAATTCTACAAACGTCGTCACCTAATAATACTCAAGAAATTTATCACATTAATAAACTTGACGACTTGTTATAAAGTATAAGCCCTATTATGAAATACAATCTAAACGCACTATAGTTTATAGTGCTGCTCTCTTCACTTGACCTTTAAAGCGCTGAATTATTTTTGTATACACCATGGAGACCGAAGGGTTTTTTTCAGTTCAAAATCATCAGAAATGTCTTAATTAGCTATTTCTGATTCATGTCAATATCTATATTATGGGTCTACGACCTTTCTAAATATTTTAACTCTTACAGGGCCGGGATTGCATTTAATTCTGAAGTCTAGAAACGTCGTATTCAGACGTCTAAAGTCGATCCCCGCACTGTAAGGGTTAACGTTATTTTTATATCTAATGTATATATCAAGGCATACATAAAATAGCATATTTTAATCAATTATTTATTTAAGAATCCGTGTACCTTAAATAATTTGATTTTTCCATGGCGCTCATTTTAGTTTATCACAGTATCGGCGAAATGTTCACGGCACTATTTACAAGCTAACGTGTTTTTTCAACGTAAATCTTTAGACATAAACAAGTTCTACTTACAAAACATGTGCATGTTTACGTTTAATTCTTTTAATAACTTATTATACTATTTAGAGACTAAATCAAAGCGTACATAAAATAACAAATTTCAGTTCATTATTCACTCCATTGCATTTATTAAAACTGAAAACCAAAGTACTCAGTACTTTCCGAGTACTTTTCGAAGTACTTGTACTCAAGTACTTTTGAAAATCCAGTACTTGTACTCAAATACATAATATGTTGAGTACTCGCCCACCGCCTGTCTATTGGTGAGGATTACTGAGTAGCCTATTGCAAATAATCATATGATCACACAAACACAGCCTTCAAATCTCATTTTATTGCTACTTCAAAATAACTTCTCAAATAATGTAAGTTGATGTGGATGTCTAGGTCATAATAATCATCATCACACATTATCACCACACTCGTTATATATTAATTATGATCACACAGCCATAGTAGCCATTTTTTGAGAAGTTAAATTTTAAGTGAACCCCATCAAAATAATGGTATTAACTGAGTAAATAATTTGTGAACTAATTGTCTATTATTCCCTTATTCTAATCACTTCACTTTGTTGTCACTGATAAGTTTAATGTATACTTTCTGATTATTGCAACAATATGGCTTATTTGTTAAGAAAAATAATGGTTCATATACATACATTATTCTGTATTTGTTCTCCGATCCATAATAAAAATATAGAAAACTATTGGAATAGTAAGCATATAGCTGCTCATATTTAGGCAGCTCTAATAATTAACTCTACTAAGATTTACACTCACATTGATTTATTTGAGTAAACAAAGACAATGTAAAAAGAGGGGGACTTATAATAGAAATATGCTCAGTAGATTCAAACTAAGACCGAAGGTCGCTTTTGTGTGAGTTATTGTACAACAAGAATAGTAATATTGCGTTACAAGAAACCATAAATGCATGATAATACAGTAGTGTACATTTCTAGATAAACATGACACAAAACCTCACATTCTAAATATCTTAATTGAAAGAAAGGGAAATATGTGTAGACTTACATATAATTTATGAAGATATTACACCAATATTAGATATTTGTAGGAATACAATATCGGAGAAGAAAAGAATCATTTCTATTCGCGTTTGCATGGCAATCTAGGGACACGTGGATGAGTTCCATTCGCATCTTTTCATAGCGCTGTCCCACACCAAACCTTTAGGACAAACTTGACCATCATACATGTTACCATTACTACAAATAACATACATCTCACATCCTTTACACGATTGGAAGTAGCCATTACGTCTGCCACATTTCTTCTTGCATTTTTTTGGCTTCACCGCCTTTGTAGTGGTAGTGTTACTGGTGGTTGTAGTAGTCGCTTGCTCTTGCTCGGTAGTTTCCAAAGCTTCCATTGGTTTGGTGGTGATGTCATGGAACGTTGCCTCTGTGGTTTCAGCCGTTGTTTCCACTCCTTCCATTGATTTTGTGGTCACGTCATGAACCGTCGCCTCTGTGGTCTCAGCGAGGTTTCCAGCCGTTGTTCCCACTGCTTTCATTGCCTTAGTGGTGACGTCAATGTTTGTGTTTACCGGGGGGAAAGTGTCGCTTCCACCTATTAATGGAAATACAAAATCTGATCGATAGACGAATATTTATCTGGATGGCCCATGGCGAAATTTGATTTTTTTTTCAGCGTCTTACAAGAAAATAGCGAACGAGTCAAATAAATATGACTTGGCCCTTAACCCTATCAGCGCAGGGACCGTCTTTATACGTCAGAGCTTGACATATAAAGGCGATCCCCGCATTTATAAACGAGTTGAAATATTTATAATGACTGTGGACCCATAACGTAGGTATACAAATGGAACAGAAAAAATTAACTAAGAGATTTATAATAGTTTCAAATTGAAAAAAACACTTTTCGTTTCAATGGTTTAAACACACTTAATTCAGCGTTAAAAGGGTTAATGTGCTAATCGCGTATATAGCCGTTTTATGCATTTTGTTTGCCATTTTTGAAGTAATTTTGAAGTAGAAATTTGCGAAACTAGCTTATAGTTTTATTCAAACTGTACAAATATAATAATTGATGGTTACCCACTTGAACTTGTGGAGCGCGGTAGCGAAACAGGGCCCGTATTCTCGTACAAGTTACGATAAATCGTAGGCTTCTGATTGGTCTAGATGGTCATCTCGACCAATCAGAAGCCTACGATTTATCGTAACTTGTACGAGAATACGGTTCCAGAACTTCAATTTATATTACATAATGTAGGGCTTTACGGGTCAATTGACACACTGCCCTCCAATCCAATGAAAATAAACAAATTATGACTCTTACAACGCTGAATTAATTTTGTAAAAATCATGGAGACCAAAGCGTTTTAATCAATGCGAAATCATCATAAATGTCTTAGTCAGCTCTTTCTGATTTATTTGAATACGTATGTTATGAGTCTACGGCCATTAGAAATATGTTCACTCAGTCTACAGACATCAGATTCCCTAAAGATACATTAAAATATTTATTTACATATTTTAATGTTTATGATATATTTTATATCACTGATATCTTACTTGAAACAGCCATCGAATATCCTCCTTGCTGTACATGCGAGAGACCCTTGTATATCACAGTAGCCACTCTGAAGCTGTAGCTTCTGTTCTGTAGATCTAGATCAGTAAACGTATACTGATTGTCCTTAATTCCCTCCACAGGCTGGATAGATTGCCAGTTATCATCGGTGTACTCAATGACATAGGTGGTAAAGCGAGGGGTACCCGTAAAACGATCCCAGAACAGTTCGATGAGTGTTTCTGTCGCATTTGCAATTGAAAATCCAGTAGGGACTGTCGGCTCTTCAAGGAAACAAACACATAATTATATACATTGTTCGTTGGAAATAACAAAAATACTAACATACTCATAGTTTGTTCATTAGAGATCTAAATTCCTGCTTTTCGACGAAACAATACACGTAGTTATACATTGTTCGTTTGAAATTAAAAAAGAAAAATCTGCTCTTCAAAGAAATTACACAAACAATAACACAATATTTGTTAAGAATAAAAAAGACAAATCTGCTCTCTCAGGAAACAATGCACATACCTATACAATGATCGTTGGAAAGAAAAAAATGACAAATCTGCTCTTCGAGGAATCAATGCACATACACCGCCAGCAAAAAAAAGGATCCACCACACGCATATAATGCACATTGCTGTTTAAAATAGTCTGTGCACAATTTTAATTAACTCTGTTAAATGAATCAATTCGCCTAAAATTAGGCAACAGCATAAAACTGGTATCAGTTAATTCAACAAACTCGATGTGGCTTGATTTGATGTCTATTGTTATTATTCGGGCAGCGTTGATCATTGAGAAGTATTTTCAATTCTCCCAACACATATGTCTAATCACCTCTTTTCACTATATTTAAAAAAAAATTGGATTAAAGGCCCTGATAATTTTGCACATAATATCAAAATGTATATCTCTGAAAGCTTAATTGATCAATACAGGAAACTATGATTTTTTTTTGATTGAGTGACCATTTATGAGAACACTACCGAAAAGTATTAGAAGCACAGCACAGTGATTTCATTGTCGAGGTGGATCCATACTTTTAGAGGGTGGTGTACTTATACATTGTTCGTTGGAAAAAAAAGCTCTTTGAAGAAACAATGCACATAATTATACATTGTTTGTTGATCAAAAAGGAAATATTATTTTGCACACCTTCATACATTGTTCGTTGGAGATTAAATAGGAAATAACTTTTCAAAGGAACAATGCACATACCTATACATTGTTCGTTAGAAAAAAACAGATCTACTCTTTGAGGAAACAATGCACATCCTTATACATTGTTCGCTGGAGATTGATAAGGAACTATACTTCTCAAAGGAACAATGCACATACTTATACATTGTTCATTGGAAAAAAAGACAAATCTGATATTCGAGAAAACAAAGCATATAATTATAATAATTATACATTTTTCGCAGCAAATCAAATACAAATCTGACCTTCAATGAACGATACACATTTATTGGAAATAAGAAAGACACATTTGCTCTTCAAAGAATTAATGCAGTAGAGGGCTGGGGCTCTGGTGCAGTAGTTAAAGTTGTCTGCTTAGAGTGGGCGGGTGCCCTAGGGTAGTGGTTAGCACCACTGCCTTTCACGCTAGAGTTAGGGGTTCGGTTCCCGGTCTCGGTGGTTTGAGCTTTGAAAGAAATAAAAAATGTGAGCCTCCGTGACCGAGAGGTAGCGCGCTCGGCTTCAGACCACCAGGGCTCGAATTTCGAATCCTGTGTTTGGAATATTGAATATTGAATCATCTGACAATCCTCAGGAGGTTCTTCTGGCCCAGTTTAGCCTACTAGTATATGTGCACAAGAGGGCCTAAAGCCCGATTCATTTCATTTTTTTGTCTGCTTAGAAAGTCGGAGAAGGACATTTTATTTCTTTGAAACGTGAAGGCCAAATTGGGGTTAGAGCCCGCGATCTCCAAGGCACATACTCATACATCGTTCGTTGTAGATTGGAAATACAAGTGAAACTTTGTGATGTGGAGGAAACATACCTTTAAACCACAGTAGCCAG
The DNA here is from genome assembly GCA_964017125.1 of Flabesymbios commensalis. Taxonomy (NCBI): domain Eukaryota; kingdom Metazoa; phylum Annelida; class Polychaeta; order Terebellida; family Flabelligeridae; genus Flabesymbios; species Flabesymbios commensalis. The sequence goes on from OZ024917.1 coordinate 40,408,702, forward strand.
TTAAATAACCCTCTGTTCGCTAAGCTGGTTTATTCATATTTTCACCCACTTAAAGTTGTGTCTCGCTCACGAGATCCACAACTTCAAGTGGCCCAAGTGTAGTACTCGACACCCATTTCAGATTATATATATATATATAAAATAATATATATATAATATATAATATATAATATATAATATATAATATATAATATATAATATATAATATATAATATATAGTATATAATATATAATATATAATATATAATATATAATATATAATATAATATGTATTATGTATTATATAATATATAATATATAATTATATAATTATATATGTTATATATATAATATATATAATATATGTAATATATAATATATAACAGAGTGTCTATTACTGCACTTGGTATGTATATCTTATTGTACATTTAAATTCATTCTCATGTCTGCATTCTCATTTCTGATATGCAGCCACGTGGATCCATTCATTGTGACTGCTGTGTTCAGAGCATTCAGGCATGTAGGCACGTAGTCATGTAGATATTGAATGTATTCCCTGTGGTTGCTGTGTTCAAAGCATATAGGCATGTAGTCATGTAGATATTGAATACATTCTTTGTGTTCAGAGCATGCAGGCATGTAGGCATGTAGATAATGAATCCATTCCTTATGTCTGCTATGTTCAGAGCATGCAGTCACGTAGGTATGTAGTCGTGTAAATAATGAATGCATTCTCTGTGCCTCCTGTTGTTTAGAGCATGCAGGCATGTAGGCATGTAGTCATATATAAACATTAAATTCATCCTCTGTGTCTGCTGCTGTTCAGAGCATGCAGGCACGTAGGCAGGTAGTCAGGTAGTCAGGCTAGATATTGATATTGTGTTTGCTGTGCTCAGAGCATGCAGGCACGTGGGTATGTAGTCATGTAGATATTGAATCCATACTTTGTGTATGCTGTGTTCAGTGCATGCAGGCATGTAGGCATGTAGTCATGTAGATATTGAATCCATTCCCTGTGACTGCTATGTTCAGACCATGCATGCACGTAGGCATGTAGTCATGTAGATATTGAATCCATACTCTGTGTCTGTTGTGTTCAGAGCATGCATGCACGTAGGCATGTAGCCATGTAGATATTGAATCCATTGATTGTGGCTGCTGTGTTGAGAGCATGCAGGCACGTAGGCACGTAGACATGTAGATATTCAATCCATTGATTGTGACTGCTGTGTTGAGAGCATGCAGGCACGTAGGCATGTAGTGATGTAGATATTGAATACATTCCCTGTGTCTGCTGTGTTCAGAGCATGCAGGCACGTAGGCATGTAGTCATGTAGATATTGAATACATTCCCTGTGACTGCTGTGTTGAGAGCATGCAGGCACGTAGGCATGTAGTCATATAGATGTTGAATTAATTCCATGTGACTGCTGTGTTGAGAGCATGCAGGCATGTAGGCATGTAGTCATGTAGATGTTGAATCCATTCGATGTGACTGCTGTTTTCAAAGCATGCAGGCACGTAGTCATGTAGATATTGAATCCATTCCCTGTGACTTCTATGTTCAGAGCATGTAGGCACGTAGGCATGTAGTCATGTGGATATTGAATGCATTCCATGTGACTGCTGTGTTCAGAGCATGCAGGCACGTAGGCATGTAGACATGTAGTCATGTAGATATTGAATCCATGTGCGCCTGCAGGCATACGCAACGTACGCAAGTGCGTACCTTCAAAATTTCAAAGCGTATATGTTTTTAGAAACCATTATATAACTTCCCGTCCGGGACTGCAATCTTATCGCTATCACGCTCGACTGACACCCACCTCTGACATAGCGGTAAAAACATACATCGTATTGGTCTAATCCTAAATACCTTGTGGAGGGGGACTTTTAATGATCACCGACACCACCCACGGCCAATCGATTGGTTGACGTGTCACCGACCCTCAGGATGGTGATTTTATATAGGCCTATATTTCTACCTCTTCCACAATCTGATAATCACGCCTCCGTGTTGGAGCAATTCATATATGCCACACACAAACTGTTAACGCCATTAACGTGAATATGGCTCGTTGAAAACGCTTGCACAGATTTAAGCATTCATTTTAATAATGTCAATGATTTTATATATTTTTCATTTTTTAAATTTATTTATTAATTTATCGTGTTTATTCATTGCATCATGTTTATTCACTTAATCATGCTTATTCACTTTATCATGTTTATTCACTTTATCATGTTTATTCACTTTATCATGTTTATTCATTTTCTCATGTTTATTCACTTAATTTGCTCATTCATTTTCTTATGATCGTTTTAAGTGTTTATTATAGCCTATAGTTTTAATTTTATTAATCCAAGGGATAATCAAGTCTGTTTTAATCATTGTGATAAATATTCACAGTAGACAAAGAGTGTACCTGTGGAATCTTGTCACCACCACTTCACGGGTCTATATACTTTTCACACTCGCTTCGAGTAAATCTCAAAACGCTTTACAAAATTTGAAGCTGGAGAGAAGATGTGATAATATCAATTAACTGCTACAAAAATACACCTGCAGTATCTGTCTGGTTAACGGTGGTTATGTTTTACGCGTTACTCTCTTTGATTTGTACTCGGGAGGCGAATTTGTTTTTTTTAAAGGTTCTAAGCAACAAGTTTGTTCCCAAACATTCACACCATCTTTTCTGTACTTCTGACGATGTCTATCTCTACAGCAACAGCTGGGAAGTCTTTCAGGTGCTTGCGCAGATTAAAGACATACCTGCGATTAAGTAGTCTAGCCCTAATGAACATACACCATGACATTTCCATTAATTCAGACAATGTCTTAAGTGACTTTGATTCCTGTGGCATACGTCGCTTACCTTTTCATGGACAATAATTGCAATAATTACCTGATTACTATTAATATGTATATATATATAGTTGAAATATATGTATAAATAAAAATACCAATCATTAATAAAGTGATACCAATTATAAATAAAGTGATATAAATGATAAATAAATTGTATATTATATATCCATTGTTTGCTTTGAATTATTATCGTCAAATTATAATCTTCCCCCCCCCCCACACTCTTCGGCATCATATGTGCGTACCACAGGCCAAATTCCTGCAGGCGCCCCTGTTGAATCCATTCCATGTGACTGCTGTGTTGAGAGCATGCAGGCAATATATACATGACTACGTGCCTACGTGCCTGCATGCTCTGAACAAAGCAGACACCGGGAATGAATTCAATATCTACATGACTACATGCCTACGTACCTGCATGCTCTGAACACTGCAGCCACAGAGAATGTAATAAATATCTACATGACGACATGCCTACGTGCCTGCATGCTCTCTACACAGCAGCCACAATCAATGTATTCAATATCTACATGTCTACGTGTCTACGTGCCTGCATGCTCTCAACACAGCAGCCACAATCAAGGGATTCAATATCTACATGACTACGTGCCTACATGCCTGCACAGGAAATTGATTCAATATCTACATGACTATACGTATCTACATGCCTGCACGATATGAACACAGGGAATGGATTCAATATCTACATGACTACATGCCTACGTGCCTGCACGCTCTGAACTCAAAAGTCACATGGAATGGATTCAATATCTACATGACTACGTGCCCACGTGCCTGAATGCTTTGAACACAGCAGTCACAGGGAATAGATTCAATATCTATATGCCTACATGCCTACGTGCCTGCATGCTCTAAACACAGCAGACACATTGCATGGATTCAATATCTACATGACTACATGCCTACCTGCCTGCATGCTTTAAACACAGCAGTCACAGGTAATGAACTCAATATCTATATGTCGACGTGCCTACATGCCTGCATGCTCTGAACACAGCAGTCACAGGGAATGGATTCAATATCCACATGTATACGTGCCTGAATGCTCTGAAAACAGAAATTGCAGGGAATGGATTCGATATATACAGGACAACGACACGTGCCTACATGCCTGCATGCTCTGAACACAACAGTCACAGGGAATGTATTCAATATCTATATGACTACATGCATACATACCTGCATGCTCTCAACACAGCAGTCACAGCGAATGGATTCAATATCTACATGACTACATGCCTACGTACCTGCATGATCTGAACACAGCAGTCACAGGGAATGAATTCAATATATATATGACTACATGCCTACGTGCCTCCATGCTCTGAACACAGCAGACACATGGAATGTATTCAATATCTACATTACTACATGCCTACGTGCCTGCATGCTCTGAACACAGCAGTCACATGGAATGAATTCAATATCTACATGACTACATGCCTACGTGCCTGCATGCTCTGAACACAGCAATCACAGGGAATTACTTCAATATCTACATGACTACATGCCTACCTGCCTGCATGCTTTAAACACAGCAGTCACAGGTAATGAACTCAATATCTATATGTCGACGTGCCTACATGCCTGCATGCTCTGAACACAGCAGTCACAGGGAATGGGTTCAATATCCACATGACTACGTGCCTACATGCCTACATGCTCTGAACACAGCAGTCACAATGAATGGATTTACGTGGCTGCATATCAGAAATAAGAATGCAGACATGAGAATGAATTTAAATGTACAATAAGATATACAAAGCAAGTGCAGTAGTCGACACTATATATATATATTATATATTATTTATATATTATATATATTATATATATCCACCCTCCCCGCACCCGCAGCAGTTGGACCCGCATCCGCCCCGCACTCGCACACTTTTTTA